>OY856415.1:224507779-224837779 GCA_963693085.1 Alisma plantago-aquatica
TGAGGCTGTGGTGGGGGTGCCCAGAGGTGGAGGTGGCCGGCCAGGCTGGAGGTGAAGGTGGTCGACACTGGAGGTGCAAGCAGTGGTCGGTGGCAGTGAGTGGAGCAGATGAAGGTGGATAGAAGAAGGCTCCTCGCTCCGCCTGGAGTAGGTGGTGGCAGCAACAGGAGCAGGTAGCTAGTGGTGACCAGTGACTGGGTACAGCAGCAGCAGCTCTGGCGTGAGCAGCTTCAATCTTATCAGGGTGGCGCACAGAGGCGGCGAACAGCTTCAAGCTCGTCGTGGCGGCGCGCGGAGGTGGTGAGCAGAGAAGGGAGGCGGCAAAAAAAATTTCCAGACCTAGCTATGGGGGGAGAAAATCAGGAACTAAATAATGAAGGGGAAGAGTCTGGCTCACGCGGTGCTCATATGTTAATTATCGATGTCAGTTATTCTTCTAAAATCGACGATAAATAAGTCAATGATTTTTTTCCTAGCGAAGTATATTTAGTCGTCATTTCTTTAGCAAAAACCGATGACATATGAGGGGATAAAAACTTTTGCGGGGCATGGCACGGAACATGTGTCGTCAGATTTTATTCAACCAACGCCGAATTTAAATTTTTTTGAGCCAAATAATTTTCACTAAAAAATTGTATTTCATGGGTAATTTTGGGCGTCGGTTTGGTTTATTAACAACAGATGTTAAAGAAAAGAGATACTTGTGTCTTTTGTAAATCATCCGATCTTCACATATAGGTTTCAATTGAGTTTATATGCCGATGTCGTTGACTATTGGCGTCAATTTTTCAGCAACAACCGACGACATCAAATGTGACGTTAAATGTCATTTCTATACCAGTGCATAGTCATTCTCCACAACATGCATTGTGGATGACAAGTATATATCATCAACTTGCCACCCCCACATATTCAATAGTATGCACTCCAATTTTCCCTTAGGAATACTCGTTTCACCGTCTGGAAAGTTCTGACACTCAGATGGCTCTATGGCACAGGGCACTACATGATTAGAGTTTCACTTGATTAGTTATGCCAATTGGGTGAATTAAGGTTGCATCAAACAAGTGGACATACAAACCCTAATTCACTTCTAGCAAACATATAAATATCACAACTTATAAAAGATATAAAATGTGTGAAACATAATTTCTCATCTCATCATCACATGGTACTATTCACTTGACATTCATGAGACCACACTAGTCAACGTACTATCACAAGATATTAATTCTTTTTGTAATATCACAGGGTATCAACCCTTATCAACACAAGAGGATTATACCTCATTTAGGGCTCAACCATGCCCAAAGTTCATTAAGACCATCATACTATCACAGGATATAAATCCTTTTCTCAATATCACAAGGAATCAACCCCTATCAACACAAGAGGTTTACACCTCATTCAGGGCTCAACCATGCCCAAAGGTCATTAAAACCATCATACTATTCCTTGCAAGATCATCATTATCCATCCATGCCTTATAACAAGGCTCAACAACATCACTTACATATATTACACCAGATCAGCATAATATTGCATTAATGATCTAGGAGATATTCATAAACAATCATAGTAGTGTTATATTAACATTAATAACATTCCTTTATTACATCAACATGTAAGGAATCTAGATATGATTAACCCTCATCATATTCATAATGCACATTTTTATCATAAGAAAGTATCAACCATGTGTTTATGATAACCACCAATTAGCATATTAAGGTTATGATCATATTAAGGAGGTTACTTCACCATCATTCCATCATATAAGAATGTTATACATGAATACTCATCTTTATCTATTTACATTATAGTTAGGTTCAACAAGATAAATTATATTAATGTTACTAATCAGCACTTATACCCAAACCCTAACTCACAACATCCGCATTGGATCATGGATGCATAAGGTGAAGCATCACCATCACATTCCATACTATTCTAAAGTATGAACCCACACATGAATCAAGGTGTAACCATCGGGTTATAGCATGCTAGGTTTTCAACAACAGTAAGAGAGTACTCCATGATTGTATTAGTCATTCAAGGACTATTCATACTCAATTACCATCATTTAGTTATATTAAAGCTAGGTATAAACAATCTATACCTCATTAGGGTAACATATCAACACAATATGGTTAACATCCCTTCTATTCATATGAGTGAATAGGTAAGACTACCTTATTAAGGGTAACCCTCCATTTGTTCCATCATCATTCAACCCATATCACCATACCACAATGTCACCCCGAACCAATGAATGTTTAAAAGGTAAGACCATTGGTTGTTTACATAAGTAAACACTTTGGATAAACCACCTATGAAGTCCTTGATTTGTGCTCTGATGCGATGATTTTGAGTCGCATTTAGTGACCTATTTCATATGTGTTTTGTGCCTTAATTACTCATTTTCATGGATATTATTGCATAATTCACTTTATTTGGTCTTTGCCATCATTTTATATCAAATCCCCTTTGTTTTACTATTTTGAGCATTATTTATCATCTTATTATAAATTGTGTGGATTTACTTGGGCTGTTGTGAAATTTCAGGAAAAACAAGTATCTGCTTCCGTCGATACCATCGACGGAAGTCGATACCATCGACCAAGCCACAGGTTGTCAGCCGAGAAGAGCAATACAGAGTCGATACCATCGACACCCATGTCGATGGCATCGAGATGTCTCCAGGCTGCTGGCGAGGATGAAGTCGATACCATCGACACCCAAGTCGATGGTATCGAGATCATGATAGGCGCTCAGAATAAAAGAAAGGAAAGATGCCGCTAATCCGCTGTGTCAATACCATCGACTCGCGTCGATGGTATCGACTCGCGTCGATGGTATCGACGCCGGCAGATATGCGTTGGATTTGTTTTGATTTCGATCGGATGGTTGTTGTTATTTGACGACCTAATTAGGGACTTATACCTAATGACGGCCGCCCAGACGTGATCATGATCTCATTTTGGATTGCACGAGTGCCGAGGAGGAGAGAAAGGAGAACGGAGGCCGAGAAGCTCATTCCGGGTGATTCGGACGCTACCGAAGAAAATTTCCACCACCGACAGGCGGGGAAAGCTTGTGTTCTACGCCAAGGATCCACCGGTTCTTCTCCGTTCAGGGGTTTTCCCATTTATTTCACGTTTTTCTTATGAATTCCCCAATTTCTACCATGTATTCGTGTAAGATGAACATGAGAGGCTAAAACCCTCAATCTTTAGGACCGGGAGTAGCCCGGGGATACATTGTATGATGATTTTATATTGATAATTCATATTTTTCTCTCATATCCGTGGTATAAATTCGTTTTCTCTATTGCTATTATTATGTTTGATCACCATAATAATAAATTAATGCCCTTAATCACTTCGACAGAAGGATTAACGGTTGAAAAGAGACGAATTCTACATTAATTAATAAAACCCTTGACAAAGGAGTTGTAAAATTAATGGTGGGAACTGAGGGACCGATCTTAATGCGCTTAGTTTAGGGGAATGATTACTATGACGATGGAATCAACCTAAATCTAAGTAGTGGATTACACCACGACAGTGGGTAATTCTCATTTCAGGCCACTACCCGGATAGAGAGAGAAGTGTGAGGAATTATATGAAATCTAATACAATGTTGACCCGCGGTGAAACCGCCATCCTAAAGATATCCTTTTAATTGATTAAATTAACCTTTAATTGATTGTTTTCTTTGTTTGATTTTTATTTTCTTTTAATTTGAACAACAAAACCTTACTTTGTTAATCGGTCTAGCTGATTGCGATTAGTTAGTAGAAGTCTCCAATAATTCACGTATCCCTGAGTTCGACTCGGGCCTCACAAGGCCTATATTACTCGACGCGTACACTTGCGTTTTTAGCGCGTAGTAAAATACACGTCAAGTTTTTGGCGCCGTTGCCGGGGATACGGCGAATTATTGGCACTTTGAGTGCTAAGAGCGGCCACTCTAGGCCACATTTTTTTTTATTTATTTTAAAACAATTTCAAAAAATTCCTTTATTTCTCTATAATTGTGTCGACTCGTTCAAAGCATTGTACTGAACCCCTATTTCCATATTTCAGGTACTTTGCATGGTGCACACACGTAGTCGAGACTACGTGAATCGCACACCTAAGGTTCCATCTGCGGGACCAGAGGACGAGGATTACTACGAGGAGGAACACCAAAGTGATATAAATTCTGAATCTGAGCAAGAACAAGAAGAAGTAATGGCTGAAGCACAGACAATATGGGAGAAGATCAAGGCGTCTTCTTCCTCGGCATCAAAGGGGCCCATAAAGAAGCAGGCGATCAACATACCGACATACAAGATCGATCCGGCACTGATTAACTTGGTCAAATCTAACGCATTTCACGGGCTGAAAAATGAAGATCCAGTGGCACACATTAGTCAGTTTGTCGAAAATTGCGATATGGTGAAGATCGACAGGTTCCCACAAGATGCGTTGTATCTCAAGTTGTTCCCAAGTTCCTTGGCTGGAGTAGCAAGAGAGTGGCTTCATAACCTCGACGACGAGTTTGTTGAATCATGGGATCACATGGTGGAGGTTTTCTTCGAGAGGTTCTTCCCTCCTGAGAAGACCAATGATATGATCCGGAAGATCCACAATTTCACCCAACAGGCGGGTGAAACTTATTCTGAGACTTGGGAGCGATTCCAAGTCATGTTGAGGAGATGTCCACACCATGGACTGGACAAGGAAACCCAAGTGAAAATCTTCTACTTTGCTCTGTCTGAACATGATAGAAGCAACCTGGACTCGGCTGGATCCGGATTTTTTCTGGATAACACCGATACCAGATGTTGGGAGATACTGAAAAACATGGCTAGGAAGCAGTCATGGGGTGACAGAGGTGTCGTGGAACATGTCAAGGCTGCTGGTGAATCTAGAATAGTGAGGGAGCTGAATGCCAAGTTAGATCTTCTAGCCAAGAAGGTGCTAACTAAGGAGGATGCATCTGATGATGGGGAGGCCCAAGTGAAGTTCATGCAACAACAGGGCTATAGAAACAATGACTATGCATGGAGAAAGGATAAGAAGTTTTCATGGAAGGATCTGAATAATTTTCTGCAGGATCCGGATGCCAAATCACAGCAAAAAGCCGAGGACAAAAACACTGAATTACTGAGTCAAATGGTACAGCAAAACCAAGAGATGATGGCCATGTTTGGAAAACAATTGCAATCTCAAGGTGACATTCTAACCAAATTTGGGCAGACGCTGCAAAGCCATGGAGCACAGATGCGGGCATTAGAGACCACTGTGGCACAGATTTCAAATGAAGTGGCGGCCATCAAGCACGCCAATCAACAGAAACCAGCGGAGAATGCGAACGTGGCCCAAGCACATCATCAGGTTAAGTACATGTCAGTGGTAAGAAATGAGGAATCTCAGGTGCGAGAAGCTGTAGAAGAAAGAAAAATGACTTTCAATGTGAATGCAACACCGGCGATACCATATCCACGCACTTACTATAGATTGCCGGGCGAAAACCATTTCTTCAGAAAATCAGAGAGAGTTGTGAGTATGGTATCTCCATCTAGGCAAGAGGAGCGGGTGCAGGTTGTTTGTGCACATGTGGAGACATCTGAGGCGAGAGAGGAACCACAACAAGCTGCCACTATTGATGATGTCTCACCAAAGCCCACGTCTGAGGGAATAATTGAAGCAAGCTTAGGGGAGGTACCCCCGAAAAGCTCTTATGTGCCACCTCATAGGCGTGTTGAGGCAGCAGATGTTTCAAATGTGGTTAATCCTAAGTCAAAGAAAGAGCATCGTCACTTTAAAAAATTCCTGGAGATATTCCGAAAACTCCACATCAACGTTCCGTTAGTGGAGATGATCGAGAAAGTACCCGCCTATGGGAGGTTCATTAAAGAAATCATCAATAAGAAGAG
Organism: Alisma plantago-aquatica; assembly: GCA_963693085.1. Taxonomy (NCBI): domain Eukaryota; kingdom Viridiplantae; phylum Streptophyta; class Magnoliopsida; order Alismatales; family Alismataceae; genus Alisma; species Alisma plantago-aquatica. The sequence continues at coordinate 224,513,706 of OY856415.1, forward strand.
GCGGATAAAAGACGATGAAATTTATTGGATGAATGAGACAGTGAGCTCTATGATTCACGGGAGTTCACCACAGAAGAGAAAGGACCCAGGAGGTTTTTACATTCCGTGTTCAATAGGTGGTCAACATGTTTCTAAAGCGCAATGTGATTCCGGCGCTAGTATAAATCTCATGCCTTTGGCTACATTTCAAAAGTTGGGGTTAAAAGAGATAAAGAAGTTGGCTGCAACAATTGAATTAGCAGATGGGTCTACAGTGAGACCCTATGGAGTATGTGAAGATGTTCTCGTCAAAGTGGATAAATTCATATTCCCTGTGGACTTTGTCGTCATGGATATGCCACCACTCCAAAGCTGTGAAATTCTCCTTGGAAGACCATTTCAAGCAACGGCAGACGTTGTGACTGCTTTAGGGAGAGGTACTTTGTCCTTGGGTATTGGAGGAGATCGAGTCGAATTCAAATCACCGAATGATCCTCTAAGCCCAGTTCCCAAGGTGAAAAGATGATGATTGTCACACCGTCTAGCCTAAGACGCTAAAGAAGGGCGCTTGTTGGGAGGCAACCCAACCATCGGTACACTAGGATAGTTTAATTTTAGTCATAGATTGCTTTTATTTCGTTTGAATTTCAGTTTAAAAATGATACCTTGATCCGTTTGTTAAATGTGCAGGAACAGGCAGGGTCGATACCATCGACACATCCGTCGATGGTATCGACATGGGTTCAGGTTGACACCAGCAGAAATCGCACTGCGTCGATACCATCGACGGACCCGTCGATGGCATCGACATGGTCACAGGCAGGTCGCAATAAAAGTGTCGATGGTATCGACATCCCCGTCGATACCATCGAGATCTCTGGAGATATTCAGACGAATTTTGCTCAGTCAACTCGATACCATCGACGGCCTCGTCGATGGTATCGACATCATCACAGGTTGAATGCAATAAACTGAGGTGTCGCAATAAAAGCAAGTCGATACCATCGACACCCGTCGATGGCATCGACGGACATGTCACCGATCCGCATGAAGACATCGACGACGATCGCAACAGCCACGTCAGCGATCCGGGTGCTGCGTCGATACCATCGACTTCTGTCGATGGTATCGACCCGTCAGCGATCCGGGTTTCTCGATCCAGCAAACGTCAGCCGTCGATACCAGCAACAGATGCGGCTACCCGCGAGACGTGTCGATACCATCGACCCGCGTCGATGGTATTGACGGGTCAACAGGGGCGCCGATCAAGTCTATTTAAGGGGACTTGCAACGTCATATGACATCACACCCTCAGAGCAAGTATCTCCCATTGCGCCGAGCACTCCCCCGAGCCCTCTACACCTGCGGAGAAGCGTCATCGAGCGAAGATCTTCACCGAGCGGAGAATTTCTCTCCATCTTCACCGAGCTCTTTTCTCCCAATCTCATTCTTCTCGCAATCATGGTGCATACGGGCGGAGCATCTTCATCAAGCGCGCACCCCATGGAGATCGAGGAGTTTGTTCCTCCTCCAACCGCTTCCATCTCTCGTCCACGCCTCATTCATGCCAACATGGATGTAAGGAAGGTATACGAGGAGATAATGAAGCGGAAGTTCGAGGCCACCCGGTATGTGGACCGGGGAATGATCAGGGAGCTGGGATTCGAGGCCAACTTGGCCTATGTGTTGGCCGGGCAAGCGCGGCACACCAATCGCTTCTATGAGATGGACTGTCATGCGGATGGGCAGCCGTTTTTCGGCGAATGGCCCACATACAAGGAACTGGTGGCCGAGTTCATGGCGTCTCTTGATATCTGCGTCGTACCAAATGACGTGGTACCATCGGACCAGACGTGGATCCAGGGAAGGGTGTCCTTCCGACTCTTCAACAACAATTACAACATCACGTTGAAGCAGTTCAACGACATCTTCAACTGGAACCACAGCCGCCACGATCACCGACGCCCCGACGCCCGCACCGACTACAACAAAATCTTCGCCGAGCTAGTTACAGTGCCGGCAGGGAAGACCGTGAGCTACCACAATGCCGCGGTAGCGGATTTTGAGCACCCGTTCGTCCGGGTCCTGCACAGGATGTTGAGCTTGACTTTCTTCGCTCAGAGCGATCTTGCTTTGAGCAAGTTTCAGGAGAGTGACCTGTTCTTTCTCTATGCACTCCTGAAACGTCAAGAGTGCAACTGGGGAGCATTCTGGTTATAGCGCGTCATGGCGGTGAAGCGGAGCACAAGGAAGGCTCCAATACACTTTGGTGGTCTTGTCACCAAGTTGGCTCTTTACTTGGGGCTGAACTTTCAGTCCATGACTCCGATTTCTGCGCGGAGTAAGGTGAACGTGCAACACTTGCACCGTTCAAACCTCATTCTTATCCGGGACGGGTTGGCGTACGCTCATTGCCACGTCAACCAAGCTTACCAGGAGGCATCCCTGCCGGACGACGTCTTCCACATCGAGGGCAAGCAGCATTTCCGATGGCCCATCATAGCCATCGAGTCCTCCGAAGAAGAAGGCGGAGGTGAAGACCAAGAAGGCGAGGCCGAGGAGGACGAGGAGGCTTTCACACCTCTTCGAGCACGCGTGGCACCACGGAAGCATCCTAGGATGCACCCGGGTGCATCTTCATCATCTCAGCCCCCGCCGCCATCACCACAGCAAGAGCAGCCAGCTGCGGATCCCTACTCCATGCAAGGGATGTATGCCATGCTGCAGGACATACAGCAGACTTAGCTGCAGCACATGGGTATGTATACCGGCATTCATGAGACTACGAGCCGGGTACTTGACAACCAACGGGCTATGTTCGAGAACGAGCGGCTCATCCTCGCCAACCAAGAGCAAATGCACACCCGGTTGCAGCGGATAGAGACGCAGCAGGAGCCCTTCTTCGACCACTACTGGAGTCGAGACTACTTTGGAGGTTATCCACAGCCTCCGCCGAGGACCCAATATGATCCAAGCTTCCAGGGGGAGTACCCGTCTTGGGATCCTACGGCACCACAATACCCACCACCGCCTCCGCAAGATTGATCAGGGTATCACTGTTCCACCCTTAAGTTGGTTTTTGACTATGAGGCCATAGTCGGATTCAAGCTTAGGGGGGTGGCTGGAACAGCTCTATCTTTTATCTTTTCTTTAGTTGTTTTTAGTTTCTGCTTTGTTATTTGTTTTTGCAATTTTAAATTTTTATTTAGGATCCACATCTATCTAGTGTAATCGTGGATGTCTTAAAAATTGTCATCTTGCTGTTTTCATGGGGAAATTAAGGGAATTTAAAATTTTTCTGAGTCATTTGGATAGCTTTACTTGGTTGTCCTTGGGGAACTTGTTCTATGAAAATGATTGATTATGTCAACTTTGAAGCAATATGTCATACTCACACCCCCATTGACTCATGAAAAGTGGATAGTAACGGTTGTTTGAGCCTAACCTAATCAAATGGTAATGAGACCTTAATCAGATGTAAGAGAAAGAACCCTTTAAACTACTACACATGTCAGTAAGGAGGGACACATAATTTTCTTCTAAGGTTCAGTCACTTAATCTTGTGATCATTCCACCCCATTTTCTATAATCCACCCAAGAATTGGAAGTAAAGTGCAGTTTCAATTTCTTTTGTGTGCATAGCATGTAGATAGAATTTGCATTGTTATTTTCATACTTTTGCATACAACGAGAAAAAAAATGTATAGTGATTCATGCACATTACCTTTTAGTGCATGTCATGTAGTTGCACTCATAACTTTCATGATTTTCACGCATAAGTACACCATGTACCTCAGGTTGTCTTACAAAGTGATCTAAATTTTCCCATACCCTCGCAATAGTAAAAGATTTCCAATCATGAAGAAAATAGCCTAACACATGTATCTCTAAGCAATTATGGATATGTGGGCTAAGAGGAAAAGAAAAAAATCTGAAAGAAAAAAAAATTTTGAAAAAAAAAAGAAAAAAAAGAAGAGAATTTAGAAGGAAATGGAATAAGAGGGAGAAAGGAATGATATCACTTGTATAACAGGGGATTTGAGTACATGATGTGGCTTGAGTAGATTTCTATCTCATTTTGAGGTAGAAGGTTAGTGCATGCATCATTCCACCCACTTTTAGGCATTAGGGCATTCTTAATGTGCATTTGCATCATTTAGGGCATTTTGTTATATGCATTTTGAAACTGTGTAATACTTCCAAATTCTTCCATGAACCACCCATTCCATCCACCCGTTGCTCGAATTGGTAGGCCACCGTGATTTTCTCCTCACTCATGATTATAAGGAGGACTGCTTCCATGTAGATGGTAGTTAGGGCGAGCAACGTAGTTTAGGCGATCACAAGATGCACCATGGCTGAATCGGCGAACTTTATTATGTTAACTGCCCTATGTGATAGTGTTTATCGGTTTGAAGGATAATTTCTTTTATTGATGGTTATTGTCGCCTATAGGGTAATTACTGTTCTGTGATTAGGGTAGGCCGGTTTGAGAACGTCCAGTGGGAGTCATTTGTGATGTGGGTTGGTATTTGGATTGTTAGTTGACATTCGCAATTCTATTCTAAGGATTAGTTGCTCGAGGGCGAGCAATGTTTAAGCTTAGGGGAGTTTGATGCGATGATTTTGAGTCGCATTTAGTGACCTATTTCATATGTGTTTTGTGCCTTAATTACTCATTTTCATGGATATTATTGCATAATTCACTTTATTTGGTCTTTGCCATCATTTTATATCAAATCCCCTTTGTTTTACTATTTTGAGCATTATTTATCATCTTATTATAAATTGTGTGGATTTACTTGGGTTGTTGTGAAATTTCAGGAAAAACAAGTATCTGCTTCCGTCGATACCATCGACGGAAGTCGATACCATCGACCAAGCCACAGGTTGTCAGCCGAGAAGAGCAATACAGAGTCGATACCATCGACACCCATGTCGATGGCATCGAGATGTCTCCAGGCTGCTGGCGAGGATGAAGTCGATACCATCGACACCCAAGTCGATGGTATCGAGATCATGACAGGCGCTCAGAATAAAAGAAAGGAAAGTTGCCGCTAATCCGCTGTGTCGATACCATCGACTCGCGTCGATGGTATCGACGCCGGCAGATATGCATTGGATTTGTTTTGATTTCGATCGGACGGCTGTTGTTATTTGACGACCTAATTAGGGATTTATACCTAATGACGGCCGCCCAGACGTGATCATGATCTCATTTTGGATTGCACGAGTGTCGAGGAGGAGAGAAAGGAGAACGGAGGCCGAGAAGCTCATTCCGGGTGATTCGGACGCTGCCGAAGACAATTTCCACCACCGACAGGCGGGGAAAGCTTGTGTTCTATGCCAAGGATCTACCGGTTCTTCTCCGTTCAGGGGTTTTCCCATTTATTTCACGTTTTTCTTATGAATTCCCCAATTTCTACCATGTATTCGTGTAAGATGAACATGAGAGGCTAAAACCCTCAATCTTTAGGACCGGGAGTAGCCCGGGGATACATTGTATGATGATTTTATATTGATAATTCATATTTTTCTCTCATATCCGTGGTATAAATTCGTTTTCTCTATTGCTATTGTTATGTTTGATCACCATAATAATAAATTAATGCCCTTAATCACTTCGACAGAAGGATTAACGGTTGAAAAGAGACGAATTCTACATTAATTAATAAAACCCTTGACAAAGGAGTTGTAAAATTAATGGTGGGAACTGAGGGACCGATCTTAATGCACTTAGTTTAGGGGAATGATTACTATGACGATGGAATCAACCTAAATCTAAGTAGTGGATTACACCACGACAGTGGGTAATTCTCATTTCAGGCCACTACCCGGATAGAGAGAGAAGTGTGAGGAATTATATGAAATCTAATACAATGTTGACCCGCGGTGAAACCGCCAACCTAAAGATATCCTTTTAATTGATTAAAATAACCTTTAATAGATTGTTTTCTTTGTTTGATTTTTATTTTCTTTTAATTTGAACAACAAAACCTTACTTTGTTAATCGGTCTAGCTGATTGCGATTAGTTAGTAGAAGTCTCCAATAATTCACGTATCCCTGAGTTCGACTCGGGCCTCACAAGGCCTATATTACTCGACGCGTACACTTGCGTTTTTAGCGCGTAGTAAAATACATGTCATGCTCTATAAAGAGTCACCATATAACCCTAGACATCCCTTGATTAAAAACACAAAAAGTTCCAGTGAGAGTAGGGTAAAACCCATAATCGACTGTTCATTTAAAACAAGCCATCCATTATCAACATGTAAGCTCCTTAAGTTGATCATATAAAGGAAACCATCTAAATCAAATTATTAGGACCAACATATTACATTAGCCATCATTCCACTTTATTGGAGGAATAAACATTAGATCTTGACCATTGGGTCAAGTTCTTATGTTAAAACCATCAATTACAGTATAGGTCCAACCATTGCATCAAGTGACCCAAGAAACCATTGGTCTAAGGATTAATTGATGCTACAAATATATGATTAACTCGCCATAGGTTGTGGATACCTGATCCACCATCATTAATGACCATTAAGTCACTATAGGTTGTTAGATCAACACTATGTTCATTAATCACCCTCGAATATCAAACTAATATCACCATTGATTGATAGCATCATTAGGGTACTTAGTGGTTAATCACTAAGATTCTAATTAGGCCAACACCTAACCGAATGGGTGAATATCATTTGACACCCTTGGTCACCATTTTCAGTTGTCATGAAGACAACACCATCGATTGTTGCAATGGTACCACCATTGAGTCATGTGTTTATAGAAGAAATCAGCTTTAAACCCTAAAATTGACCATTGGTTGATAGGTGCTTAGCACCATAGGTTGTCAAACAAACCTGATTGAAGTCATATTACACCTTAGGAATAAAGTAAACATGATCACAGGTTCATCTAGAACTGTAATCAGAATAGGGAACATTATAAAAATTGAAATCCAAGTCAAGCATAACTTTTTAGTGCATGGATCATCATTTTCAAGCAAGGACATGAGCTAGCAAGCTAATGGTAAGCAATAAACGTGGTGCAAGTTATAAAATTTGCCTCTAATTAGAAACTAAACTCCCAAACATAAGAAAACACGTGTTGGTAGAATTGTAAATCCAAGCATAAGCTGTGAACTCGTCCATCTATCACCTTTCTTCATCAAATGAGCAAACCCTAACCATAAGGAGCAAGAGAGGTAGGGTTTTAGAGCTTTAGAGCAATTTCTACCATGGAACAGCAAGGTTCTAACTTGGAGAAAGGTGGGAGGAAGGATAAAAAAGAAATAAATTGAGTAAATAAGGAGATTCTTACACTTTTAGGTCAAGATCACTAGAACGAAGCTTTTCAAACCCTAAAAGAAAGTCAATTGCAACCCTAGATTCTTTTACCAAGAAGATCCCCTCTTTCTTCTTCCTTGGACAGAAAATTCATAGCAGCACAGAGGGAGAATGAGGTTCATAGAAGGAGGTAAGTGGTGGAGAGAAAATGGCTCGTTTTGTTGCTTAGGGATAAGTATATGAAACTTTAAGATAAAGAAAAAGAAAAAGTTGAAGTTTTAGTATCTTTCTAAGTGTCCATGGCCTTAAACTATTAAGAATATACAAGCACACACACAATCATATCCCCCACAATCCATAGAGACATGATTATCCCTCATTTATTTAATTTCCAAAAAAAACAAATAATTCATTAGTTCATAGCTACTAAAGGTAGCTCATCCATGAAGGGGTAAACCCTAAAATACCCTTGGAGAAAACACCTTCAAACCAAGAATTAAATAGGTGCCCCATGGCTCAAAAATATCAAGAATGATGAGAGAATATACAAGTAACATAATGCAAGTGATAAATTGCAAAGAAAGCCACTTAATTGGGTAAATTGCAGAAAAGTCCAAAATGTACATAAAATTGCATAACTTGCTCAAACAGTGTCCAAATTGGAACAAATTTGAAACTTAAGCTTATATTATGATTTAAAAGCATATAAAAGTGTTATATTAGGGTTATAAGAATTCAATTATAATAATTAAGCTTATTCAACTCATCAAGCAAGTTTAGGGGCCTTACATCGAAGGTATTTGATCGTGTTTCCTGGATTTTCTTATGGACTATGCTAAGAGCATATGGATTTTCTATGGTGGATATTGATCTGTTTAGACATATCATGTGTGGGTTTTGATTCTTTATTCGTCATGGATGTATTATTGGTTTATTCCCTTCCTTTAGAGGTCTACGTCAAGGTGACCCTTGCCCCCTTCTATCTTCCTTTATGTCATTAAAGTTCTGGGTCGAATGATTAGCCATGCTGCTTTAAGAGGCGATATAGAGAGATACAAGACAAGGGGTAAGGGTACAACCTTGACCCACCTCTTCTTTGTTGATGATGCTATTTCTTTTATCAGTGTATCACTGTCATCCTTAAGTGTTTTTCTCATTGTTCTTGCAAGATTTAAAGCCACTTTTGGGCAGAGGATTAAAAAATCCAAGTCTTCTCTCATGGTGGGGGTAATAATCTTTTCTTAGAGTATTGGATCTCCCACACACTAGGTATCCAACACATCAAATAATTTATTTAGTACTTGGTTCATCTTCTTTGTAAGGGGCAAGCAAAGATATCATGTTTTGACTCCCTGATTGATAAGATCAGATAAGTGACTAGATGGAAGAGTTTCCTTCTCTCTACATTGGGTAAGATTACTCTTATCAACCATGTTATTGCTTCCATACCCATATACTCCATGACTTATATGGTGATTCCTTCTACAATTCTAGAAGTTGTTGATCACATATTTGTTGAATTCTTCTAGTTATCTCCTGCCATTGAGAGGCGTAAACATTGGGTGGTGTGGAAGGATGTGGCTAAGCCTAAGGATCTTGGAGGCATTGGGCTAGTCAAGTTGTGTGTTACACAATGTGCCATGTGGACTAAGCCAACATGGCATATTTTTTAAAGTGGCTCTATATGGTAACATTTTTGTCTTGATAAATAGAAGAAGATGAATGGAGAGTTGATGGTGTTCATCCCCCCATCTCAAGCTCTCCTCTTTTGCTTCATCACTTTGGATAGAGTGTGGAAATTTTTACCACTTATAGCTACTCACTCCATATGGTTGATCTTATCTATGAACACCCCTTTGTGGGACGTCAGGTGAACCGGTGTTAGGATGAGGGGCCATATTTCTCCTCAAGTCTTTCTAGACCCTTCCTTACGTGTTTCTGATGTAGTAGGTTACAATGGGTTATGGAACCGGAACATGCTCTATTCTTGGCTTGGTAATAAAGCCATTCAAGAGGTCAAGAGTATTAAACTTTTGTGTTTTAATGTAGGGAAGAATATCCTTGTCTAAGAACTTACGTCAGACGGGATCTTCACTATTCATTCTGTTAAGAAGCTTCTGGTCTTGCCGAGTCATGGGGAAGATATGTATAGACAAAAATGGAATCACCGCATGTCAGTTTGTGTCTCCACTTTTATCTGGAAGCTTAGGCACAATGTGTTGGGAATGGATGATAGGGTAAAGAGTTGCTCTATCCAGTTTTCTTCTAAGTGCTACTGTTGTGAGGTATCCAATTCAGAAACTATGGGGCATATATTTATTGATGGGGACTTGGCCAGACACTTGTGGATTAGAATTGCATCTCTCCTAGGTACACACCAACCCCATAACATTGTTCCTTGGCATACTTTGTGTAATTTATGGCGTCACGCGAGGATGCCTTCTCTTCATGTGTTGTTTTTGCCTTGCTTCGACCTCTCATGTTGTGGGGTCTATGGATAGAGAGATGTAGAAGGAAATTTAACGAGGTGAATATGAGAGTAGAGGGCATTTGGCATACTGTCCTTGCTTGGGAGGTTACTTTGGCTAAGGGGGTATTTTTAAAATGAGAGACTTGATAGTCGTCTTCTTACTACATGTTTTCTTATCTCTAGAATGATGGCAAATGAGGAGATTGCACACATATGGAATCCGTCGTTGGAGGGCTACCACAAAGTTGACTTAGCATTGCTTCGTGCCAAGAGACATTTGAACAAAGCTATTGCGGTGGGTGTTCTTATTGGGGACATCTGAGGCATAGTTTGAGGTGTTTGGGCTTCTCATATGGGCATGTTGATAGGTGAGCAGCTGGATATATGTTCATTCTGTCATGATATTAACTCCATTCACCTTATGGACCTGTAACCAAATGAGATTGAGAAGAATGTCCCGTGGCTTTTTAATATTTTTATAGGTCAAGGACGCAATCCTTGGCGCTGGAAAAGGGAGATGGATGAGTGTATGTTCTTCCTCAGAGAGAATCAAATTGATATTTTTCTTGTTAGGTTATACTTTAATATGACGGCAACCGCTATAGCTGAACATGGTAGAGACCATGATCACACCATAGCCTTTTCTGTGGTGGACCTCCCTCAGGCAGTTAGGCCCCGTTTAGTTCACTAGAAAGGACTAACAAAGGATGTGAGAAGAAAAAAGATAGTAAGGTATATGTATGAGATGAAGTATTTGTTTTTCCATCTTATGTTTGGATGTAAGGAAGGATTAATAGATGTATGTGGTTGTAAAATAAAATTTCACTGGTGGCAACTCGGAGAGAAGACAAAAGCACTTGTCTTTTCTAGCACTGCAAAAGCTAGTTTATCAAGACGCATCGACAAGAATGAATGTTTCCGCGGATATGTGACTAGGAAGCGGTGATGTATCTAACTTCTATAGCCTTAGCTAGGGAATTCATTTATTGACTATCTAATCAAATGAAATAAAAATTATTTCAAACGATCACTTGAACAACTGAAAGAGAAGAGAATAGAAGGACTAAATATCTAAAAGATAAGAGAAGACGAGATCTTGGAAGCTCCCTGCATGACAAAGAACCGTGTATGTAAAGAACAAGAATAACTATTTAAGGCGTTGTGTGCAAATCAAAAGAACCCCAGGACGGAAGGGTTGCTGGCGGAGAGAAGAGTTCAGAAGAATTGATGGAGGACATAAATTGAGGATGACCACGCTGTGGCAGGCGTCGGACGGAAGCTTTGGGGAGCAGTTGTTTGTGAGGACCAAAGACGGGGGCGAACAAATCAAGTTAGGAGTCGGGGAGAGAGTCCAGGGATGTGTGAACTTTTGTTACCATGAATAGACTTATCAAACTGGGTCAAAATCCGCGAGCGCCCACGGGTCCACCCGTTTAAATTGGGTTTAGGTGGTGAAATTTGCCACCCGCTGAAAATCACTCAAACTCATACCCACATGTTTATTTAGCGGGTTTCACGGGTGATCCGCGGGCACCCGCGGGTGATCCAGTTAACTGAAGCAAGTATATTTATATACAAAATGTACACATAGAGCTATCAAAAGATGATACTATTTCATACAAGTTAACTCTTTATTTTGTGTTTCCAATACGTAAAAATAAGTACTTGTAATATCAGAAATGTCTAATGTTATATGACAAAATTATGTGTTTTTTTGTGATATATATCTATGAAAACTACATAAGTTTTTCTATTTTACATCAATATACAACAATTAGTTGTTAGTATTTCTTTAAGTTTGCATAAACATATATCAACAACTAATTGAATAGTTTGACATCAAACATAGTAGTTGGTTGGTTCCTTTACACTATATTTGACATAAAAACAACAGTTATAAACTTATTTAAATGTTATTTTTAGTCTTCAGGAAAGAAACTAATGACTTATTATTGATTGGACACATTTTATATGGGCACCTACGGGCAACCCGCAACCTGCTGGGTCGGGTTTGAGTGTGCTTTTCTTCCACCCGTTTAGAAGTGTATCTTTTTGACCCACACCTGTCAGACCTGCACCCGCAACGACCCCACTCACCCACCCGTTTAACAGATCTAACCATTCAAATACCTAGGGGACTCTAGTACCTTTGAAATGCAATCCCAAGATGAATTTTATGTACACAGACATAGGACGACACTTGTCAGTAGGATTTCATTCGTATTTTATGCAAAATCCAAACGGGGCCTTAGGATTTCAATCCTTTCCTATGCAGAATCCAAAGGGGCCTTAAAGATTATTGTCGGTGCTAAGGACAAGGAGATGCGGGTTAGATACAAATAACGGATATGTTTGTATAATTATACGTTTGGTGTGGGTATAACATTTGAGATTATAGTACTTTTTGTTTTTGAGGAGTCTTTGTTTAGACGGTTTTTACGTTCCAAAATTTATATCCCGATTTTTCGAGCCTGGATGAGGGGGCCGGGGTGAATTATATTACTACCCCCACCCCCAAAATCAAAAGAAAATTTCTTTGGAAAAAAGGGAAGCATCATGGGATTCACGGGTAGGGCTGTAAATGGGTAGGGTCACTACTACACAAATGGCTTATAACGTCACTTTTAACGGTGTCGGTTGTAATAATACACCGACACCTAAACAATACAGCGTCGGTTTATAAAATAAACCGACATCAATCTGTGAAGGGCGACCAAATACGGGTATCATTTTTATTCGGTGTCGGTTACTTAATAACAAATCGGCGTCGAAAATTAACTGCCAAATCCAAAATTTTCAGCGAAAAAAATTGCCTCCAAAAATTTAACATATAGCGTCGGTCATTAACTAAAAAACCGACGACGAAAGGCTATTCGCAAAATAGAAATTGGGCACATTTTGATCGTCGGTTTTACAACAATGATCAACACTTATGGGTTTTCCGGCGCTCTTCGCGTGAAATTTTTCACACCCTTTGATCGTCAGATTTTAAAAATAACCGACGATTATGGTCATTAATCGAGAACCAATTTTTTTATCGGCATATGTAGATAGATGTCGGGTTTTTTCTAGTTAAAACCGACGATTATTATGGAGAACAGGTGTCGGTTTGTGTTGATAACCGACACCGTTAGTTTTATGTGTCGGTTTTGTTGAATAACTGACACCGAATGTTAACTAAATATCGCACGAGCGAGCCCGACTCTTCCCCTTTCTCTCTATGTTGCAATCGGCTTAGTTAGGGTCTGGCAATTCCGGCAGTGAGCAAGCAGACTCCCTCCGCCGTGGAGCTCGCCGCCGTTCGTGGAGCTCGCCGCCTCCGTGGAGCTCGTCGTTCGTGGAGCCGCCACCGTCGTTGGTCCTCTCCTCCAGTTGGTCCTCCTCTCGCCGGTCCTCTCCTCTAGCCACTAGAAAGCCAGCGCCAACAACAGCAACCGGAACCAGAGCTTGCCACGGCACGGCAGTCCGTCAGAGCCAGCCGGTCTCCTACTACTGCTCATCACCACGGCAGTCCGTCAAAGCCAGCCACATCTAGGGCTGGCAGTACACCCACGACACTGCCACTGTTGTCATTGCCACTGCTAGAGGTAAATCCTTCAATTGACTAGGTTTGCATTCTAAGTTCATCCTTAACATATGTTAACAAATAATCCCTATAAATATGTAATGTTTATTTAATAGAATTGATGATTGGCTTGGTAATTAATAATATATGAAAAAAAATAAAATGCTTAATTTCAACATATGATTGTCTAATATTTTTTCAATGATCACTTCCATTACGGTTCAGGAGCTCGCCGGCCTTCTGCCTGCCCGTTCGGCTTCCACGTGCACCCATCTGTCTCGCCTCTTTCCCTACTCCAGAGCAAGACGCCCGACTGGGCTCAAACAGAGGTAAACATCCCCAAAAACTCTCTGTCTCGCCCTCTGATTTGTATTTATTTAAATACTGATTTGTATTTACTTATCTACTCGTTCATCTAATGATTTTTTATTCATCACATTATTTAAATTTAGGGCTTTATATTTATTCATCTACTTTTTAAAATTATTTAATCGTCTCTTGATTTATATTTGTTTATCAACTGAGATGTACTTTTTTATCTATTGTTTTTTATTTGTTTATCTACTGATTATATTTATTTATCTAATGTTTTGAGTTTACTTATTTAGATGTTGCTATTGTAAATCAACCTAGGATATGAATAAATCTTGTGCTTGCATATATTTGTGCTTCTAATCCTCATACTTGACCTAATTCAGTAAACCCTAGGAATTGACAGTATAAATGCATCTAAATATTCATAAGCTATTAATGTTGATTAATTTAGGAAACATTGATATGTTGTTATGGCTGTCCACAAATGTTTTTATAAGAAATTATGTGTTGAATGGGGTTGTGAACAAGGAATTGGTGTTGTATTTGTTGGCCTAGAAACTCGTCCAAGATTTACTCATTAGGAGTAAATCTTGGATAGTCCCCGGTTTGGGACTGTTCTTAAAAACCTAATCTCACTTAGGATGTAAGTGTATAATGTGTATTGGGTTTTTAAGAAAATTTCGGCAGTATTTCCCCGTTTGTTCTCTAAGTACATATGTACTTGGAGAACAGCGGGGAAATGCTGTCGAAATTTTCTTGAAAACCCAATAGACATTATACACTTACTAGTGAGATTAGGTGTTCAAGAATGGGATAGGTGGTACACATTTAAGAATGACATCACATGTATAAACCCTAAAGTTTTAACCATAAACTCTAATCGGTTTACCCTAGACCTTAATCTTGTTGTAATATATACTTATATTCTCTTTGATCATAGAATGGATAGATCATGGATGTCCATTCGCAATCGCTGCACCCCAGAGTTTATTTCTTGTCTTGATCAGTTTGTTAGATTTGCCGAGGAACATAGGAAACAACTTGGAGATAGATTCTACTGTCCATGTAGGCATTGCGGTAACAACTTGAAAGTCAGTACTGGTGACGAAATCAGAAGTCATGTCATGTGAAACGGGATTGTACAAGGCTATACAGAATGGCACTGGTATGGAGAGATTTCAAACCTGGAACCAGTGGATGTCGATAGCAGTGCTTGTGTGGAAGAAAATAATTGCCTCCGATGACGTAGATGTGAATGAACCAGTTCTAGTAGACATCGTTGATGCGATGTTGGATAGTTGTGGGGTAGAGCACACCGATCCACCTCCCATGTTTAGAAACATTGTGCATGATGCTGAGATACCATTATACACGAGTTGTAAGTTTACGAAGCTTAGCGCTGTGTTGAGATTGTATAAACTGAAAGCTAACAATCGATGGAGCGACAAAAGCTTCACGTCATTGTTGTCTTTGTTGAAAGAAATTCTTCCTGAAGGAAACGAGCTGCCGATCTCAACATACCGGTTAAAGAAATTGTTGTACCCAATGGGAATGGAGGCCAAGAAGATACACGCATACCCAAATGATTGTGTATTATTTCAAAAGGACTATGTGAATTTGAAAGATTGTCCGAAATGTGGTGCGTCAAGGTATAAATTGACGACTTCGGAGGAGTCCAAAATTGGTTCTCCCGCCAAGGTGATGTGGTATCTACCTATAATACCACAGTTTCAACGCTTGTTTGCCAATCCTATAGATGCAAAGAATTTGAGGTGGCATGCAGATGTTAAGAAAAATAATGATGGGATCCTACGACATGCGTCTGATTCCCCATAGTGGAAGAAGATTGTTCTATTGTACCCTGAATTCGGTGAAGAGGACAGAAATCTAAGACTTGGGCTTTGTACAAATGGGATGAATCTGTACGGGACATTGAGCAGCCAACATAGCACTTGGCCAGTCATGCTTGTTATATATAATCTTCCTCCTTGGTTGTGTATGAAAAATAAGTATGTTATGTTGTCGTTGTTGATATCGGGCCCTAAACAACCTGGAAATGATATCGATGTTTATCTTGAACCTCTGATTGATGACTTAAAGAAACTCTGGGGTGAAAGTGTGATGACCTATGATGTTTCACGAAGAGAGACATTTTGTTTGCACGCTATGTTGTTTTGCACTGTGAATGACTTTCCAGTATATGGGAATTTGTCTGCATATAGTGTCAAAGGATCTAAAGCGTGTTCTATATGTGAAGAGAACACTGATTCAATACGACTAAAACACGGCGGTAAGACTGTATATCTTGGTCATCGAAGGTTTCTTCCAAAATTTCATCCGTATCGTAGGTTGCCAAAGCATTCAATGGACGGAATGAGGAACGTAGTGCACCTAAACCTATATCAGGGGAGGATGTTTATGAAAGAGTGAAAGACATCGCCAATGAATTTGGTAAGAGATCACAATGTACGATGGCCACAACGAGTGACAAGTCTTTATTCAAGAAGAAGTCGATATTTTGGGATCTTCTTTATTGGAGTTCTTTGACAGTCAGGCATTATATCGATGTCATGCACGTTGAGAAAAATGTATGTGATAGCGTCATCGGTACTCTATTGAATATACCAGGTAAGACTAAATATGGGATAAAATCCAGAATGGACATACGTGAAATGGGAATAAGGACAGAATTAACAGAAGTAGTTAGTAGCGATCGGACAACATACTTACCTCCCGCTTGTTACACATAGTCTAGAAAGGAGAAGAAAGCATTTTGTGAATGCTTGGTAAATGTTAAGGTGCCACAGGGTGACTCATCCAACATCTGTACATTGGTATCAATGAAAGATCTGAAGTTGATAGGTCTTAAATCTCATGATTGTCACATTCTAATGCAACAAATATTGACTGTGGCAATTAGATCTATATTTCCGAAGCATGTAAGGTTTGCAATCACCAGACTTTGTTTCTTTTTCAACAGTCTGTGCAGCAAAGTTATTGACACTGATACTCTCGATAATTTGCAAAGAGAAGTGGTTGTTACCCTATGTCAGCTTGAGATGTATTTTCCTCCGTCGTTCTTTGATATCATGGTACATCTTGTTGTCCACTTGACTAGGTAAGTGAAAATATTGGGACCAGTTTTCTTACATTGGATGTATCCCTTTGAACGATACATGAGCGTTTTTAAAGTGATGTTTGAAACTGTTATCGGCCTGAAGGGAGTATTATTGAGGGTTATGTGGCGAGAGAGGTTAAAGATTTTTACAATGACTTTCTGAGTGGTAATGACGCTCCCGTGAATGACAAGAATATTGAGGAGCATTTTGGCAAAGGAGTTTTGGGAGTACGGGTGAAAGTAATCAGCCGTGAGCAGTTGGAGCAAGGTCACTTGTATATTTTACACAACATCGATGAAGTGAGTGTTTATATCGAGGAACATACCAATTTCATCAAGAGATAATATCATCGATCCAATTCAATGTGGCTTGCTAGAGAGCATAACAAGATATTTATTAAGTGGTTTGAAGATAAAGTCTTACATCAACTATCTCAAACACTAGATAATGTTACTGAAACCATCAAATGCCTCGCCTTTAAACCAAAATTGAATGTTATGTCTTATGAAGGGTTTGACATAAATGGTTTCTCATATTACACAAAGCGCCAAAATGATAAGAGTTTCGTCCAAAACAGCGGGGTCACCCTTCAAGCGTCTTCATTGTTTTTTGCAAGTGCAAAGGATAAAAGTCCACGTGAAGCTAAAATGTGATATTACGGTGTCATTGAAGACATATGGGAGTTTGACTATGTAGATTTCAGAATTCCGCTCTTTAAATGTAATTGGGTTGACAACAACAAAGGAGTTATAGTGGATGAATTGGATTTCACGTTAGTGAACTTTGAAAAGATTGGCAAGAAGGGTGAACCATTCATATTGACATCACAGGAAAAATAAGTATTTTATATCAATGATCCTACAAATGATAAATGGTCGGTTGTTCTTCATGGTAAAAGATAGTTCATTGAAGATCCTATAGATGAAGAAGAGTACTATGATAAGTATGATGACTCCAATCCATTCTCAGTTGGGTTGCCAACACCACCAAACATTGAAGCTGGGGATCACAATGACTTGTATGCTCGCGGGGATCATAATGAAGGATTGTTAATTGATAAAAGATCACAATATTAGAGGCATGGATGTTTATATTTTTATTATGTTCCCATGATGACCGTGCTGATGATCACCATGAGGGTGAGGACGTGCTTGCACCGTCTGACAATGTAAGTTTTAAGAATATATCCCTGAGGTTTCTATCTATATGTTCATTTATAATTATATTATGTAAGTGTGTTTTTATCAAATTTTTATGATATTAGTTAATAGCAATTCTATTTAATTTGCAGGTATTCGCCAAAGACTACAGGCTATGCAGGATGGCCATGACATAGCTATGCAGGCCATCGACATTGCTTTGTAAATCCAAAGCGCAATAGTCGGAGAGAAAGCAAGCATCCCACACTAAGGTTATATAGATATATAGTGGGACTAAGGTGAAGATCTCACCTGCTAAAACATGTTACCGACAAGTACATGTTACGACTGGGAGGTCGTGATTCAGCAACCGTATGCATTAGCAGGAGGACAAACAGATTTCACCATGAGTTAACATTGAAGAATGTCTACTAACCTACACTGAGCTAAACAAGTTTATCAATATATACTATATATGGATGGATAATTGGGTATACGGTTATGTTTAACTTATCATAATAATACACTACAAACTTTGAGATACAACAAAGTACCACACTTAAATTGATAGGTTATGGAGAAATATCATGCAAGGAGGCTATAAAGTCATGTCAATGAATTTGCTCATTATCCTAGTGCAAGGTACTTATATTACTAGATTTGAACGCTACAATATGGAACACTACATTCTAATATAAATATTTACTACTTTAAGGTATATATACTTGTTATATGTGAGTCCTACAATATGTACCATTACATTTTAATGTAAATTATTTATGTAAAAATATAAGTAAATGGGTATATGGGTATACATGATATGAGTATATACATAACCATAACTTTACCCTGTAAGAGGCGGGTATGTGGGTATAAGGGTAAGCGGTTATATGGTTATAAAAATTTATACCCATGACGGGTTTAGTGGGTATGGGTTTGAGGGTATGCAGGTATACCCATGTCCATTTACAGCCCTATTCACGGGTGCCAGTAGACAGACGGTTGTGTGCCAACCCGTCATTGGCTTTCACGTAAATGAGAAACTCGTGATGCTTTGTTAGTGTGCATTTCCAATCCCCATAGTCAAAGACACAGCCGTCCTTATCGTCGTGATGATTTCTTTAACGGGAAAAAACCAAGTGAGGAAAGTAAAGGAGAAGAGCATTTGCCTTCGGCACCAAACAACTCGCCTGCCGATAGAAATTCCAATACGGGGAAGACATTCATTCCCATTTCAATTATACGCCTGGAGAAGCGACAATTAGAATAAAGGCGGGCGGGTGCCGGGTTGTCCATGCTTAACCTCCGGGTGACACGGTCGATAAGACATAATGTTGTAAAACAAAATTAAGTTCCAGTTAGTTCTAAGTTCTAAGAGACCGATTTTTTCATAGCTAGAAACAGCATTAGTTTGGATTTGACTTTCCGGTCACTTGGTCCAAACCCAACCGATCTGGATTGTATTCCAAACTCAGATTTTATCCAGTATATCCAGCCTAGTGTAGATCTGAATTTGTTGTGATTAAAACTTATTAGCTAAGTATGCCAAAAATCGATTTTCATATAATTTATATTTAATACTAATATAATCCGGAATTGAACTAAATCCGAATTTGTCCATACTCGGACTGGTCTGTATTGTAAAATCAAAACCCAGATCCAACCACAGCCCGTAATTCGAATCTATTTTCTGAACAACTTACATTATCAAAATTAGAAAACAAAATTAATTCTTTTCACATCTAACAGAATCGAATTTGTGTATTCAGACATAATATTAACATCCGTAATACTGCATAACCTGCCGGCCGCTGGTTTTGGTCTGCCTGGCTGGGCTGAGGCCCTGAGGGTATGGTATGTTTGCGTGGTCTGTCCAATAAAAGTTCAACCACGTGATTTATGTTGGAGTGGGGATGATCGGCCTTTCTAATTCCCAAGTTTTAGTTGTTGTGCTCGGATAAAATTGCGGCGGTGTGTACGGTGTATCCCGTGGGTGGGCGTACCAAATCCAAACTAGAACAACTCCTTTCTTCCCCATGTGGATGCCCTTGCTTCTGTCCGTTGGGCGGATCCCACTAATTGTCACCCATATTTTATAAGAGGAAGATATTAACTAGTTGATGTGAATGGATGCATGGACACAACAAGTTTTAGTTTGTTGGCTATTTATGTATACATATTTTGTTTATCGTGGTCCATGTAATACTTATTATTTGTTTCTAATTAGATCTAAGGTAATGGCTGCTAAAACGTGGAAATTTAAAGACAAAGAGGTGTGAGACTCTTTCACTCTCTTTTAAATTAGCTATGAAGAGACATCCACTCCACTTTTCTCGCTAAGTCTAGTTAGTCTCTACTTCTTAAGCAAAAGAGACACTCACTAGTGCAACTAATTGGTAGATAGTCTCTACTACTTGGGCAAAGTGACACCACTAACCCCACGACTTGGCAGTTAGTCTGTACTCCTTAGCTAAGAGATACCTACTAACCCCACTATTGGGTAGTTAGTCTCTACTTCTTAGGTAAAGAGACACTAATCCCACTATTGGGTAGTTAGTCTCTAGCCCTTAGGTAAAGAGACATCCAATAACCACACTAACTAGTAGTTGCTCTCTACCCCACTGTTGGTGATTACTCTCTAACATGGTGGTTATAGATGAGGTTACAAAAGGAAAAAGGTATGAGTTGGAAAAGGATTCATCACAATCATTTGCTCTCTCACCAATTAGAGATCATGAAGGCAAAAGAGAGTTAGGGGAGAATTTGCAAAGGAAGGTTTGGTCGATTGGTGATGCAGAATCAAGTATTGCAGTTGCAAAAAGGGAAAGGATCTAATGTTGCAACTAAAATAGTAAAACATTAAAGAGGGAAAGGTTCCTCTCAACCTCTACAAAAAGATAGTATTCTAAATTTCAAAAATGGGTCAAGATAAGTATTTACATCTTGTTCATAATATCAAAACTCAAATGTTTGGATAAATCAAATCAAATTGGAAAGTTCTTTTTCTTTGTAATAGTAATTTTACTAATATAGTTTGGACATTGACTCTAGAAGTACTAGTATTTGTTAGAGTGTTTGGAAAGGACTAAAATCGGGTTCAATCCGAATCTTGGCTTATCCTTTCACACCAAATCAATGTATTCTATCATGGGTAGCAAAGTGGTGTTGTTAGGGTATTATGGGTTGAAGTGGAGTAACTAGAGTTGTTACAACCCGTTCCTAGCTTTGCTGGTAATCCTAGAGTTTTAAGATAATATTAATGCTTGGCATACTTTTGTTAGTAATATCCTATGTTGTGCTTTGTTTTAACTTTGGTAACCTTAAATACTTATTTGGGCAACTCAGAATCATGACTTAAGCATACTATAAAGATCCGAGTTGGGATTAATACAGCATTAACCCATACTTGTGTACAAGAAGAGAGTTAATGACATTGGAGGAAATAATTAATAAATAATTTTTTATTTGAGAATATTATCAAGATAATATTGTAGATTATAGAGAATTCAATTATGAATCCAACAAAAAAAAGAATGAACCAAATTGGAGTTAAAATGAATGGAAGGTTGGATGCTTGCAATTAGACATCTTGATTCAATATTATTTTTTATGCATGATGTATACGATCCTTATGCGAGTTATGTGATAAGTGAATGAGGTAAATGAAACCCTAATGATAGGGTGTTCATTGAGCCTTCTCGCTCAGTGAATGAGTATTTCAAAGAAACAGTTTAAAGCACTTATATAATTACAGATATATTGCAAAGCAACTGATATCAATTATAACAATAGTAAGCTTTAAAGAGTCTAATCATTGACAATCATAGATATTGCAGGATACTCTAGATATCTACAAGAGTGAACCAATATATGAATATGCTTGATTGATCATAAAGAGAACTAATAATTCAGAAACATAAAATGAATAATTGAATAACTATGCACACTTATTTAACCTCTCATTCATCTTATTATGTCCTGAACCCACATGAGGTACACCACAACATGTGAAAGAATAGCATCAAGCTACGATCTCACTTTATAAGGCTTAGAAGCATGCCCAGGTTCCTAAGCCTATCTCTTGAGTAAGACCATGTTTGCAGTGGTCCTCAACATGTCTGCCTCTCAGCAGCTAATAAGAGTGGTTGGATATCTCAGACTCCACCTCTCAACCCGGGTACTCAGGCAGTGAGTCAAAGCCCTCAGGCTTATTGAGCATCAGTGGACCTACTGACCACTAATCATTCAACAAGTAACACAGATACCACCGGCATCCCCGGTTGGTGTTGGGTACCATACAATTGTAAGGAGTCTGCCCTACTGGTCAAGACCCCCACACCATATTGGTGCACTCTGGCTTACCTCGATTTGGACTACTTCCAGTCGGGAAACCGTTCCCTCCTCACAGTGCAGGCCTCATCCTATGAGGATTCTACAGTGTTCAGGGCATCTACATGTCTAATTCACTCTTTAAATTCACAATTCAATCATCACATCAACATATCTTTGTTCAACTTTGTAAACCATTCATTTCATAAACCATCTGATAACATTTACCACAACTGAACTATTAAGCATCACCACATCTCAAACTGAGAAACATTGCTATCACAATACTCATTTCATTGAACATCCTATCATTAGGGTTTCAACCTCATTCACGTATCACATAACTTGCATAAGTATTGTATACATCATGTGTTACACCCCGATCTCACAATTACCATTAATCATGAGATTAGGGCATAAATTGAGGATTTAACGTAATACAAAGATCACCCTTAACTTTTTCTTCTTTTTCAAACTCTTTGTTTTCTCACATTGAACCACATAAACTAACTTTACAAGGGAATCTAAACATTGATTTCTCTAATCTGATTTCAATAGTAAAAAAATGCATGTATGAACATTCATTATGTTTCTGATACTTGTAAACGCATAAGACTTGCTTATTCGCATATATTTCTAAAAGAGGAATAATGTTATACATCATCATTTCCATCTCTCTCTTATTTCTTTGCAAGGACCTAGAGTGACAAGGACTGACTGAACTTAACTATACTCAGACTTAACTCTTGTGGTAGATCTACTCTGATGTAATGACCTTCTTCAAGTCCATGTGATTTCCCTAAAAATTTTGAGTAGAGGGATGAGCCTACTCGCTCAGTGAATGATTACTTCAAAAAAACAATCTAAAGCACTGATATAATTACAGATATGCTTTTGAACAATTGATATCAATTATAACAGCAGTAATTTTTAAAAATATTGATCAATGACAATCATAAATATGGCGGGATACTCTAGATATCAACAAGAGCAAATCAATATATGAGCATGCTTGATTAATTTCAAAGAGAACTAATAATTCAGAAACATACAAAGAATAATTGCTGAGAAACAATACTGGAATCTTTCTTAGCCTTTCTTACTTATAAGAAACTTTGTAACCTTATATTAACATAGTTTATCTTATGCCCTGATCATATGCAGTGTACTCTACATATGAAGACTCATAGCAAACTACAACCTCACCGTACAAGACTTAGCTTAAAACCCGGAAAGCTAAGCCTAGAACTGAGTCTGGGTCTGCTTGACTAGAACTATCACATCTGACTACAGCGGCTAAATAGTTGGCCACGTCTGACTACAGCAGCTAAATAGTTGACCTTTAACTGGACCTCTCCTTTTAGGATGAGTACACAGGAGGAGGGTCTGAGACGCTCTGTGGGCCTCATCTTGGTATGCTCTGTGGGTACCTCTGGGTTACCACCGGGATCTCCGGTTCATGTTGGGTAACCTATCTTCTCTTAGGAGACTTCCTCAAGGGCTTCGTCTCCCTGCACGCTCTGTGGGTGTGATCTGATCCCCATATACCGGTCGCTGCCAGGGTGGATCGTTTCCTCCCTACAGTGCAGGCATTCGTAGAAAATCTATGGTGTTCAGGGCACATATGTCTATTATTTTATTATTCTTAGAAAGCTCTTTCTACATTGTACCTTTCTCTTACTTATGCTTGATTTTGGTATCTCTATGGTACTATGTCTATTTATTTGAAGTTTATAACACAACATGTATATCATTCTAAACTTGGCAGAGCAATATACTCAAAACACTGTAATATATTGAGAAATCAACATATTATATATGTAGGCAGACTGAAATACTTAAATAAACATAATGCATGTCCATTTGGCACTTATACACCAGAATCATGCAATTAAACATCTTAATATACTGAAGAGAGCTAATTACTTGGCATACGAGTAATCATCATTTGCACTCATAAATTATTTGCACTTTCTTGGAAAACGTGCACATCGACCCAAATCTTGGGTTGTGCATCTCATACTGAGAACATGGTAATAAAAATGCTTAATTCATTGAACATCCTATCCTTAGTGTTTCATTTACCCCATTCACTTATCACATGGCTCTCATAAGGATTTCATGCGACATAAACATCCACTGAATAAAGCTACTATCAACAAATCATATAAAATCAATATATGTATGAAACCTTGGAACTGAGTTGAATTTGGGTTTCCATGCCATTCACTGAGATAACATGCATCAATAATAACATTGAATAAATAAAGTCTATCATGTCAAGAAAATCCCTTCAAATGGATTTCACGATATCTATTCGCAAATATCCAACTTTCCTCACATCTAGGGTTTCACCCTCTTCACTGAGATACCAAACAAACACTACTCACTTTAAACAAAATCCAAGATAGTATATGACATATATGTACTATGAATTTAGATAAACAATCATTCAAAACCAATGGGATCCAGATAAACAAATTTCTCTATTTAATTATACAGCAATTTCAGTCACAGACAAATTCCTTATATTTCAGTTTACTCTTATAACCTTTGTGAATACTTAGGGAATTCTCATTAGGATGTATTGTATACATTTCTAATATGAATTTATCATCTAAAATTCAAACAAATATAGGAATAATCCATTTCATATCATTTTGCAACAACTTAGATCAAACAGACAATTCAGGGTTTGTAGTCGCATACTAAGCAATTAAAGAGTATGGATGATTTAACCAATTTTTGTGCAATATATTGTTTAAAGGAAGTTCCCACTCTCCCTAAGGTGTGAAAATGCCTTAAAAATATAGCTCATCCCTGAAAATCTTGATCTCATATCAAATCCCTAGCAATTCACCCGATTCTTCTTCCTTTCAACTCGGAAACCCTAAAAATGAGGGATTATGAAGAAAGAGTGAGAAAAGGGGAAGTTTTGATACCATTTTGGATCAAATCAGAGGAGGGACAGAATTTTGACATGCGAGAGAATATTCATCATAAAACTATATCCAAAGAAGCTAAACTTACATGATTTCATCATTCCTTGGACCGCAAAACCCTAGGTCAGCATCTCCATCAATTTCTCCTCTCAAACCCTAACTCTCTCTCTCTCTCTCTAGGATTTCATTTCTCTAGATTGAATCATGAATTATGAGAGATCCTTGTGTGTTAGGTTGACCATATAGAGCAATTGAGATGCTTGGGTTAATTGCACATTGACCCCTCACTAAACTTTTTCTTATTTCAGCAGAATTTTCTGTCATAAAAAGGTTTCAGTGAATTCGTATATTTTAGAGACCAAACATTATCCAAAAATTATGAGAATTTATCATGTTGTGTATAATTAAGTTACAAATCTTCAATTAAAATTTGAGATCATTTCAACAATTTTTCTATTTTTGGAATGGAATATTTACGGAATCTCCATGAATAGGAATGAATAGGATCAAACCTTATTCGGTCACTTGATACTTTCTAATTTGAAAAAAAATGGGGATCCCCCATTTTGTCATAGTTATATATAAAATAAAGAAATCAAAATAAAGAAATAAAAAGAAATATTTTTCCTATTTCTTTTTTTTTACCTAAAAATAAGTTTTCATTTTAAATCCTTTGCAATTACTTCATCTTTTTCTTTTTTCTTTTAGAATTTTAGAACGATTTTCTAATTATAATATAAAATAATAGAAAGATAAAAAATCATTTTTGGGTTTTTCAGTGAATCCATATAATATATTCGATAATATATTCATGAAATCCGTTCATAATAAAGTCCAAAATTTCAAGCTTTTATTAAATAACTAAAAATCGAATAGTGTGTTGCTGTCCAAAATTCTGCAAAAATGTTAGTTATTGTAATTCATCTATTGATAAGGTCTAAACGCATCCAAAAATTATAAAAATTTTACATATTTTTTATGATTGAGTTTCAGATATCAAGTTAAAATTTTAGACCATTTTTAGTTACTAATAAATAATAAAAAATAAAACACTACACTACTGAAAAGCACTCTGTCAGCATTTTGGTCGAAGTATAGTTCGACCAAGAACTATATTTAAAGAACACTCAAATATTCTGAAATTTTTCTCCAATATGCATAATTGAGTTATCCATATCATATACAAAATTCAATTAAATACAAAATTTGTAGAAAATATGAAAAATCATTTACCACATTGTTATCCTGATCAAATTCCATACTCATGTACCATCAAAACCCTAATTTCAGCCAACTAGGGTTTATATTTCTCAAACCCTAATTTCTCAATTAATAGAACACTTAACGTTCTTATTAGGTTTAAAACATCATAATTGAATTAATTATAATCATTAATTGGATTTAAGCAATGATCAATCTAATTAAGCATATACTCATCCAGGTAAACCCTAATTTACCAATTAAGCTCAGATGCAGTCATAACATCATGCATCAAAAATAACATTAAATCAAGATGTCTAATTGCAAACCTCCAACCTTCCATTCATTTAGGGTTTCACCCTCCTTACTAATATATTAAGAAAACATTGATATCATTGAATGAAATCCAAGATGTTATCTGACATATATGTAATACACATACAAATAAAATAATCATTCATAACAAAGGAGATTCAACTAGGCAAACTTCTTTATTCAATTATACAATAATTTCAGTCATAACTGAAAATCTTAGATTTCAGTATAATCATGTAACCTCTATAATTAATTTAATAATTCTCATTTAGATGGATTGTGATCATTTCTAATGTGATTTCATACTCTAAAATTTATCACAATATAGGAATAATCCATATCATATCATCTCTTACAAAAGCTAGATCAAAAAGGCAACTTAGGGTTTGTACTTGCATACTAAACAATTGAAGATTATTGATAATTTAACTCATTTTTGTGCAGTATACTATTTAAAGTAAGTACTCACTCACCCTAAGGTGTGATAACACCCTAAAAATGTAGCACATCTCTGAAACTCTCGAATCCTTATAAGAACTTTAGCAAAATCTACGGTTTCTTCTTCCTTTCAACCCTAAAAGGGGTCTACTGAAGGTTGAAGATGAAGGTCAGAGGTTAATCCAAACCTCAAATTCATTTTATTAGGGATCTCGAGCAAGTAAAAATGAAGAAAAGGAAGAATCAAGGGTTAAACCTACTTACCAAGTCAAATCTATAACATCCCCTTTTGATTTCCGTCGTTCTTCACGCTCTTTCCCAAAAATTACCCCAGAAATCATCCTCCGGGTCGCCCACTCATAGAGAAAGTTATCTGAGATGATATAGGATCGAATCACAGTTCCAACGCACTTCGTTTCGTTGAAAACAGATAAGTATTGCTCGAAATATGATCATTTTATGATTGGATGTCTTGGGCGGCGGCGGTCGCGGTGTTGACGTAGCCTCGGTCGCGGTCCTAGCATCGTGGGTCACGGTGTCAACACAACATCACGGTTGTGGTGTCAACACAGCATCAGTCGTGGTCCTATCATCGCGGGTCATGGTGTTAACACAGCGTCGGTCGCGGTCCTAGCATCGCGGGTCGCGGTGTCGACGCAGCGTCGGTCGTAGTGTCGGTCGCGGTGCTCTCTATATATTTACTAAAAAGGACATAACTCTCTAATTTTAACTCCGATTTAGTTCATTCCTTTTTTGTTGGATTCATAATTGAATTCTATATAATCAGAAAATTTTATATTAATAATATTCTAAAATAAAAAATCATTTATTAATTATTTCCTCCAATGTCATTAACTCTCTTCTTGCACACAAGTTTGGGTTAATGTTATATTAACCCCAACTCAGATCTTTATTGTATGCTTAAGTCATGATTCTGAGTTTCCCAAACAAGTATTAAGGTTACCAAAGTTAATACAAAGCACAACATAGAATATTACTAACAAAAGTATGCCAAGCATTAAGATAATCTTAAAACTCTAAGATTACCAGCAAATCTAGGAATGGGTTGAACAATCCCCCCCTCTAATAAAAATTTCATCTCGAAATTTCTAAAAGAGGAAAATATACTTGTTAAACATCTCTAATTCTTCTTCCCAAGTAACTTCTTCTATACATGATTCCTCTGAAAAACCTTTATTAGGGGTATCTCTCTCCTTTTAAGCTTTCAAATACTACAGTGTAGAATTTTATTTTCAACATTGAGTCATTTGTTCCTCTTCAAATCACAACTTTTAAAAGATATAAAATGTGTGAAACATAATTTCTCATATCATCATCACATGGTACTATTCACTTACCATTCATGAGACCACACTACTCATCATACTATCACAAGATATAAACCCTTTTTACAAAATCACAGGGTATCAACCCTTATCAACACAAGAGGATTACACCTCATCTAGAGCTCAACCATGCCCAAAGGTCATTAAGAACATCATACTATTCCCTGCAAGATCATCATTATTTTTTTGCATGCCTTATAACAAGGCTCAACAACATCACTTACATATAATATACCAGATCAATGCAATATTACATTAATGAGCTAGGAGATATTCATAGACAACCATAGTAGGGTTATATTAACATTAAGAACATTCCTTTATTACATCAACATGCAAGGAATCTAGATATGATTCACCCTCATCATATTCATAATGCATAGGTTTAGTATAAAAAAGTATCAACCTTGTGGCTATGATAACCACCAATTAACACATTAAGGTTATTGTGATGATCGTCTCGCGAAAACAAGATCAACGAATTTAAACTAATCCGGAAGCATTTCGTTAGCAGCGAAATTAATAAAACTCACTAAAAATTAAAACTTTTTGTAAAGAGATCCACAAAAGGTAAAACCTTTTCATAAATAAACAAGGTAAGTTATTTACAAACTGATCCATCATTACATCTCTGTCATATCACATCTCGAGAGTCATAACACTGACTGCCCTGTTGAACTGTACATGAGCAGTATACAAAAATTCTCGAGGCATTAAGCTAAAAGTATCAGATCTATATTAAACCATCTACTGACTCCTAGGACCTGAGAGTACAGAGACGACTCATAGGACATTCTATAAACAAGATTTGACAGACAGTGTCTCCACCTGAAGATCACTGCTGTCCAGGATGTTGTTGTTGCTGCTGTTGTTGCTCACCCACTGAAGGGTTCCTTCTTCCTCGGCGTCTACCTAAAAAGTTGAATCCCACGGGGGTGAGACAATTGAATAATTGTCCCAGCGAGAGTTATAACTCTTCGCCAGAAGCATTGTTATTGCAATTAATGGAATAACATTGAGCAGTAGAACTATAAATATTCAACAGCAAGTAAATTATTGAATAGGCTAAGTAAAGCAGCATTCTTTAAGCAATCATTTCAATTATAACTTGATTGAGTAACAAGTCATTTAATCAATAAGGAATATGAAGAATAGGTATATTACTGGTCCAATTAGGATTAAATAAACAATGCATCATCAATCATTGTTTCTCATAGTTCAACCTAAGCAATTATGCTACTCAGCTGATTACAGTTTACAAACATGCTTATGCCCTAAGGAGATGAGGTATACCGCTCATGCTCCAACTGACCATTATGAAATCACAATCGGTACCATACATAGGTCATTAGAAGAGCCAGATTTCTATGACCTCATCTTCCTCAGTCAGAGTGAGGATCAACATGCATGACATCTCGTGTCTCTGCTATAATAGCTTTCCAGGGTATTCTGGCAACTTCGCTATTAGAGTTATAGTGGCATGTGGTACTCTCTTCGCCATCGAGGGATTTCTTGTTTATCTCTCATCGATGTGGCATTAACAACATCATCGGGAGATTAGTGATACATCATCCCGGCATAAACATATAATGAAGGATTGAGAGATTAAATGTACATCTCACATCAATTCCCCCATTAGGACGTAAGGATATTCGCGTCCATAACCCCTGCATACTCAAAAGTATGCTCTCCAGGAGTTCCCTTAGGAAAACCTATTTCACCATGATTTAACTTATGACAATGATGGATCTATGGTCAGGGCTCTTCATGATATCATTATACTTGATTATTTGAGTATATTATGGCATTCTTTTAGCATCAGGAAAGTTTTCTAACATAAACCAATAAGACAATTGCTATAAAGAAAGAGTACTAATTGTATCAATTTCATATCACATATTGTTAACATTGGGATATCAATCCCTAACCATCTCATTATTATGATTTAGGAATATGGGTGTTCAAACCCTTAGATCATCAAAACATTTGTTACCAAGTAACATATTGCCATCAAGTCATTTAACAGCATGAACATGATTGTAGAAATGCAGATATTTCTCATGGCTCATTCAGCCTATCAATCTCATATGTTACCTCTTACTAGGCAACATATCATATAATTACATTCAAAACTTATAAAGTGCTTTCAATGAATATGGAATCATAACCCTTACCTGGCTATGCTCACTTCTTTATAAAGACTTGCATGACTAACACAATTGATAACATGCACATTATATCTATATCAGCACAATGCACATTATTTTCAAGTTAGTATAGAACACCACGGCCATGCTACCTTGCACGGTTGTGCTATAAAAAGTTACCATGACCGTGTTACATCACCACGGCTATTTTCTAGGGTTAGGGTTTCCTATTCAATTCAATTAGGGTTATTCAACCCCTTTAGCTTACAAAGGTATAATGATTTCTCATTTCATAATTCAATCACAGAATTTCATGCTTAAAAGCATAACTCGGAATTAGGGTTTACTGTTCACATCATCACATTTCCCTAGATTAGGGTTTACTATTCATATTACATCACATTACCCTAGATTAGGGTTTACTATACACGATTATTAGGATTACTTCCACTAATGCCCTCAAATGAGGTTAAGATTCATTAACCATCATAATTAGGGTTTCATGATCTCACTAACATGGATCATACCCTAGTTAGGTATTCATTCATGTTGGATGTCTATTGCTTGATTAATCATTCATATAAAAAGTCTTCTCTCTCCTATTTCTATAAGATGATGTTTGTGTCACCTTGATTGAGCTAAGTCAATTCAACATTGACATCATGAGTCATGTCATTACTATTGTGATCATCAATGCTTACTTGCTCAAAGAGTATTAGTCACTTTATCCCATTAAGGGTACCTTTGTAATGTTCACCATTAATTATAACATACATTAATCAACTAATTACTTGGTCCCTTAATCACTTTATGTCTCTATGAGGTGTAGGTTAATCAATCACTAAACCATCTTGACCACTAAGGCATCAAACGATCTTGACCTTTTTAGACCCCAAACGGTCTTGCACAATAAATCCCCAAACGGTCTTGGACTGCCCTTGAACTCATTTGGTGTTGAAGACCGTTTGGTCTTGTTGACTTTTGAAACCGTTTGGTAAAGTGCACACTCAAGACCGTTTGCTAAAGTAGAGGTGAAGACCGTTTGGTCTTGTTGACTTTTGAAATCGTTTGGTAAAGTGCACACTCAAGACCGTTTCCTAAAGTAACTTTTTGGATAAACATAGGAATTAACGTCACCTTCGTCTACCTCAAGAACAGGGGTTGTTCTTCACAGAAATACTAGCAAGAACACACGAAGGTGTCTAAAGAAGAAGTATAAGCAACAATTCTAAGAAAGAAGGATGCAAAAGCAAAGCTTAAGGGTTTAGAGTTATAAAACCTACCTCTAGGACTGATCCAAAGCTCAAAGCTTCGTAGCTTTAATGGTGTATGAAGCTCCAGTAGTTGTCCAAGCTTCGTTCTTCAAGTTTTGGATGGAGAAGATGGCTAGAAAGAAGAATCATGTAAAGAAAACCAATAAACCGACCTTGTTTTATGGTTTCCTCCATGAATTCGAGTTTCCATACTTACCAAACCAGCTTGGTCATACTTCCTCTGCTCTAGAGCTTCTTCTTGGTCAGACAAAGCAAGATGATAAGGAAAAGAACTAAGGGAAACAATCCCTTGCTTTGTTGATAAGGGTGCTTTATATATTTATGGGTATTTTCAAGGAAAAAGAAAGAGATAATTATTTGCTTTTATTTCCCAAACATATCCACTAAGGTTTCCTCCATTCTTGGCCACGTTTCCTACTTGTATCCTTATGCAAAGCTCCTCCATTATCCAAGGTTAATTGGAAAAGAACTAAACACCTTAAAGAGTGGTATACTAATATCCACCCTCAATGGATATTGTTTAATATATTATTAGTGTGAGTAATTTCCACTTCTACCATGATCATTCAAATGAGGAGCCCCTCTCATTTTCTTTGCTCTTCTTGATGCCAAGAAACATGAGAGATCCTCAAGAGGGTATACATAACATGTTGGACCCTAAGTTTTGGGTAATTTGCACTTTACACCAAAACTAGGTTTTAAAGCACAAGGATTGCTCTATAAGCTATAACTTGGTGCCCAAGCTTGTGGAATCCATACCACCACATCACATTCATTCTTATGATGTCTCATCATCATAGGAACATCTTAACATGTGAAATTTGCAAGTTAACCCCTTTACTTGGATAATTTGCACTTTAGTCCATTATTATCAAAACAATGTTTCAACATGATTCAAAAAGGACTGAAATAGAAATACAAGTTCCTCAAAAAGCCTTAATTACATTTCATAGGATAAACACAAGCATTTAATCACTTATTTAAGAAAAACACCTAGGGTTAGTGCATAACCCAGGTCAGGGATGTTACAAATTATCCACCCCTTACAAGGATTTCGTCCTCGAAATCGATACAAAAACATATTAAGAGAAAAGAGCAGGGTATTTCCTTCTCATCTCTTCCTCTAGTTCCCACGTGGCTTCTTCGACACCACGGTGATTCCAGAGAACTTTCACAAGACTTATGTCTTTCTTTTTCAACTTTTTAATTCTTTTATCAAGGATCGATATAGGTCCTTCCACATAAGATACATCATCATTCAACTCTACTTCCATAGGTTGCAGAACTGATTATGTATCAGGATGACATTTCTTAGCATAAAAATGTGGAACACAGGGTGTAGCTTTTGTAGCTCTGGTGGTAACTCTAGCTTATAAGCTACTTTTCCAATCCGTTCGATGATTGGAAAAGGCCCCATAAACCTAGGAGCTAACTTTCCTTTCCTTCCAAATCTAAGAACTCCTTTCCAAGGTGAAACCTTAAGGTACACTCTGTCTCCAACTTGGAATTCTAAAGGTCTACAACGCTTATCAGCATAAGATCTCTGCCTATCCTGTGCAGCCTTTAACTGTTGTTGTATTATTTTAATCTTCTCGGTGGTCTGTTGCACAAGATCAGGGCCTAAAAGTTGATATTCACTGATTTCATACCAACATATAGGAGATCTACAACGTATACCATACAAAGCTTCATAAGGTGCCATGTCAATGCTATGTTGATAGCTATTGTTATAGGCAAACTCTATCAAGCTTAGGTGTAGATCTCAACTCCCTGTAAACTGGAAAACACATGCTCTAAGCAAGTCCTCCAAAGTTTGTATAGTTCTTTCTGACTGTCCATCAGTCTGAGGATGAAAGGTTGTACTAAACCTTAACTGTGTGCCTAAAGCTTTATGAAGTCGTTCCCAAAAATGACTCGTAAACTGGGGACCTCTGTCAGAAACAATGGTAACTGGGACCCCATGCAAACGTACTATCTCATCGACATATAACTGTGCCAACTTCTCAGCAGAATAGGTTGTTTTGACAGGTAAGAAATGTGTTGTCTTTATCAACCTATCAACTATTACCCAGATGGAATCATGTCCTTTGGCTGTCCTGGGTAGACCAACCACAAAGTCCATGGTTACATGATCCCACTTCCATTGTGGTATAGGTAAAGGTTGCATTACTCCTGCAAGTTTCTGGTGTTCAGCTTTAACTTGCTGACACACAGGACATCGCATAACAAACTCAGCAACGTCCTTCTTCAAACTAGGCTACCAATACATATCTTTCAAGTTTCGATACATCTTGGTGCTTCCTGGGTGCATAGCATACATCAAAGAATGAGATTCTTCCAGGACTAACTTCCTTAAGTTATCCACATCAGGCACTATCATTCTACCATGATAACAGGCTACTTGATAATCTGAGTCATGGAAACCATCTCGTTTCTCACTACCATACTTCGATCTAATCAGTTGAACTGCAGCATCAACTTGCTGTGCCTCCTTGATTTGTTGTCTCAGAGTAAGTTTTATATGCATCTCAGCTAACAACCCGGCTAACAATGATACTTTTAATTGTACATTGTCTTGCCTTAAGGAGACAAGCATATCCCTTCTAGAGCATACCAAGGAATTCAGTTGTACTCTATTTAGGGTTGATGTTGATGATTTCCTACTCAAAGCATCAGTAACTACAT
This sequence comes from Alisma plantago-aquatica, assembly GCA_963693085.1. Classification (NCBI taxonomy): domain Eukaryota; kingdom Viridiplantae; phylum Streptophyta; class Magnoliopsida; order Alismatales; family Alismataceae; genus Alisma; species Alisma plantago-aquatica. The sequence continues at coordinate 224,548,265 of OY856415.1, forward strand.
TGGCCTTTCCTGGATGGTAATCAATTGTGTAATCGTAGTCCTTGATTAACTCCATCCAGCGGCGTTGCCTCATGTTAATCTCATGCTGAGAAAAGATATACTTTAGGTTTTTATGGTCTGTGAAAATCTGGAATGTTACTCCATAAAGATAATGTCTCCAGATCTTCAAGGCATGGACAAGGGCAGCTAGTTCTAGATCGTGTTTTGGATAATTCTCCTTGTGTTTCTTAAGATGTCAGGAAGCAAACGAAATCACTTATTTATCCTACATTAACACACATCCTAGTCCATTCTTAGAGGCATCACAGAAAACTATATACCCTTTTCCTTGCTCGGGTAACACAAGCATAGGTGCACTTGTCAACCTTTCCTTCAATAACTGAAAATATTGTTGACAGTTGTCACTCCAGGCAAAAGGAACATCCTTCCTGGTCAACTTGGTCAAGGGTAAAGCTATAGAACTAAAGTTCTTAATGAACCTCCGGTAATAGCCTGCCAACCCTAAGAAACTTCGAATCTCCGTCGGTGTCTTCGACTGCTCCCATTGTAGGATAGATTCTACCTTTTTAGGGTCGACACGAATACCTGAAGTAGATATTACGTGTCCAAGAAAAGAAATTTCTGGTAACCAGAACTCACACTTGCTAAACTTAGCATATAACTTATGCTTTCTTAGCAAAGTTAGAGCCTGATGAAGATGTTGTTCATGTTGTTGAGCATCTCTACTATAGATCAGGATGTCATCTATAAAGACAACAACAAACTGATTGAGAAAAGGTCGGAAGATTCTATTCATGAGTTCCATAAATGCAGCTGGTGCATTAGTTAGTCCAAACGACATAACTGTGAACTCATAGTGACCATACCTTGTCGTAAAGGCAGATTTAGGTATGTCACCTTCCTTAATACGCAGTTGGTGATATCCCGACCTCAAATCTATTTTTGAGAAGACAGTTGCACCACACAACTGATCAAAGAGATCATCAATCCTCGACAGAGGATACTTATTCTTTATTGTTACTTTGGTTAACTGTCTATAATCAATGCACAACTGCATTGACCTGTCTTTCTTTTTAACAAAAAGGATCGGAGCACCCCAAGGCGAAGTACTCGGTCGGATGAAACCCTTTTTGAGCAACTCTTGCAGCTGTTTCTTGAGTTCTGCCATCTCAGCAGGCGCCATCCTATACGGTGTTTGTGTTATTGGTTGTGTGTCTGGGATTAGATTAATTTCAAAATCTATCTCTTGGGGCGGAGGTACACCTGGAAGTTCTTCAGGAAATACTTCTTCAAATTCCCTAACTACAGGAACTTCAGTAGGATTAGGATTCTCCATGGTAGTATCTACCACATGGGCTAAGAATGCATAACATCCTTGCCTCATCAGCTTCTCAGCTACCATAGCTGACACAAGACAGGTGGGTAGAATTTTTCTATCTCCTTAAAAGATCCATGTGTCACTTTCATTAGTGAACATAGCCTACTTGGACTCACAATCCAAGACAACTTTATACCTTTCTAAGGTATCCATCCCAAGGATTACATCGAATCCATGCATCTCAAGTGGTATAAAATCCACTTGAATGCGATGTTCAGAAAAGAAGAGAATGCAGGGAGAACATACTTCCTGCAACACAGCAGATCCCATCAAAAGAGTTTCTAGCAACAAACTATCCGCTCTATGTCTTATAGTCATATAGCAGTCACGAATCACTCTTCGAGTGATGAAGGAATGCGTAGCACCCGGATCAATCAAAACAGATACAACACAGGATGTAGACATTTCAGAATTAAACAACTTCATCTGACCTGCCACAACCCGAGGGTTGATCACTGCCTTAGGTGGATTCATCGCATAAAATCTTGTCATTGTCTGGGGTTGATTCGGTGTTTGATGACTAGGTGTCGATGATCCAGCTTGGGATGCTTGTCCACGTCCTCTAGCTCCTCCTAAAAACTGTCTCCTTTGAGAACCTTGTTGACTCTGCCTTTGAGGTTGAGTCACACTCACTTCTCTGGCTCTGCAATCTTTCATCAAATGTCCCATCTTTCCACATATGTAACAGGTTTTGTTCAGTTGTTGTGGTCAGGGTGGTCCTATAACCGACATAGATGCTGAACTGTGAGCTCCTTCTAAAGGTAAGCTTCGTCCTCTACCCCTATTTGACGTCCACTGCGTCTGGGTACTGAATCTAGGTGGTGGTGTAGGCACAGAAAACCTAGGTTTCTTGAAATCTTTGGATGAGAATCCTTGGAACTGGGGATACATTCTCTTGTTCTTGGTCTGTCTCTTCTCTGAAATGGACTTCTCTATCCTCCTGACTGACTCCACAAAAGTAGCAAACCTTTCCCTGTTCTCCAAAGCAGACACAAGGGTAGTCAACTCAGCGTTTAACCCTTTCTCAAAATGCCTAATCCTTTCTTCATCTGTGGTTGCCATGTGCGGACAGAACCGCAAAAGCTCCATGAACTTAGCCTCGTATTTGCTAATGTTCATAGGTCCCTGCCTTAACCTCTCAAATTGAGAGATTTTCTCATCCAAAAATGTCTTAGGGAAGTATCTATTAATAAATTCCCGTCGGAAAACTTCCCATGCAATCTCCACACCTGGCCTTTTCTGTTCTTCCATGGTCCACCAATGACCATCACTTCCCTTGAGAAGATACACGACATGTCTAACCTTCTCAGCTTCTGGGATGTTCAGGATTCTAAAGGCCTTTTCTAGTTCAGTTAACCACAAGTCAGGATCTGCTGGGTCAACTGTTCCAGCATACTCTGTGGCTCCAACCTGGCGTAGTCATTCAAATGTCTTGTTGGTTCCTTGTCCTTATGGATGGGTAGGTGCCCTAGGTGCAGGTATAGGCATCCTATCAGTCATATGTGTCATGGCAGTCATAAACTGCCGAAACATGGCTTGGACGGATGGGTTCCCCATGTCAGTTGGATTGAACTGGGGTGGTTCAGGCACAGGTTCTTCTCTTTCTGGGTTTCTTGCACCTTCTCTAGGTGCAGCAACACTACTCTCAGCAACGTGTTCCTCGTGTGATCCAGACATCTTTAGTTTTCTCTTCTCCTCCTAAATGAGTAGAAGACACTATCACATATACTGCAAGACACTAGAACAACTCTACAACCTAAGTACTATGTCTCTATAGACTCAGCAAACCTAGAGCTCTGATACCACTAAATTGTGACGACCGTCTCGCGAAAACAAGATCAATGAATTTAAACTAATGTGGAAGCGTTTCGTTAGCAGCGGAATTAATAAAAATCACTAAAAAATAAATTTTTTTGTAAAGAGATCCACAAATGGTAAAACCTTTTCATAAAGAAACAAGGTAAGTTATTTACAAACTGATCCATCATTACATCTCTGTCATATCACATCTCGAGAGTCATAACATTGACTGCCCTGTTGAACTGTACATGAGCAGTATACAAAAATCCTCGAGGCATTAAGCCAAAAATCTCAGATCTATATTAAACCATCTACTGACTCCTAGGACTTGAGAGTACAGAGACGACTCATAGGACATTCTATAAACAAGATTTGACAGACAGTGTCTCCACCTGAAGATCACTGTTGTCTAGGATGTTGTTGCTGCTCCTGTTGTTGCTCACCTACTGAAGGGTTCCTTCTTCCACGACGTCTACCTAAAAAGTTGAATCCCAAGGGGGTGAGACAATTGAATAATTGTCCCAACGAGAGTTATAACTCTTTGCCAGAAGCATTGTTATTGCAACTAATGGAATAACATTGAGCAGTAGAACTATAAATATTCAATAGCAAGTAAATTATTGAATAGGCTAAGTAAAGCAGCATTCTTTAAGCAATCATTTCAATTATAACTTGATTGAGTAACAAGTCATTTAATCAATAAGGAATATGAAGAACAGGTATATTACTGGTCCAATTAGGACTAAATAAACAATGCATCATCAATCATTGTTTCTCATAGTTCAACCTAAGAAATTATGCTACTCGGCTGATTACAATTTACAAACATGCTTATGCCCTGAGGAGAAGAGGTATATCGCTCATGCTCCAACCGACCATTACAAAATCGCAATCAGTTCATACATAGGTCATTAGAAGAGCCAAATTTCTATGACCTCATCTTCCTCAGTCAGAGTGAGGATCAACATGCAGGACATCTCATGTCTCTGCTATAACAGTTTTCCAGGGTATTCTGGCAACTTCGCTATTAGAGTTACAGTGGCATGTTGTACTCTCTTCGCCATCGAGGGATTTCTTGTTTATCTCTCATCGATGCGGCATTAACAACATCATCGGGAGATTAGTGATACATCATCCCGACATAAACATATAATGAAGGATTGAGAGATTAAATGTACATCTCACATCAATTCCCCCATTAGGATGTAAGGATATTCGCATCCATAACCCCCACATACTCAAAAGTATGTTGTCCAGGAGTTCCCTTAGGAAAACCTATTTCACCATGATTCAACTTCTGACAATGATGGATCTATGGTCAGGGCTCTTCATGATATCATTATACTTGATTATTTGAGTATATTATGGCATTCTTTTAGCATCAGGCAAGTTTTCAAACATAAACCAATAAGACAATTGCTATTAGAAAGAGTTACTAATTATATCAAGTTCATATCACATATTGTTAACATTGGGATATCAATCCCTAACCATCTCATTATTATGATTTAGGAATATGGGTGTTCAAACCCTTAGATCATCAAAACACTTGTTACCAAGTAACATATTGCTATCAAGTCATTTAACAGCATGAACATGATTGTAGAAATGCAGATATTTCTCATGGCTCATTCAGTCTATCAATCTCATATGTTACCTGTTATTAGGCAACATATCATATCATTACTTTCAAAACTTATAAAGTGCTTTCAATGAATATGGAATCATAACCCTTACCTAGATATGCTCACTTCTTTATAAAGACTTGCATGACTAACACAATTGATAACATGCACATTATATCTATATCAGCACAATGCACATTATTTTCAAGTCAAGTATAGAACACCACGGCCGTGGTACCTTGCACGGTCATGCTATAAAAAGTTACCACGACCGTGTTACATCACCATGGCTGGTTTCTAGGGTTAGGGTTTCCTATTCAATTCAATTAGGGTTATTCAACCCCTTTAGCTTACAAAGGTATAATGATTTCTCATTTCATAATTCAATCACAGAATTTCATGCTTAAAAGCATCACCCGGAATTAGGGTTTACTGTTCACATCATCACATTACCCTAGATTAGAGTTTACTATTCATATTACATCACATTACCCTAGGTTATGGTTTACTATACACGATTATTAGGATTACTTCCACTAATGCCCTCAAATTAGGTTAAGATTCGTTAACCATCATAATTAGGGTTTCATGATCTCACTAACATGGATCATACTCTAGTTAGGTATTCATTCATGTTGGATGTTTATTGCTTAATTAATCATTCATATAAAAAGTCTTCTCTCTCCTCTTTCTATAAAATGATGTTTGCATCACCTTGATTGAGCTAAGTCTATTCAACATTGACATAATGAGTCATGTCATTACTATTGTGATCATCAAAGCTTACTTGCTCAAAGAGTATTAGTCACTTTATCTCATTAAGGGTACCTTTGTAATGTTCACCATTAATTATAACATACATTAATCAACTAATTACTTGGTCCCTTAATCACTTTAGATCTCTATGAGGTTTAGGTTAATCAATCACTAAACCATCTTGACCACTAAGGCATCAAACGATCTTGACCTTTTTAGACCTCAAACGGTCTTGCACAATAAATCCCCAAACGGTCTTGGACTGCCCTTGAACCCGTTTGGTGTTGAAGACGGTTTGGTCTTGTTGACTTTTGAAACCATTTGGTAAAGTGCACACTCAAGACCGTTTGCTAAAGTAGAGGTGAAGACTATTTCGTCATGAAGACCGTTTGGTCTTGTTGACTTTTGAAACCATTTGGTAAAGTGCACACTCAAGACCGTTTGCTAAAGTAACTTTTTGGATAAACATAGGAATTAACGTCACATTCTTCTACCTCAAGAACAGGGGTTGTTCTTCATAGAAATACTAGCAAGAACACACAAAGGTGTCTAAAGAAGAAGTATAAGCAACAATTCTAAGAAAGAAGGATGCAAAAGCAAAGCTTAAGGGTTTAGTTATAAAACCCGCCTCTAGGACTGATCCAGAGCTCCAAGCTTCATAGATTTAATGGTGGATGAAGCTCTAGTAGTTTTCCAAGCTTCATTCTTCAAGTTTTGGATGGAGAAGATGGCTAGAAAGAAGAATCGTGTAAAGAAAACCAATAAACCAACCTTGTTTTATGGTTTCCTCCATGAATTTGAGTTAGATGGTGATCCATACTTACCAAACCAGCTTGGTCATCCTTCCTCTGATCCAGAGCTTCTTCTTGGTCAGCCAAAGCAAGATGATAAGGAAAAGAACTAAGGGAAACGATCCCTTGCTTTGTTGATAAGGGTGCTTTATATATTTATGGGTATTTTCAAGGAAAAAGAAAGAGATAATTATTTGCTTTTATTTCCCAAACATATCCACTAAGGTTTCCTCCATTCTTGGCCACGTTTCCTCCTTCTATCCTTATGCAAAGATCCTCCATTATCCAAGGTTAATTGGAAAAGAACTAACACCTTAAAGAGTGGTATACTAATATCCACCCTCAATGGATATTGTTTAATATATTATTAGTGTGAGTAATTTCCACTTCTACCATGATCATTCAAATGAGGCGCCCCTCTCATTTTATTTTCTCTTCTTGATGCCAAGAAACATGAGAGATCCTCAAGAGGGTATACATAACATTTTGGACCCTAAGTTTTGGGTAATTTGCACTTTACACCAAAACTAGGTTTTAAAGCACAAGGATTGCTCTACAAGCTATAACTTGGTGCCCAAGCTTGTGGAATCCATACCACCACATCACATTCATTCTTATGACGTCTCATCATCAGAGGAACATCTTAACATGTGAAATTTTCAAGTTAACCCCTTTACTTGGATATTTTGCACTTTAGTCCATTATTATCAAAACAATGTTTCAACATGATTCAAAAAGGACTAAAATAGAAATACAAGTTCCTTAAAAAGCCTTAATTACATTTCATAGGATAAACACAAGCATTTAATCACTTATTTAAGCAAAACACCTAGGGTTAGTGCATAACCCAGGTCAGGGATGTTACAGTTATGATCATATTAAGGAGGTTATTTCACCATCATGCCATCATATAAGAATGTTAAACATGAATACTCATCTTTATCTATTTGTATTAGAGTTAGGTTCAACAAGATAAAGTATACTAATGTTACTAATCAGCACTTATATCCAAACCCTTACTCACGGCAGTCCTATTGGATCATGGATGCATAAGGTGAAGCATCATCATCACATTCCATACTATTCTCAAGTATGAATCCAAAAATAAATCAAGGTGTAACCATCGGGTATAGCATACTAGGGTTTCAACAACAATAACAGAGTACTCCATTATTGTATTAGTCATTCAAGGACTATTCATGCCCAATTACCATCACTTAGTTATATTAAATCTAGGTATAACAAGCAATACCTCATTAGGGTTACATATCAATACAATATGGTTATCATCCCTTCTATTCATATGAGTGAATAGGTAAGACTACCTTATTTAGGGTAGCCCTCAATCAATTCCATCATCATTCAACCCATATCACCATACCAAAATTGTACAACACTAAGACGGATTACTTGTATGAATGACTACAACTATCAGACACCTTTAATTAACATATTGCTTGCACATGTACACTGAAATCATACATATAACAAATTTACATCCCTTCATATACCTTCAAAAAATCATACTTCTAAAAATAAATTCATGTATTACTAAAAGCCAGTGTTTTCTCTGATGGTTCTACTCATTCATTACTACTTACTTCTTGTTACTTATCCTTCTCATTTTGATCATATAGAATAAACATCCCTAAAATTGAAACATATAAGGTACGAATAGATTATTCATCATTCTTGCTATCACTGCAAGAATTTATTTCATATCACACTTCACTCATATTGTATTTCTCCTTTTGTTCAAAACACACCTCTTATATTTCAAATCTATTTCTTATCCTTTGCTCTGAATCATTTCCATATTGTTTAACTACCTTTCAGATTAGCTACCTTTAAACCCTGGATTACTATCAGTGCTAGTTTACTTCTCATAGTGCAAATTTCATGATCTTATTTTATAGAGATGCTAGTATTCAAGGTCAAATCACTAGTGACAACCCTTGAACTACTACAACTCTAAACATTCTAGGGTTTGGTCCTTATCAGTAGCATGACGTTATTGTGATGTGACTTTGCTCCTTTAATTTGGAATTCAAACTTTACATCTCACAAGTTTTACTAAAGTCTTCCTTATCTTATCAATTGAATTTTCTTTCTCTTACTTGGCTATTCAGATAGATTACATTCTCAATTTACCCTGCTAGGGTTTCATCATCATATTATGTGTCATTATTACATTCACTAGATGTCTCTACCATGGTGGTTATGCATTAGATATGATTCATTTTCTTATCACTTTCATCCCACATTTCTCTCATTAAGTAGTATATGAAAGAGAAGATGATTTTGAGACTTAGAATTATTATCTTCAAACATTCCCTTATTACATTTCTCAAATGTAGGTTTAATTTGTTATCAACAAGGATACTTGACTAATTACCACTTGCTTGAATCTCGCAACCTCTTTCTTTTATAATCTATATTACTCCATCATGTTTCAAACACTTCCTTACTTTACATAATCCTCTTACCATATACTACTCTTCCATCTGTCATTTTTAACATCTAATTGTTATCATGTATACCATGTTGCACATATTTCTTTTTATCCTTCTACTAATGTGAAGTTGAAATTCTAAATCAATATTCTCTCTACTAGTTTCACCTCATATCTAATACATTACATATCATTCATTTTAAATCAAACAACTCATGCATGGGACAAACTTAGTTTCTCTTTCAATCAAGTTTTTCCTTCCTAAATATAGTCTACCTTTGTATGACTTATTCATTTGTTAAGCTATGCTTTTGCTCTTCTTTTAGAAACTAGTTTGTTGCTCTATAGAGACTTGGAATCCAAAGGTAGCAAGGATGAATGTATTAAACTTCATTATAAAGGTATACATTACATGCTCTCAATTATATCATAATCCTCATTCCTTAATCAAGCTCATCATTTCTAACATTTCTGTTTGTTTCAATTAAGTTTGTTATCCTAGTCTTATGATTTACATGTTCATCTAATTCTCTTTACTTTAACTCTTATGAAGACTCTTTACTTCTATGTACATGTCATATACTTAACTCTTTTCTTCTATTTTCCCTTTGCTTTGAAGTACATAAAAGCATTGTACTTGATTATATGATCCATTCCTCATGATTGATTCTTACTATCTTGCCCCTTCCATACTTTTCTCATATCTTTTCCATATTTCATATTTAGAGTTCATATAATACTAATCATTAAACTTAATATGAACCTCATGTCATGTTCCTTTATTCCCAATTAAGGGTTTCTCATATGAGGCCCCAAAGTTGGATCTCAGATATCAGTTCCAATTGATTCTTAGCTATTCTAATCTTTCCCATATGTTTCAACATCTTAGTGTATGTACATTCTCATTATGATGTGGGTCTAATTTATCCAGAGTCTACTCTTAGTATATTGTTAATAGGAGTCATTAGATCCCAGTAACACACCCTACCAGTCGGACCAGGCCGAACCTATAATCATGTAGCCAAGATCTACTCAAGGTTAATGAACTCCTATTCATCCCAAACATGTGGAAAGAATATCCACTTAGGGCAAACTTATTTAAACATAACTTCTGGTCTACTTGATACAAAGAATATAAACAATAACTAAATCACTTCATGATACACAACAATATAAAAGAACCATATATATTCTACAAACTGATAATTTGAATTCATACATATAAGAGCATTTCTATTGATCTCCAATCAAAGAAGAAATATAAAGCAAGAGTTGTATCACATTCTATGTTTAATCTCTTACTCCTTCATTACTTTCCGGTCTCCTAACCCTAAGATTTCTAGGGTTTCTTTCTAGCCCATCCTTCCTCTGCATACCTGGCCAGGGCATCCAGAGAAGAATAGATAGAGTAGCTTGATGCTGGTCAATCTAAGTATTCAGATACCAGGCCAGGGTATCCAAATACCTAGAATTCCCAGAGCTATAGACAGATCACCGCCTATCTGTCACACTTATAACTCTAACTTTCTATCCTAATGGTCCCTGACAACTCAGCCTAAGCTCTGATACCAAAAGATTTCTCATGCCCACATCTCATAATTAGTGGTAATCATGGGATGTGGGCATGACAAGAACCTTCACCCCTGTTGTAATCCTCTATTCTGGATAACATGATCATGTATCCCCCCCTTTGGATTAGGATTCTACCTCGGTCTTTTGTGTAATGGAATTATGTCTTTTTCTACAATTTTTCATGTTGCCACACCAAGATCATGCTTGTTTTTTTCAAGACAATATTTTGAAGAGGATACCCTAATTTTTGAGGGTACCATAGTCCGGTTCGCTAGATCTAAATATTTACCCAAACAAGGCCCAAGAGATTTATCACTTTAGAAAAGCTTTGGTAAAAATGGAGGGATCTACCATGTGTGGAAGCTTGATATGGAAATTGGCTGCATGTAAATAGGCAGTTAGCAAACAAGTATGACAAATCTGGAACACCCCATTTTCTATTTGGTTCCAAATATGGTAGGGTGCATTGGGGTATTGATAACTATAGGAAATATGGGCTCAATAGGGGGAGTGAATTGAGTTTTTATGCACTAAAACCAAATTCATAGACCTTTATGTTATATCCAAAAATAATTAGTATAAGGGAGGAAGAGATTGAACATTCTAAAAGAACAATGCAAGTGATTTAGAATGCTTCCAAATCTTATGTCCATAGCTCCACTACCTAGATAGGTCAAGCTTTAAGATTTCCAATGCTTGAGTGCTACTTTGTATTCAATTCACAAGATTATACACCAAGTGACCCCTCTCCCCTCAAGAGTAACTAGTTTTCTTCTCTAAAACAAGGATCCAATAACCTTACAAGGGGCCAACATTCCCTTACATGCGACCACATGCTCTTGACCTTCCTTAGCCAATGAAGGGCTTCAAAACATCATTGATTGGTAGAAAGAGATTGTAAGGAGGAGGAAAGCTTCATAAATAACAAGTAGGGATGTCTCTCTTATAGTAACGTATTCACTCTAATGATTGTAACAAGTGATCAACCTCAAAGAATTGATTAGGGACTTTTTGAGGCTCTAAAATAGAGTATAGGAGCCACTCGGTAACCTTGGGAAGCTCCCATATACTTCTTATTTATAGTTGAGGGTGTGTGATAGTCATAGACTTAGTTAGCACAAATTTTGCCCTTTTCAAGGGATTAATGGCATTCCAATAGATAAATTTCCACTATTTACCCCCTATAATGACCACTTTTGCACTTTACAAAAATCTACATCTACAGTATAGTCAGTCAAATTTTTGGACCAAATTCCTGGCAGATGGAAATAGCAATGAAGTCACAACGAGGTCAGTCAAAAGAGTCTCTCTTGTGTAATCTTGCTCGATGGACCTCTTTGAACTTTGGGCTTTTTTCCAGCTAGTCAATTTTGCCAGGATAAGATCGGCTGATGTAGGAAAGATAGATCTCTTAACAATAATGACAGTCATATTTCCAAAATGGAAACTTAGCCAATGGATCTTATTACTTTGAAGTATCTAAATTATCCTACATGAAATTATAATTTGTTATAATTGAATATATTATAGGTTTAAGATAGGTTACAAGTCATATGATCATTACAAATGATCTACATCAAAGTTTCACAAAGAAATATAGATGTTCTTCAAGTTTGAACGTTAAGAATATATTACTTGATTTTATTTGAATTAGGGTTTCATAATTTGAGTGATTGGAATGTGTCTTCTGAGCTACAATAATCATCATTAAAATTTTATACATGTACTAATGCAATTATAAAGCCATCATCAAAATATAGATAATTTAACTTATGGGTCAACATTCTCCCCCTTTCGAAAGAAGGCAAACCATTCCTAAATATATTGAAAGACATAATAATTGATAAAATTTACCTTTGAAATTGAAGTGGGTTTTAAAGTTTGAAGTTATAGAAGATCCCCTTCAATTCATGATTTCAAACTTGTTTGTTAGTTCTAAAAAAGACTACACAATTCTAGAGAGATAGCGTGTCTTATGCAAGATAAAATTCCATTAAACATCACCCCATTCACAAAAGAATGTGAGGGAGATTCATTTCATCATTGGTAGCTCTTATCCCCCTTTGTCATATTAAAAATTCGGGGATGGAATAATATCAAGGTCTTTTACAAGCAACATATCAAACAACAACAAAAATACAATTGAACAAGACAAGAAGAAGATTCCACAAGGCATCATCAAAATATGCACAATAATAACCTGAAATCCAAGTAATTTTTTCAACATTATTTGTTTAATTACAAGCTAAAAGAAGATACAACATGAGTAAATATAAGAAACATACAAACTATATTATGATATGAAATAAAATATATAGCCTCATACATAAGCATCCTTAGTAATACATTACAAAGCTCATTAAATGTAACTCTAAGGACACTATTGACTAGATCTAAGCATCCTTGGAAGGGTCATAGTATTTTTCATCACGCTCTCGACATAGGGTGACAAGTCTATGGAGCTATTATTTTTCGCCAAGATATTCAGAACACTCCCCACCTCCATCTGTCACTATATTACCCTTGTGATCACTTCATTTTTTACCACCATCTTCTTCCTCTTATTATGCTTCCATACTGCATCATCTTGGATATGACTAGAGGGAAATCATTCATGGATGTAGGGCCAAGTCACGATGCTATGGTCAACAATGACCTTGGCATTGTGTTAAGTAGGAAGAGAGACCCACTCATATTCAAAAATAAATATTGCACTATCCCGAGAGGTTAGGGCCAAATCCATGAAGGGTGATGTATCTATATGTTGAAAAGAAGGTGGTCGAACCATATGGAGAATGGAAACATTTTGGAAAGTTATGTGGGAATCAATATCAGCATCAGAAGCAAAGTGTGTGTAGTGGGAAGCAGGGTAAAAATATTCATATGCATATGCATAAGCATCATGATTAGTGGAGGTGGAGAATGGTTGGTATGGGCCATGGTATGTAGGGTATGTGATGATGCACAAGATGTTCACGTGGTTCCTGAGGTGGGAGGTGTAAAGAGGTGAGATCACTTCCTTACTAAAATTTAAAGGAAATACAAAACATCCACTTTTTCCAAGAAAAAACACATTCTAGAATCCATGTATAATAATCCAAGTAAATAAGCATGTTTTAAATACATATATAATGTCAAGAGCAGTGGAAAGAAACTAAGTTATTACATTGCTTTTTGAACTCAATTCACTACATGAGTTTCTTTGAAAAGGAAAAATTGAAAAGAAACTATAGGATCTAGCAATAAGCAACCTAGTCATCCTTGAGTGCAAAACTTGAATCTACTACTCCTAAACTTGGTCACCTTGGCCTTGTTCAACACCTTGATCTAACCGTGGGTGGTTAGGAAAGAACCCAGCAAAAGGAAAAGAAAACAAGGTATGTGTCATAGATAATGAATAAGGACAAAAGATAAGAAAACTACATGGAAATAAAGGCAAAGATTTCATCATAAGATGAATATGATCAAAAGAATGAGGCATAAATAAATAGATTCTTGACATAATAAAAATAGTAAAAGTTTGCATGCATGATTAATGTTGACTACCTAAACTATGTAGAGTTGAGGCACCTACTTAACCTCAACCAATAGGTGAGGGAGAGTAACACATTCAAATGACCTACAAATATTCTATATTGGGGAGAGTAACACATTCCCCTGGGCGAATTTACACATGCCCTATCTATGGGTGGTTGTACAAAAGTACCACTACACTAGTTAAATAGTTTAATAAAATCAACATGCTAAGAACTATGTCAAGTATAAGCATCAAGTAATTAAAGATATTGTAGTGGGGTACAAGACCCAAGAAATGTATAATAAAAGTGATTTTGAGGAAAATATAGCTAAGGAATTGTCAAAAGAGAAATTTGGGTTTTATAGAAGCCTCATTAGGGAAACTAGGTTAGGGTTTGCAATTATTCCCAACTTAGGTGTAAGGAAAGCACATACTTTTCTTAATGAGATCCAATTACTTCTCCTTCACTACTTTAATTTATTCCAAAGCTCACTTTTTTTATATTTTCAATGTATAACCACGAATTAGGGTTTACACATGTATAAAGTTAAGGAAACCCTAACTTTTGGATTTTTGTAATTAAACCTTGATTTTGACTCTGAAATTATCACCATTTATCTTATTAGGTTCCCCTGATTAAGAAAACATGTAATTTTGTCCATTTTTGAGTTATGAGGTTAAAAGTGCATTTTTGGTTATTTTTATGTATTAAATTAATTTTTAGAAAATACATTTTGATAAAACAAAAAACCAGGTCTCGAAAACATTTTTATTAGAAAGCTTACATTTTTCTGATTCCAAAACATATTTTCTTTTAATGTTTGGACAAAGGAGTAACAAGATATGATTTTTCCTATTCTAACCAATCAGGGAGTGTCATGTCATCAAAGCCACCGCAGAGAGGCGAAGAGAGAGTGAAGAATGGGACTTCCACTGGCTTGGCCCAATCAGAGTTGGCCAAGTCAGGGGTCAAAGGCACGGATTTGACTCATTCAAAGCAAAGCAATCGGGAGTGAAAAGTCAATACTGCCCTCAATCAAAAATCAAAAGAAAAAGGGAAGGGCAGTAGAGGGAAACACACAGGGGATTCATCCCCTTCACCATGCCACTCCATTGCCAACAAACAAAAGCTCAAATTTTGGGAAAATTTGTGAGAGTTGATCAAACTTGCAAGCAAGCACATGAAAAGAAAGAGGGAAGCACTACGAACCTGAGGAACCAATAAATTTGAATCGAGGTGCCAAGGAGAACGAGCATGATCCACCACAAGGACTGGATCAAAATCAAACACTAGAACATGAAGATGTGAGCAAACGAGCAATTGAAGCCATAGAAAGGTCGAGCAAGAAGCTATGAAGACCGAGGGGGCACTATTTATAGGTGGGGGATCGTGAAGCTAGAGATGGCTAGGTCACCTGAAATCCTTAGAGAGTGAGAATTGGGCATTTCTCAATTTCATGGCAAAATGTTGCAAATAGGGGATCGGTCGGTGTGGTTTTGTATTTAGAATCTTTTAAAAAAAAAGATTTTGTGAAATTTGATTCAGAAATGATCGAGAAATCAATGAAATAAATCCTTGCTATATTGGTCCGTGTTTCCCGATCAGTGGGATCTAGGAGACAATATGTGAACTGTTGGATCATAGATCCAATGGTTGAGATTTCATGGGTCAAAGGTCAACACATGAAATATAAATCAAATTCCCAATCTTATTGGAATATAGTGTATCAATGCATTAATTCCCCTTTTTCTCTCTCCTCATTTGAGGGGGAAAACATGCTCCAAATTAAATGAAAATGAACACCAAGCCTATTTTTGAAATGAGGAATCTGAGCATAAATTAGTTTTGCATTTTGGGAACTTTTAATGTGTTAAATAAATCAAAACTTATTTTCTCTTTCCTCCTTCATTAATGGTTATAAGATTCTCCAAATTTGATGAAACTTCACCCACAAGTCACATTAAGTGCCTTGGATATGAATTTGCCATCAATTTTATATGTTAAGTTGTTTGTACATTTATTTAATATTTTGAAGGTTATACACACTTTCTCTCTCCTCATATCACCTTTTTATCAAATATTCTTAAAATTGTGTGTAAATTCACCCAAAGGCATATTTTAATGTGTAGATCACAAATTTGACATCAATTGTTACTTTTAGAGTCATTAAAGATTCTATTTTGTACTTCTGAGGAATCTCCTATTTTCCCATTTAATTCATACAATTATACTTACTAATTTCCCAAAAGTTGTGAAACTTATCATCCAAGCAAACTTGTAATCGAAGAAAATGAATTTGGACTTAGAATTATCTTTTGAGTTCCACTTTTATGATTTTAGGAAATTTACTCTTATTTTCACTTAATGGAAAATTTAATTCATTTAATGTCACATTATCTTAGTTTTAGGGTTTTCTTTTCTTTTTCCCACACAAAAGGGCATAGAAACTTCTAGATCAGTTTTATTTTATCCTTATCCCTCTTAAGTGGATATTTTGCAAATTAAACCCATTAGCAAAACTTTCACTAAGGTATTTGTGCTTAATTCCTTCTAAAGTAAAATATTGGGAACAAATTTACACCAAACCTTTATAATTTCCACTAATTCAACATCAAGGTCAAAAATGAAAGGAAAGGCTTTGAAAAAAGCTAAACTAAGATTATACATGGATTTTAGTTCATTACAACATTACATCCATTAAAAAGGATTTCATCCCAGAAATCTCATACGAAAAGAGAAGGGTGAGTACGTAACATCTCATCTCTAAGCCCCCACGTGGTTTCTTCCAAACCATGATACTTCCATAAGACCTTCACCAACTCAATCTCCTTGTTCTTTAACTACTTAACTCGGGAGTCAAGAATCATCATAGATAGCTCTTCATAATTCAGATTATCTTGAATCTCCAAAGACTCGATAGAGAGTATATGAGCAGGGTCCTTCACATACTTTCTCAGCACAAAGACATGAAACACATTATGAATCTTGTCATAGGCAGGAGGAATAGCTAAATGGTATGCATAGTCTCCAACCTTATCCAAGATCTCAAATGGTACAACATAGTGGGACTAAGCTTGCCCTTAACTTTAGATCTTGCAGTAGAACATATAGGATTGATCTTCAAGAAGGCATAGTCACCTACTAGGAAACTCACATCAGACCTTTTCTTATCAGCATATATCTTATGTCGATCTTCTGTCGCTTTCATATGCTTCTTAATCAACTAAACCTTCTCTATCATCATCTAAATATCATCAAACTTCACTAGAGCACGTTCTCCCACATCATCCAAGTGTAACAGAGAACAACACGGTCTTCCATACAAAGCTTCATAAGGTGCCATACCAATACTAGCTTGGTAGCTATTACTGTAAGAAAACTCAGCCAGTGGAAGAAACTTATCCCATGCACCTCCCCAATCTATAACATAAGCACAAAGCAAATCTCCCAGAATTTGCACCGCCCTTTAATATTATCCATCGGTTTGTGGATGATAGGTCGTACTAAAATGCAAGTCAGTACCCGTCTCAACTTGATTTTGTCTCCATAAACGAGAGGTGAACTTTGGGTCTTGATCGAATTGTAAAGAGTGTGAGATTTCCCTTTACTAAATTATGGTAAACAAAACACATTGGAAAGCAGCGGAATAAAAAAATTTCTGACTATATTCAATTTTATAAAAGATTGTACAAAATACATCAAAAATATCCCATTAAGGGTTACATCATCATACACAACTAGGATCTAGATAGAGGGAACTCTAGACTACTCCACTTTTGTCTCCAAGCAACATATCCATCAGCTAGTCCATGTCAATGCTAAGATCTTCATGCCTTATCCATCACCTTGCTCCACATCTGGGTGGTTAGGAAAGCACCCACCAAGAGGGAAGGAAAATAAAAGTATGAGTCAAAAAGCTATTCTAATGTAACAAGATGAGCAAAACATGTAAACCAGGCTAGGTTTCATCATAAGATGAAGACAATCAAGAGAATGTGGTTGTATATATATAAAAGAAGCTTTCAATAGATGCTTGCCATAAACAACATATCACAAAAAGGATTGCATGTATGATTAATATTGACTACCTTAACTAAGTAGGGTTGAGGCACCTACCGGACCTTCAACCAAAGGGTGAGGGGAGAATAAGACATTCCCAGTCACCTACACACATTTTGTGTGTGGGGAGAGTAACACGTTCCCCAGGGGAGAAATAACACATTCCCCAACTATGGGTGGTTGTACATACAAGTACCACTACACTAGTTAATTAGTCTAATAAAATCAACATGATAGAAACAATGGCAAGTAATAGAATCATTTAAATAGAACATGACAAAAGGGTACCAAGACCCAAGAACAATATTCCAAAATGATTATGAGGCAAGTATAGCAATAGATTCAAAAGAAAAGAATACAAGGTGCAAATAAGCCTCATTATGGAAAGCATAGGTTAAGGAACAAATAATTCCCAACTGAAGTGTATTAAGCACATACCTTATTCTTTAGAATCCTAGAACCACTTTTCATAACTTTTACACGATCCATTTTCCCTAATATGATCATCATATTTATGTATTAGATATATGTATATTCATTGAAGGCTTAAAACCTCAAAACCATCGACTTTTCCACAAATGATCGAATTTGATTCTGAAAACCTCACTAATGTCCTAATTATGTTCTTCTGATCAAAATAACATATAACTTCATATATTTTGGAGATATTGACTTTTTGGGTATTTTTCATGATGTTTAAGTAATTTAAATCACTCAAAAAACACTTTTTCGTAAACATCAGAATCAAACTTCACAAATATTTTTAATGGATAGATCTCGTTCTCCTGATTTCAAAACACCCCTTATTTCTAATTTTTTGACCACCGGATGATTTTTTAGGAATTATTTTGCTTTGGCCAATCATAATGTGCCACGTAGGCAACAAAATAGTCAAACCTTCGAGAAGTCGTCTTCCCCAATCGAACGCGCGACCAAACCGACGAGGAGCAGCACCTGGTCGTGGGAAATTTGGGCAAATCCACATTTCTTCACCAAAACCAATGTACAGGAATGGAAAAGGAAGAGAAAATCAAGACAAAGCTAACACTACCTTTGATTGAGCCGAAGGTGGAGAAGGCAGAGAGCAAGGGGTGCCGCAAGCTAGGTAGTGTCGGCGGCTAGTCGAGGGTCCAAACGGCCACGAAACTCAAAATCAATAGTATGGTTGAGTTGCTAATATGACGGCAGACCTAGGGGTATAGGTATTTATAGGTAAGGAAGCCTAGGCTAGGGTTTAGCTAGGTGAGATGAGAGAGGCCGCCAGCTTGCTTAAGAGGTTTCTTGAATTTTCGTCAAAACATAAAAACCTTGGAATAAACCTGTGCGGAATCTTGCGAGGAGTCCAACGAACTCAAAAATTCGTGATTTGGTTGAGTAACAAGAGGGATAATGCCAATCCAAAAATAGCAAAAATCGCGGATTTACTGTTCATGTGTGTCCAAAGTAGGAGATGAAATCTGATCATTTAATACAACTTCTAAAGTTTGGTCTTTTGGTGCATTTAATACATAAATTTTTCCATAATTATTTAAAGGTGCAAATAATAAAGAAATAAACTCAAATTTGGTAGGTTTACTTATTTTTGGGTGAGGAATTTGAATATAAAATTAGATTTGTCTTTTGATAAAGTTAGATTAGTTAATTAAATCAATTACTATTTTCTCTTTCCTCTTTCATTAATGACTATTAGATTCTCCAAAAATAATAAAACTTTACCCATAAATCATATGAAGTATGTTGGATACGAATTTATCATTATTTCCATTTTTTAGTGTTGTTTATTATTTTAATTAATGATTTTAATATTTTACACACTTTCTCTCTCCTAAATTCACCTTCTTATCAAATATTTTCCAAATTGAGTAAAAATTCATACAAAGATATATTTTAACATGTAAAACACGAATTTGGTATTATTTTATTTTTTTGAAGACCTTTATTATTTTATTTAATGCATTTAAATTGTATCACTTGTTTAACCTTTTAATTTATTAGAGGCATCTAGAAACTTTCTAAAAAAGTAAACCTTGGCCTATAAATAATACTATATGTGTGGAACATGATTTTGGAATTAATTAATTTTTTTCAACATATATTTAATATTTTCGTCTTTAAGTCATTTTCTCTCTCCTGAATAAAATAAATATTAAATATTGACCAAATTAAATAAAAATTCACACATAGACTCATTTTGATATATATATTATGAATTTGGAGTTATTTTTCCAATTTGGGGATGTTAGATATTTTATTTCACCTTATTGGCTTATTTCCTATTTTCTTTTAATAAAGACTTTAATATATGCATTTATCTTCCAAATTAAATGATACTTGGCCCTTAAGTTTCTTTTAGATCAAGAAAACGAATTTTGTTATCAAATTATCTCGTGGCTTCCTATTTATGATTTTTTTGAAACAACATATTCCTCATTATCCTCTTTTATCCAATATATTTCATATTATCTCCAATTATTACATTTATCATCTCCTTTATATATATTTTGGGATTTATTTTCTTTTTCATATTCTAAAAAGTATTAGAAAGTTCTAGGATGAAAGATTTTATTATATTTATTACTTAAGTGGACATTTTACATATTAAACTATTGTGTGATTTCTATATCACCTTTTCACAATGCTATCACACACAAATTTAGTTCATTCTGATACTATTTAGCCTCTTTTCATATCACTTTTGCCATCTTAAGAATTGATTTTAGAGTTTTATTCTGCTGAAATAGCAGAATGCACGGCGTGCAGGACAGAAGAGTGCACGGCGTGTACGGTACACACGCACGGCGTGCGAGTTTCTAGAAATGAACAGAAAGACAAATGCACAGCGTGCGTTCACATGCACAGCGTGCACCTAGAGTGTAAAACAGCCAAAGAAAATTCTGGAAAGTTGCACGGCGTGCATATCTTATGTGCACGCCGTGCGTAGTTCAGCCTGAAGTAAATCACACTGTAGGTGCACGACGTGTACCTGGCAGTTTCAGAATTATGAAAATTCAGAATTTAATTTTAAAACAAAGAGGGAAAGTAAGGGGTAGTTACGTTCGGTCATTTGAGAAGTTTTTCTCATCCGAGAGCTAAAGGAGAACAGAGGAGGGCGGTCTTGGAGGAATCGGAGGTGGTTCTTTGCATAAAGGAAGCCATTTCTTTTCTTCTTCTTCTCCATTGTCTTCTCCAAGGTACAGCCAAGCTTTCTCAACTTCGAGCAGCTTCTTGGGAAAGTAGCTAGTCCGTTTTGAAGGAGCTAAAGAAGGAGAATTTCATCCTCAAGCCAGAATTCTTTCTTCTTGTGGTTATATCTTTGGATCTCTTTGTCTTTTCCTCTCTAAATCATGTTTAGAACTAAATTTTCTGTAACAAATCTGCAAAACATAGTTATGGACGAGTAATTCTTCATTTCTTGGGCATGGGAGAGTAGCTCCCATGTCATATCATGTATGAAACAAGTAATTTCATACTAAATACTATACTTCTTGTTTTTCTACCATGAAAGTACCAGTTTATCTGTTTCTTGCATGTAATGTTGGCCACTTTATGTGCACATTTTCTGCTTTCTTACTTGATTTGAGAAGATGAGTAGGAATGTATGGAGGTATTCTTCTTGGCAACTCTTCCTCCTTTACGAGAGTATAGAGGAATGAGTTGAGGAATTGGTTGTGATCTAAAATGAAATTTACACATGAGAGTGTGGCTTTGAGTTGCGATCGTTATACTTGTACCGGGAGGTGAAGTGTAACACAACTTTTCCTTGAGATAAGAACTTATGTATGTTTAAATTATCATGTTCCCTTGATTGCTATGATGTGTTAGTGAAATCCTAATGTCCAAGATTCTTTAATTTTCTAAAACCAAACTCCTTTTAGTAACTCTTACTTCACTAGTTAAATCTGAATTTCCTGCTTTAGAATCTGAATTTTCTGCATTTGGATAAACATCATCTTTCCTTTCATAAACTGATCTAGATTGTTGAACTTTAGTATTGTTGCACTCAATTGAATTATCTAAGCTCCTTATGTTTGACCTCGACTATGCTACCTCTGTATACTTGCGGAGATTGGTTAAGTTGGGTAAACTATCCTAGTTTGGATTGAAACATGTTAGCCTAAATGGCCAACAAGTTTTGGCGTCGTTGTCGGAGAGCTACGGTAATTTAATTGGAGTAATAAGTACTACTTAGTAATTCGAGACTAGATCATCATTTCCATATTTCGAAATTTCATATACCTTTTAGTTGTGTTCTTAATTCCTTTTGCAATTTTTTAGGTTGTATGTGTCGCTCACAACGAGGTCTTCAAATATCTGCTTTGTTAGACCTTGAAATTGAGCATACTCTTTCGAGCTTGAGAAGGGCAAGAAGAGTGGAACAGCCACTACTAGGAGGTACTACGTCATCACCATCATCACCACCACCGTCTTCTTCACCTTCTGTGGTAGCTACACCAAGCAATCCAGCCATGGAAGATGATTGTCCTTTAAAGGATTTCGCGATGTCAGTTGCCAAAAATATCTGTGGGGCCATTGACTTGCCCGTTGTAGAAGCAAACAAATTCTC
This sequence comes from Alisma plantago-aquatica, assembly GCA_963693085.1. Taxonomy (NCBI): domain Eukaryota; kingdom Viridiplantae; phylum Streptophyta; class Magnoliopsida; order Alismatales; family Alismataceae; genus Alisma; species Alisma plantago-aquatica. The sequence goes on from OY856415.1 coordinate 224,570,780, forward strand.
AATTGCTCCTTCTATGATGCAAATGATACAGCAGAATCATTTTGGAGGTATAGCAAATGAAGACCCAAGTCTTCATGTTGTCGAGTTCTTAGAATATCTGAATACCTTAAGATAAATGAAGTGTCTATTGATGGAATTAGACTCATGCTATTTCCCTTCACCTTAAGAGATAGATCCAAGGCATGGCTTTTGTCTCTTCTAAAGAAGTCAATTAAAAGTTGGGACCAACTCCTTAATGTATTCCTTGCAAAGTATTTCCCACCTAGCAAGACAGCCCATTTGAGAAACTAGCTCACCAATTTCTCTCAGAATGAAGGAGAAACTCTATATGACACATGGGAACAGTTTAAAGATCTTCAACGCCTTTTCCCACACCACGGTCTAACAAATTGGCTTCTACTTCAAACTTTCTATAATGGACTATTTTACAACACCCGGTTGACATTAGATGTCGCAGTTGGTGGTGCATTAATGACTAAGTCTTATAGAGAGGCTCATGATATTATTGAAGATATATCATTAAATCACTGCCAATGGGGAGGAGATAGAGGAGCAAAGTCAACCTCTATAGCAAGTTCTTCAACCGGAAAACAAGGAGGGAAACACACTATTGATGTCGTTGACCTTATTTCTGCCAAGCTGGATGTTCTTACACAGAAGTTTGAAAAGATGACCACCTTGCCGATTCAATCCATTGAATCAATATGTGAAGCTTGTGGTGATGCAGGACATACTTGTTCTTCATGTTTTGCACCTAATGCGATTGAAGGAAACTTTGAGCAGGTCAATGCTATTGGAATGCAAGGGAATAAGTAATACAATCCCTATTCCAATCAATACAATATGGGTTAGAGAGATCATCCTAATTTCTCCTATCGGAATACAAGTAACACTCAAAACTTCCAACAAGGGCAGCAACAACCGCAACAACAACATGCCAACCGTCAAGGGAATCTGCCATGTTTCAACAATAGGGGTTATCAACAGCCACAACAACCCCAAAGTTCTTCTCTAGAAGTTATGATGGAAAAATTCATATCTACACAAATGCAGCAGAATGAAGAACTCTAGGGGAATGACAAGCTTATGAAAGATGCTATTGCTCAACTTTCTACAAAGGTGGATGGTATTTCCACTCACACCAAGATGTTAGAGAACCAAATAGCATAGCAAGCTCTAAACCAACAAAGAACTCCACAATCCGGTTCTCTTCCAAGCAAACTAGAAGTGAATCCAAGACAACAAGCTCATGCAATCATTCTAAGAAGTGGAGCTGAGATTGAAAGACCTTCTCCATCCAAGGAGAAGAACATCGAGGTAGCTGATAAGGAGGAGTCTAACACTCCAAATTGCAACAAGGACAAAGGTAAAGCTGAAACACCACCTTCATTTAAAGTCACTACACCTTTTCCTCAAAGGCTTGCCAATAAGAAGGAAGACCAGAAGTTTAGGAAATTTATGGATATTATCAACAAATTGCATGTCAATATTCCTTTTGCTGAAGTTATTGCAAAGATGCCTTCTTATGCTAAATTCCTTAAAGACATTTTGACTAAAAGAAGAAAAGTTGATCAAGTCGAAACAGTGATGCTTTCAGAAAGAGTGAGTTCTATTATTCAAAATCGTCTTCCACAAAAGCTTGACGATTTGGGAGCTTTTACATTGTCATGTAAGATCAATGATACCACCTTTGATAAAGGCCTAGTAGACCTCGGTGCTAGTATTAGTCTCATTCCATCTACCCTATGGCAAGAACTAGATCTTGGGGATTTGAAGCCAACAAAGATGGCTATTGAGTTAGCCGATCATTCTATTAAATATCTGAAGGGTATATTGGAAGATGTACTAGTGCAAATCGGGAAGTTCTATATACCATGTGATTTTGTAGTTCTCGATATGGTGGAAGCTCCTTCCAATCCTGTTCTTTTTGGAAGGCCATTCTTGAGGACTTTCGGATGTCTTGTTGATGTTAGGGAAGGAAAGCTCACTGTATGAGTTGGGGAAGAAGCAATGGAATTCTCCATCTATGATGCCATGAAAGCACCCGCACGTGTCAATGAAATCTGTTTGTTAGACACTATTGATCCTATTGAGAATTATGATGAAGATAATGTTGATTTGACTGTCAATCTTTATGATGATGATGTGAATGAATTCAACAATTCTGGAAATTCTGGAGCACTTTCTATTCTTAAAGCACAAAATATTAATGAAGGTGCTACACTTGTTGATGATAAAGTTGATGAAGGAACAACAACGAAAAAGGTAGAATTGAAAGCCCTTCCACCAGGGCTGATGTATGCATTTCTTGAACCAAATTCTACATCCCATGTTATAATAAATAATGAATTAACCAATTACCAAGAAAGTAAATTACTTGCCTAACTACATTTGTATAAAGACATCATTGGTTATTCCATTGAAGATCTCAAAGGCATTCATCCTTCAATCTGTATGCATAGAATAAATATGGAAGATGATGCCAAACCAACTATTGAACCACCTAGATGCCTAAATCAAAAAATGCTTGAAGTGGTAAAGAAAGAAATTTTCAAATCAATTAATGCTGGTATCATTTATCCCATAAGTGACAGCCCCTGGGTTAGTGTCATTCACGTGGTACCTAAGAAGGGGGGTGCAACTGTCATTAAGGGAGACAATGATGAGCTAATACAAACACACACGGTTACCGACTAGCGTATGTGTATCGACTACCGGCGTTTGAATGAGGTGACTCACAAAGATCATTTTTCATTGCCTTTCATTGATTTGATGCTTGAACGCCTTGCTAAACACTTATTTTTGTTACTTGGACGGGTATTCCAGATTTTTTTCAAATTCCTATTTATCCTCCCGACCAAGAGAAAACCACATTCACTTGTACATATGGAACATATGCTTATCGTCGTATGCCATTTGGTCTTTGCAACGCTCCCACTACTTTTCAGCGGTGAATGATGGCCATATTCTCTGATTTTATTGAAAATATAATGGAGATTTTTATGGATGATTTTAGTGTATATGGTGATTCTTTTGATCAATGTTTATTGAACCTATCCTTAGTCTTAGCCCACTATAAAAAGGTTAACCTAGTGCTAAACTGGGAGAGGTGCCATTTCATGGTACAATCCAGTGTAGTACTAGGACATGTTGTATCTAACAAGGGCATTGAAGTGGATTGGGCAAAGGTGGAAGCTTTTGAGAAAATGTCTACTCCATCTTTAGTTAAAGATATCCATAGTTTTCTAGGCCATGTAGGTTTTAATAAAAGATTCATTAAAGATTTCTCCAAAATTGCAAAGCCACTGTGTTCCCTACTTGCAAAAGATGCAGAGTTCGTGTTTGATGATGATTTCCATGCAACCTTTTCTAAGCTCAAAGAGGCCCTCATTTCAGCTCCAATTATTCAACCTCCAGACTGTGATTCTCCTTTCGAGCTAATGTGTGATGCAAGCGATTATGTTGTGGGAGCTATTCTAGGACAGCGGAGAGATAAGAAACTCCATGCCATGTATTATGCTAGCAAAACTCTTAATGAAGCACAGATCAATTATACAACCACAGAGAAAGAAATGCTTGCAATTGTATACGGATTTGACAAGTTCTGACAATATTTGGTAGGATTCAAGGTGACTGTATATATTGATCATGCTGCCATAAAGTATTTGTTGAACAAGAAAGATGCTAAGCCACACCTTATTCGTTGGATATTACTTCTACAAGAGTTTGATCTTGAGATTTGAGACAAAAAAGGTACAGAAAATAGTGTTGTTGATCATCTTTCTAGACTGACCACAGAGGCTGGAGATCTATTGCCAATTGAGGATCATTTGCCTATTGAAAAGCTCTATGCACTGTCATCCACTCAAGCACCTTAGTTTGCGGACATCGCCAACTTTCTTGCTACTGGACAACTCCCACCAGACTTGACGTATCAACAAAAGAAGAAATTCTTTCATGATGTGAAATTCTATTACTGGGATGATCCATTATTATTCAAGCATGGAAGTGATGGGTGAATCCATAGGTGTGTTATTGAAGAGGAAGTTCCAAACAATATTGTTGAATGCCATGCCTCTCCTTATGGAGGACACTTTGGAGGAGCGAAGACTGCTGCCAAAATATTACAAGCTAGTTTTTATTGGCCCACATTATTCAAAGATGTCAATCTATTTGTTAAATCTTATGATATATGTCAAAGGATAGGAGGTATATCCCGCTGTGACGACATGCCACTCAACTCTATCTTAGAGGTTGAAGTGTTCGATGTGTGGGGAGTGGACTACATGGGACCATTCCCATCTTCTTGCGGATATCAATACATTCTTGTCGTTTGTGAATATGTGTCCAAATGGGTTGAAGCTATTCCAACCCAAGCATCGGATGCCAAATCAGTAATTAAGCTTTTTCAAAAGATTGTTTTCCCTCAGTTTGGAGTTTCACGTGTTGTAATTTCTTATGGAGGCACACACTTTGCTGAAAAACAATTCAACAATCTTCTCTCCAAGTACGGTGTGACTCATAAGATCTCTACACCCTATCACCCCCAAACATCCAGGCAAGTAGAGGTTTCAAATAGGCAGCTAAAGAATATTCTTGAAAAGGCTGTCTCTAATTCAAGAAAAGATTGGGCATTAAAGATAGATGATGCACTATGGGCATATCGCACAACATATAAAACCATCATAGGGACTACTCCATTCAAGCTGATCTATGGAAAATCATGTCACCTTCCACTCGAGTTGGAGCATCGTTCTTTGTGGGCAATTAAGTTCTTAAATTTTTGATATGAAGAGAGTAGGAGAAAAATGCCTATTGCAGCTGCAAGAGCTTGAAGAACTCTGCCTTGATGCTTATGAGAATGCTAAGTTTTACAAAGAAAGGACAAAGGCTTCGCATGATAAAAGAATTCATAGGAAAGACTTCCAAGAAGGAGATAAAGTCTTACTTTTCAACTCTAGATTGAAGCTATTTCCAGGAAAGCTGAAATCAAAATGGTCTGGCCCATTCCTAGTGCTAAGGATTTTTCCATATGGAGCTGTGGAACACAAAGGCAAGGATGGCAATTTCAAAGTGAATGGACAACGTTGCAAACTCTATTCTTGTGGAGATGAAATGGAGAAAGGAGCCTCTAGCTCCCTCCAAGATGCTTCAAGAATTTGAAGAGTCTTACTCCAGACTCTAAATGGAGGACCTTGTGGGAGTTGGCCCCACATTAGGATAGATTTCTTTTTAAGTTCTGAGTCAAAAACACTCTTTAATTTTGTTAATAAGTGTGTCATGGATGAATGTAATAATTTAGACTTCATTTCTACCATATCCATCTTTGTTTACTGCTGACTTATTGCAATTTTTTGTAGAAATTTTAAAATGCACGACGTGCATGTCAGCAGAAAAGGCACTGGAAAAGGTTTTAGAAACTAACACGGCATGCAATTCCTACTCGCACGACGTGCACCTGAACAGCTGAAGATTTCGGAGGCTTTCTGGAAATGCGCACGTCGTGCAATTCATTATGCACGACGTGCACCTGGGAGCTGCACTTGCAAAAATGTTTCTGGAAACTCACATGACGTGCATTTCGACATGCACGACGTGCACCTGGTCTTTAAAAAGAAGCAGAGAAAGTTCTGGAAACTCGCACAATGTGCATTTCGACATGCACGTCGTGCTCCTGGGTTTTTGAATGAGGTGTACAAGTTTTGGAAATTTGCACAGCGTGCAAACAATACTACACGTCGTGCACCTGATCGTTAAAGGATTTTCAAAATAGCCAGTTGACAAGTACACACCGTGCATTTTCAAGTACACATCGTGCACTTTTTCATAAAATTAATCAAAAAGGGCTGGAGCGCACAACCTAATCCATCCTAGCATCCGTGCACTCCAACCCTAGCCGCCGTGCGCAGCCGCTGTCTACCTCGAGTATGTGCAAACTGCACACCTTTCTGCCGCTCAATCGGTCGTGCGCCCACCTTCTTTTTCCTTCCGCAACAGCTTTGACATCGCCGCTTGCCCTAAACGCCGCGCACCCCAGCCGCCGTGCGCCCTTGCTACCACCAGCCCTCAGCTGCTGGGCTGACATAGAGCCACCTTTTTCTTCCTCTAGCCAGCAGCTATAACACTGTTGTGCACCTCACTGCTACCTCCTTCTTCTTCCTCTCGACTGTAGCGCCATGCGCCTAGCTATCACAAGCCCTAGCAGTAGTGTGTACCCACTGCAGTAGCTACTCTAGCCGCGGCCGTGTGTACCCATCGCCAGCCTCACTTGCTCCACGCAAGAGCCATAGCAGAGGCAACTCTGACGCTGCTCGCCCTTACCACAGTAGTAGCACGTCGCCAAGTGCTCGTGCCCCCCCCCCAAATCACAGCCCGTCGGTGCAGATTCGGATCTGCCGTAGATTTGCAAGTGCACGCCGTGCACCAATTTTGCATGTCGTGCAGCAGTATTTCTGAGAAAAAATTTCAGTCAGTTTAGCACGCCGTGAATGCAAACTACACATCGTGCGACTCACTTCTGATCCAATGGCACCAACAAAGAGAGCTATAACCAGATGCCATGGAGGAGCTTCTTCATCCTCTGTACCTCCCACCATTGATGTAACACCAACGCCCCCAGCACCAGCAGCCTTTGTGCCTTCCACTCAGTTCAAGGCCACACTCGAGGAGGACGCGGATTACCAATTCCTTATCACCAGGCATGTTCTTCCATCCCGCTATGCCTGCGAAGAAACCCTTGACAAATTGGGTTTCAAAAATGAGGTAATTGGATATGTACGGGTTTTAGGTTTGCACCTTGTTTGCACTAGAGTGTCCAAAACCTATCCCCTCCTGGTTTATGAGTTTCTGATTACTTTCAAAGATGAGCATAACCCACACAACCACCGTATGCCTTATCCAAAAATCAATTTTCGGCTCTTAGACAAATCCTTTTCTATGGATCTCAAATGGTTTTGTGAATTACTTCATTACAACTATGGAGGCTACACCGATTATCCTCCCGCCTTCAATAGTGATTCCTTCTTGTCTGAAATTACTTGTGAAATGGTGCACAGAGCTAGGAACACTAGAGCTTCTGTAATTCACATTCCAGTTTTTAGAGTTGTGTGTCTTCTGTTAAGCACATGGCCTTTTGCTAAGGATGAAACCCCAGGTGTCGTTGGGAAAAATGATCTCTTTTTTTATGGTTCTTGGTAAGTGATGAACAAATAAGTTCTGGCTATTATATTGTTAATAAGCTTCTAGAAACCAAGAAGAAGAAGCAAAGGGAGGCAGGTGACATAATGTGCAGTGGGCTGATCACTACTCTTGCATTGCAGTTGGGTTTAGATGTCGGTGCCTTAGAACCTGCACCCGGGAAAAACCTTGTAGATATCAACTATCTTATATCTTGTGGTTTAATCTCAAGACATGGAAATAGCACAACTTAATTCAAGGTTTACATCACGAAGAAGCAGTTCTTTCTCATCCCCGATGCAGCTCACAATGACATCAGGAACAAGGCCACCTGGAAAGTGGCGTTACAGCCCGAGGCCAATGAGGAGACACCTACCTGTGGCGCCAGCACCTCTACGCCAACAGCTACTCCTATAGCTCCTACTCCGCTTCCATCATCCACCAGTACTCAGACGGATTACACTTGGACAATGCCTGATATGGGACAACTTTACGGCTATGTTCAGTGGAGGTTTGACCACATCGACACTCATTTTGATCAGATGTGCACACAATACGACACCCATTTTGACCACATGAGCACGCAGTACACTACGATGTACGACATGGTCAACCGGATGGACGCTTGGCATATCTCTTAGGGACATTACCCAGCCCCGTAGACATACCAGACACCGCCTCGACAGCAAACTGAAGTCCCACAGCCTGAGTATTCCCAGCAGCCACTGCATATTCCAGAGCAGCATCCCGACTCTTTCGCCCAGCCGATGGACATCCCAGATATTGTGAGCTACTTCTTCCCTGATCAAGGGAGCGACGGGGCCTTTTTCTGATCACAACGATGACAGGTACCTGGTTGTGAACTCCATAAGTTAGATTGATGCAGTGAGGACACTGTCGATTTCAAGCTTAGGGGGGACACAACCGAACGGTAGTTGTAGTTTTCATTCAGTTTTTCCTTATTTGAGTCAGTTGTGTCAGTTTTTCCATTTTATTCCATGTTCAGTTCCATGATGGTAAAATTAATGTGATTTGAGGCTATCTTGTTAGAATGAACCCCCTCTTGTATGTTAGATTCCCTCTGTCCTTTATATGTTTTGGCTACATGAAAAGCAAAATCAAGAGCATGTATGAATGAAACGAAAACTAAAAATCCTCATGTACATAATCTGCTTTGTGTTTGTTGTTTGAAACCTCAACTTTTACATCTTTGACCTCCCATGCAGGTATTGGTTTAAAATTTTTGTGGATTGATCAACTTGCAACATTTACTAGAATACGGGATATTTTTGCCAAATCTTTAGTGCCTGTGAAATCAAATTTTTAGTGAAAAGCTTTCAAAAGAATGACTGAAATCTTGCTAGCTTTAACACTCTTGTTGACTCTTTGGTATTGCACAATTAATGGTTTATCTTTACCTAAAAAAAGATGGCAAATGGCCCACATATTATGCTAGCCTAGTGTGAGTCCGATATGGAAATGATGGTTAGGTGATATGAAAAATCAAAAGAGGGTAAAAACAACACCCCAACCGACATTGCTAGTGAGCATAAGCCTAAATTAGCAGTCGAATGCCGGAAACCCAAAAAATCCAATCATCTTATCCTTAAGAAGAAGAGCTCAACTAAGTCGTGTTAATGTTAGCATTGGTTTCATCATTTTATATTTGTACTAGCTGAAAACTTTGTAATGTACATGCACTAATCGTTTGGCCTAAATATCCAAATTCTGCTTAATGTTGTCAAGTTGAACTTTTCGATTAAATTAGAACCAACCTTGCTGAAATTAATTTCTCCATCTTGGATGTTGAAAGACTTGAGATGATAACAATGAACACAAGTACAATGTACATAGCTGGCTGAGCTGATTGCATACCTTCTTTTCATTTTCCTTCATGCATGAACTTGATTTTTTTTTCTCCTTGAATGTAGCCCTATTTTCTTTTTGCTTGAGGACAAGCAATAGTTCAAGCTTAGGGGGATTTGTTGTGTGATTTCTATATCACCTTTTCACAATGCTATCACACACAAATTTAGTTCATTTTGATACTATTTAGCCTCTTTTCATATCACTTTTTCCATCTTTTTGTCACTTTACTTATCGCATAACTTGTATTGCAGATATGTCTCAAAAAGAATTGATTGTAGAGTTTTATTCTGCTGAAACAGCAGAATGCACGTCGTGCACCATATCAGAAAGGTTTTGTCTCACCCCAGATAGAAGAGTGCATGGCGTGCACGGTACACATGCACATCGGGCAAGTTTCTAGAAATGAACAGAAAGACAAATGCACGGTGTGCGTTCACATGCACGGTGTGTACCTAGAGCATAAAACAGCCAATGAAAGTTCTAGAAAGTCACACGGCATGCATATCTTATGTGAACGCCGTGCACAGTTCAGCCTGAAGCAAATCGCACTGCAAGTGCACGGCGTGCACCTAGCAGTTTTAGAAATACAAAAATTCAGAATTCGTTAAAACAAGGAGGGAAGGCAAGGGGCAGTTATGTTCGGTCATTTGAGAAGTTTTTCTCATCTGAGAGCTAAAGGAGAACAGAGGAGGGCAATCTTGGAGGAATCAAAGGTGGTTCTTTGCATAAAGGAATCCATTTCTTTTCTTCTTCTTCTCCATTATCTTCTCCAAGGTGCAGCCAAGCTTTCTCAACTTCGAGCAGCTTCTTGGGAAAGGAGCTAGTCCGTTTTGGAGGAGCTAAAGAAGGAGAATTTCATCCTCAAGCCAGAATTCTTTCTTCTTGTGGTTATATCTTTGGATCTCTTGTCTTTTCCTCTCTAAATCATGTTTAGAACTGAATTTTCTGCAACAAATCTGCAAAACATAGTTATGGACGAGTAATTCTTCATTTCTTGGGCATGGGAGAGTAGCTCTCATGTCATATCATGTATGGAACAAGTAATTTCGAACTAAATACTATGCTTCTTGTTTTTCTACCATGAAAGTACTGGTTTATCTGTTTCTTGCATGTCTTGCTGGCCACTTTATGTGCACATTTTCTGCTTTCTTGCTTGATCTGAGACGATGAGTAGGAATGTATGGAGGTATTCTTCTTGGCAACTCTTCCTCCTTTATGAGAGTATAGAGGAATGAGTTGAGGAATTGGTTGTGATCTAAAATGAAATTTACTCACGAGAGTGTGGCTTTGAGTTGTGATTGTTACACTTACGCTGAGAGGTGAAGTGTAACACAGCTTTTCCTTGAGACAAGAACTTATGTATGTTTAAATTATCATGTTCCCTTGATTACTATGATGTGTTAGCAAAATCCTAATGTCCAAGATTCTTTAATTTTCTGAAACCAAACTCCTTTTAGTAACTCTTACTTCACTAGTTAAATCTGAATTTCCTGTTTTAGAATCTGAATTTTCTACATTTGGGTAAACATCATCTTTCCTTTTATAAACTGATCTAGATTGTTGAACTTTAGTATTGTTCCTCTCAATTGAATTAGATAAGCTCCTTGTATTTGACCTCGACTATGCTACCTCCATATACTTGCAGAGATTGGTTAAGTTGGGTAAACTATCCTAGTTTGGATTGAAACTCGTTAGCCTAAATAGCCAACATAAACCCATTACTAAGCTTTCACTGAGGCATTTGTGCATAAACCCAAATATTGGAATAAAAGGTGAACAAATTTTCATTAAACCATCATATTTTCCACAAATTAAATAGAAAAGCCAAAAAGGATATAGATGAAAGGAAAAGATGGAAAAGAGGATCAAAAAGGCAAAATGTCCAGAATTCATTATGTTACAACACTCCACCCCTTAAAGAGGATTTCGTCCCCGAAATCACTAGCAATTAGGGAAGGGTGAGTGTGCAACCTCACATTACAAAACTTTAGGTTGCTCCTTCAACCATATGACTTCCACCAAAACTTATACTTCAACTACACCTAAGGGTTCAGAAACTTCACATACATCAACTAATCATAGCTCGGGTTCTCATGGATCACCTAGGGTCCATTATTAAGATATTCTTTTTAGGATCATATTCATTATGATATCGCATTATCATCACTATTTTAATTATGTCATGTCATATTCACTTTATTGTCAAAAGGGTTATATTTCATGATCATCCATTAAACTATTTATATGTATTTCTCATTTATCTTATTAAGGATTTTATCACAATTAGGGGTCACTCAATTATCTCAACATTCATTATTATATTTGATCATTGTCCTTAATAATTCGGATTTATACTTCATTATCCTCATATTGCCACTTTATTAATTATAACAAATTATTTTACATGAAATAAGACATTCTATGTAATTTTGTGGTTAAGCATACAGTTATTCCAATTAATGTCACACTAGTTACTTATACTCATATTAAACATTGTCACATTGTCACATTATATTTATTGCTCACATTAATGTCATCATTAATCATTTCTTATATTCATTCATTTATATTATTAATTTTGCACATTTATGTGAATTGCATCACTTTATATTCACATTGAAGCCTTTACATGTATTTTAAATGATCAAGGTGGGACATCCTACATGTTAATTAATTGATTCACATTAAGTGACTAATCACATGTGTATTGGATAATAAGGTAACTTGCATTTTATATTGATGACTTGATTAATATGTGATTAGATGATTATATATATATATATATCATTTATGTGTATCAATGTAGGTTAACTAATTATGGCACTTAACATCATTAATGTATCATGAAAGGCATTGAGGGTGTATATGTTAAGGTTAGATGATTACAACTTTAGGGTTTAGGTCAGCATGACCATTATATTTCACTTATTCATCCTTAGCATGCATTAATTACGAATTATAACCTTACTCATCATATCATTAGGGTTTATTGGTTCATGACATAATTAACATCTTACTTATTGACAATTAGCATTGATATTCATATTATGTGCATTGGATGTACATTAGGGTTCAACCACATGCATTATTCCTTAGATGATAATTATATATTCATTACATATTAACAAGCATGTTAGGGTTACGATTATATCTTGTTTGGTCAAAACCAAAGATCCAAGCACACTAACCACCTAAGTATGAGGTTAGGGTTTCTAAAGATAGATTAGATAGATTTCAAGACGTTATAGGGTTCCATCCCCTTAAATAGGATTTTGTCCTCGAAATCTAACCACTCGAACATCCAACCTAACCATACTCCACCCCTTAAAGGGTTTGACCTATCAAGACAAACTAACTAGGGTTAAAGGATAAGTCTAACTAAACCATTCTCAAGATCAATCATGCTTCCACTGCGCACACTGATATCTTCCCAAACACCCAAACTCCAAGGTCTAGGTTCTACATATAAACTTATCCAAGCATGTGGTCCTAAAGGACGTAAGGAAACTATCTTGGTATTCATTCTCAAACAAGTCATCATACACATGAAACTTAGGGTTCCCAAAGATATACAGCATAGAAGTCTAAGGTCACTATTGCCTAAAAACAAACTATTTTGAGCAATTTGTATTAGCTCAGGCCAGGCCAGTATTATATGGGCACGGGAGTCCTCATAAACCAAGCTAGTGGTGTGGACGAAAATATTGCCAGCCCCTAAAATCCCGATCCTTTCTAGACACCTTTGCTTCAACTTCATGCCCTTATAGTTGCCTAAAGGCAAACCTAAACAACATTAAGTTATGCATATTTTAATTATGAGAATATTAGAGTTTTATTCATCAATTCTCTAAGGTGAAACTATAGGGTCCTAAATCAACCTATCATCATCATAGATCAAATCTAGGGAAAACATGTAACTTAAGGGAAACTATGCAAATCTAGGGAGACAAAACTGAAATAGCCAGATTCCGACTACCATGGGCTCTGATACCATGTTGTAAAGAGTGTAAGATCACCCTTTACTAAATTATGGTAAACAAAACACATTGGAAAGCAGTGGAATAAAAAAAATTCTGACTATATTCAATTTTATAAAAGATTGTACAAAATACATCCAAAATCTCCCAGTAAGGGTTACATCATCATACACAACTAGGATCTAGATAGAGGGAACTCTAGACTACTCTACTTTTGTCTCCAAGCAACATATCCATCAGCTAGTCCATGTCAATGCTAATATCTTCATGCCTTATCCATCACCTTGCTCCACATCTGGGTGGTTGGGAAAGCACCCACCAAGAGGGAAGGAAAATAAAAGTACGTGTCAAAAGTTATTCTAATGTAACAAGATGAGCAAAACATGTAAACCATGCTAGGGTTCATCATAAGATGAATACAATCAAGAGAATGAGGCCGCATATATATAAAAGAAGCTTTCAATAGATTCTTGCCATAAACAACATATCACAAAAAGGATTGCATGTATGATTAATATTGATTACCTTAACTAAGTAGGGTTGAGGCACCTACCGGACCTTCAACCAAAGGTTGAGGGGAGAATAAGACATTCCCAGTCACCTACACACATTTTTTGTGTGGGGGGAGAGTAACATGTTCCCCAGGGGAGAAATAACACATTCCCCAACTATGGGTGGTTGTACATACAAGTACCACTACACTAGTTAATTAGTCTAATAAAATCAACATGATAGAAACAATGGCAAGTAATAGCATCATTTAAATAGAACATGACAAAGGGGTACTAAGACCCAAGAACAATATTCCAAAATGATTATGAGGCAAGTATAGCAATAGATTCAAAAGAAAAGAATACAAGGTGCAAATAAGCCTCATTATGGAAAACATAGGTTAAGGAACAAATAATTCCCAACTGAAGTGTATTAATCACATACCTTATTCTTTAGAATCCTAGAACCACTTTTCATAACTTTTACACGAGATCAGATCCACTTTCCCTAATATGATCATCATATTTATGTATTAGATATATGTATATTCATTGAAGGCTTAAAACGTCAAAACCATCGACTTTTCCACAAACGATCGAATTTGATTCTGAAAATCTCACTAATGTCCTAGTTACGTTCTTATGATCAAAATAACATATAAATTTATATATTTTAGAGATATTGACTTTGTGGATATTTTTCACGATTTTTAAGTAATTTAAATCACTCGAAAAACACTTTTTCGTAAATATCAGAATCAAACTTCACAAATATTTTTAATGGATAGATCTCGTTCTCCTAATTTCAAAACACCCCTTATTTCTAATTTTGACCACTGGATGATTTTATACGAATTATTTTGCTTTGGCCAATCATAATGTGCCATGTAGGCACTTCGTAGCAGAGAGAGAGAGCGGGAGAGTCGGGGCCAGGTCAGCGGCCGATCAAAGCTGAGGCAAAAAGACTAGAATGCCCCACGTGACGAATAGAGAGAAGAGAGAAGAAAGTGAGAAGGGAAAAATAGTTAAACCTTCGAGAAGTCGTCTTCCCCAATCGAACGCGCGACCAAACCGACGAGGAGCAGCACCTGGTCGTGGGAAATTTGGGCAAATCCACGTTTCTTCACCAAAACCAACGCATAGGTATGGAAAAGAAAGAGAAAAGCAAGATGAAGCTAACAGTACCTTTGATTGAGCTGAAAGTGGAGAAGACAGAGAGCAAGGGGCGCCGCAAGCTAGGTAGTGTTGGCGGCTAGTCGAGGGTCCAAACGGCCACAAAACTCAAAATCAATAGTATGGTTGAGTTGCTAAGATGACAAAGGACCTAGGGGTATATGTATTTATAGGCAAGGAAGTCTAGGCTAGGGTTTAGCTAGGTGAGGTGAGAGAGGCCGCCGGATTGCTTAAGGGGTTTTTCCAATTTTCGTCAAAACATAAAAACCTTGGGATAAACCTGTGCGAAATCTTGCGAGGAGTCCAACGAACTCAAAAACTCACGATTTGGTTGAGTAACGAGAGAGATAATGCCAATCCAAAAATAGCAAAAATCACAGATTTACTGTTCACGTGTGTCAAAGGTAGGTGATGAAATTTGATCATTTAATACAACTTCTAAACTTTGGTCTTTTGGTGCATTTAATACATAAATCTTTCCATAATTATTTAGAGGTGTAAATAAAGTTTAAATAAACTTAAACTTGGTAGGTTTACTTATTTTGGGGTGAGGAATTCGAATATAAAATTAGATTTGTATTTTGATAAAGTTAGATTAGTTAATTGAATCAATTACTATTTTCTCTTTCCTCTTTCATTAATGACTATTAGATTCTCCAAAAATAATAAAACTTCACCCATAAATCATATTATATATTTTGGATACGAATTTATCATTATTTCTATTTGTTGTTTTTTTTTATTTTAATTAATGCTTTTAATATTTTACACACTTTCTCTCTCCTAAATTCACCTTCTTATCAAATATTTTTCAAATTGAGTCAAAATTCATACAAAGATATATTTTAATATCTAGAATACGAATTTGGCATTATTTTATTTTTTTGAAGACTTTTATTATTTTTTTAATACATTTAAATTGTATCACTTATTTAACCTTTTAATTTATTAGAGGCATCTAGAAACTTTCTAAAAAAGTAAAACTTGGCCTATAAGTAATACTAAATGTGTGGAACACGATTTTGGCACTAATTAATTTTTTTTAAACATATATTTAATATTTTGGTCTTTAAGTCATTTTCTCTCTCCTGAATAAAATAAAATATTAAACATAGACCAAATTAAATAAAAATTCACACATAGACTCATTTTGTTATATAGATTACAAATTTGGAGTTATTTTTCCAATTTGAGGATGTTAGATATTTTATTTCACCTTATTGGCTTATCTCCTATTTTCTTTTAATAAAGACTTTAATATATGCATTTATCTTCCAAATTAAATGATACTTGGCCCTTAAGTTTCTTTTCGATCAAGAAAACGAATTTTTTATCAAATTATCTCGTGGCTTCCTATTTATGATTTTTTTGAAACAATATATTCCTCATTATCCTCTTTTATCCAATATATTCCATATTATCTCCAATTATTACATTTATCATCTCCTTTATATATATTTTGAGATTTATTTTCTTTTTCATATTCTAAAAAGTACTAGAAAGTTCTAGGATAAAATATTTTATTATATTTATTACTTAAGTGGACATTTTACATATTAAACCCATTACTAAGCTTTCACTGAGGCATTTGTGCATAAACCCAAATATTGGAATAAAAGGTGAACAAATGTTCCTTAAACCATCATATTTTCCACAAATTAAACAGAAAAACCAAAAGGATATAGATGAAAGGAAAAGAGGTTCAAAAAGGCAAAATGCCCAAAATTCAGTATGTTACACGAATACTATCACTTTAGAACCCCATGCAGACGAACGATCCAATCCACATACAACTGATCCATATCATCAACCTTGTAAGTGGACTTGAAAGGAAAAAGGTGGACATACTTAGTAAGTCGTCAATCACAACCCACACAACATCAAAACCCTTTCCTGGTCTTAGGGAAACTAGTGATGAAGTTCATAGTAATCTTCTCCCATTTCCATTCTGGAATCTCAAGTGGGTGCAGAAGTCCACCAGGTCGTTGATGCTCGATCTTGACTTGTTGAAAAGTCAAACACTTTGCAAAAAACATAGCAATATCCTTTTTCATGTTCATCCACCAAAAAATTTGTTGCAGGTCCTTGTACATTTTGGTAGTACCAAGGTGTATTGTGTACTTAGACCCATGGGCTTCACTCAAAACCTTCTGTCATAGACTACATGAAAACTACTAGAGGGGGGTGAATAGAGTTTTAAATATAATTTTAACAATTATTGAAACTCAAACAACCAACCACAAAATATTGGACAAGGGGACAAGGATTTAGAGTGGTTCCAACTTTAGCAAATACTAAAGTTGTCAGTCCACTACCCGGTTGCTTACCCAACTGGGATTTGGAAAGAATTTAATTTTATTACCTCGCAAGGACTTTACATAAAATTACAATTCTCTCCCTAAACCCTTCAAGCAGCCTTCACCTAGAAGTAATCGCCCAACCTTGAAGCAGCCTTCACCTAGAAGTAATTGCACCACCTTGAAGCAGCCTTCCTCCTGAAGTAGCTTCCCGTTGCAATAGCCTTCTTGAAGTAGCTTCCCGTGCGATAGCCTTCTTGAAGTAGCTTGAAGTCCACCTTCTCCTCCGAGAAGAACCTTCTCCAATCAGCAGCCTCCAACCCTAGGAGTAGCAAGGAGAATACAAAGGATAATAGGAACAAGAAGGAAAATAGAAATTACAACTTATCCTTTGAAGCACAAGGCTTGATTTGCCTATATCAAGCGTATCGATCTCCTAACCAATGAGTGTAGAAGTGTAAGTGTTGTGGTAAGGAGATGCTAGCCTATAGGACACGAAATGGGAGCAATGGGAATGAATAGCAAATGTAGGAATTGCTCTATTGCTCAAAACAGTATTGCCAATGTGTATTCAAGCTCAAGTATAGCACAAGTGTAGCTTAGGTGTATTTTGGTGTCCTAAGGCATGTCCTATTTATAGGAATGGCCTATGGATGCTTAAGGACGTTCTAGACAACTTCTAGGGGTTTCTAAGTGCTTAACTAGCCGTTAGGTATAAGTTAGGTGCGTTAGTAACGGCTAGTTACTTTATTCTGCAGTTGCTGTCAGAGACCATCTCGGTCGACAAATTGTCGACCGAGATACCTACTCGGTCGAAGTTTTGTCGACCGACAGGCTCTCTGGATCAACGTTCATTTGCAACTGCCAACTACTTTGTCAGTTGTGTCTAACGGCTACTTGGGTCATTCTCGGTCGAGAAGTTTGTCGCCGAGAGTGTCTCGGCCGAGGAGTTTGGTCGACCGAGATTGACCCTGTTTCAATCTTTCAATTTAGGCACTAAGTAAATGTATGAGTGTGCATATGTGAACCTATTTGAAAGGGATGACATATCTAAGTGTGGTGATTGGCTAGGGAAGATCTAACGCTTGATTTACATGAAATCTAAGTACTTGTACATTATATATATTTGTACAAGTTTACAATTGATTACATTTCATGACATTTACAAACATTCAAGCATATAGATTCCCTAGAGCTTTGTCATCCACTTAATTCCTACAACACTCAAGTAGCACGTTAGATCAACAAGAATGAAATGTTTGTCATCATCGAAACAAAGGGATTCATTATAATGTCCAATTTATCCAACAATCTCCCCCTTTTTGAAGATGACAAACATTTCCTAAATATGAAATAAGGAAATATAAAGCATGTAAGTTTCATACCTGAAGATTACCTTTTGTAGCCATGAGTGCTGACCAAGATGTTATGAAACTCATTTATATATTTGATTATATTTTTGATTTTATATTCTTTCTCCCCCTTTGTCATTTCAAAAAGATATCCAAGTTGAATATTTTATTTTTCTTCTCCCCCTTAATTTTATATTATGCTCCCCCTTAAATAGATATCTATTAGGAGCATGGATTGAATATCATTTTTGTCTAATTTATCCATAATTTGTTTCTCAATCATTTGCAAAGGATGTTAAGCCTTGAAATGATATGAGATTCCCTTAAGCTTATGATGAATGTATATTGATTTCTCATCTATCAAGGGATGTTAAGCCCTAAATAAAATGAGAATCCTGTAATTCTTAGAGTTCATAAAAATGTCTCTAATCAAATACAAGGGATGTTAAGCCCTGATTTGTTTAGAGAGTTCCATTAAGTACAAGATATATCATTTTCATAGATTTCTTCATAAAAAGTACTAAAGTCGTAACAAGCTCCAAATGATGTTTACAGTATTTTTGTAAGCTTCTTAGTCAAATTTGTTTTTATG
Source organism: Alisma plantago-aquatica (assembly GCA_963693085.1). Classification (NCBI taxonomy): domain Eukaryota; kingdom Viridiplantae; phylum Streptophyta; class Magnoliopsida; order Alismatales; family Alismataceae; genus Alisma; species Alisma plantago-aquatica. The sequence continues at coordinate 224,589,707 of OY856415.1, forward strand.
AGCTCCCCCTTAATCTTACAATTTAAAGCAATTTAAGGCTTCTAAGGTCATAAATGATTTTAATTTTGATTTTGACCTTTATCAAAAATATACTAAGATTAAGTACAATAAAATGATGTCCAAATAAGCATTTTGTCAAAGCTTATTTTAGGTCGCCCTTGACTACGACCATAGCGCCCCTTGGTCAAATTATATTTCAACCAAGAGGCATAAATTGCAGATTTCCAATTAAGCATTCATATCAATTTTTGAAGCATGTTTAAGTGATACTCAATAAAAGCATGAAAGCACGAAAAAAAATCTTTTAAAGATACCAATTAAAAAAAAAATTATAACATTGTGCTCTTTGCAAGCATTTCTAAGAGATATATCACCAATGAATCATTTGCTTGCCTATGTAATGATAAAAGCATAAAAATAGAAATTTTCTTTAAACTAAGCATAATTTTTAGTTTTTGACTTAAGTTACTTAGAATTAAACCAAATGTATCTCATATAAACTTTCAAGGATGATTTCCATAATTTATAATTTATTGTATAGTCATTAACCACAAATAGATATCAATCTGAATCAATTTCAAAAGAATTCAGCAATTCTACAGCAGTCTGAAAATCAGTGACATGCTCGGTCGACAATTTCTCGACCGACTGTTCACTCGGTCGACAGATTCTCGACCGACCAAGTTTCTGGAATATGTTCAGAACTCTTAATCAATTTCAAGCAAAAGAGTTTATGCAAATTAGAGCTCGATTGTGTTGAGATAAGACATTATGATATCAAGAATCAGTTTAGGTCAAATCTCAACTAGTTAATTTTAAGCTACTAAGTTTTAGGAATCCAAGCTAACTCATCATTCTTTTTCTTATATGGGCATGAAAATGAATAATGTCCAAGACGCATGCAATAATGACAACTAATAGCATCAACTTCATTTCTCTTTCTAGGAATTGAGTTCCTAGGTACAAATATAATCTTGGATGCTTTAACTCTTTTGGGTTTATTTCTCCTTGGATCGTATCCTAATCCTCTTCTTTCATTATAACTAGAGGAAATTTTCAGAATATTTTCAAGTATGTCATTTCCTCTTAACTCATTCACATTTCTTTGTAACTTAGCAATATCTTTCTTTGCCTGATCTAAATCGGATACTAGAGAGTTTCTTTCTTTGACAACCTCATCATAATCTAAATGTGAACATAGAATAGGTTGTTTCTGAAGATCATTCACTTGAGTTTGCAAGTTTAACTTTTCTAAGGAAAGAAGATTGCAATTAGCTTCTACCGATTTTAACTTAAGAGCATAATCTTCATTTTCCTTTTTGAGATTTTCATATTCGGATACAAGAGCAAGAAGTTTAGCATTTAAATCTTTATTTGCTTTCTTAAGTTTCTTCTTGCACTCAATATATTTCTCATGAGTATCTTGAAGACTAGCAATTAGATCTTCTTTTGATAGATCATAAAGACTTACCTCTTCTTCGTCTTCATTTGTTGTAGCAATGAGGCATTCTACTTCTTCTTTTCCATCATCACTATCATCACTTGAATCATCCCATGCAGCTTGATATGCTCTTTCTTTCTTTTTGTGAGATGATTTCTTCCCTTTCTTGAGTTTTGGACAATCACCTTTCATATGTCCTTTCTTACCACATTCAAAGCACCTGGAAGAAGAAACACTAGAAGTTTTATTAGTTTTAAAACTTTTATATTGCTTACCATTTACAACGAGAGTTTCTTCTTCACTATCATCTTCACTTGTGTCATGATTGTCTTTAGTTGAAGCTTTGAATGCAATATCCTTCTTTTTCCCATGTTGACGTTCACGTTCTCTTCTTTCTTCCTCTTCTAGAGTTGCCTCATGAGCTTCTAAATTGCCAATGAGTTGCTCCATTTTCAGTTTAGTGAGATCATTGGCTTCTTCAATGGCTGTCACCTTGGGCTTGTATTTGGGAGGAAGTGATCGAAGTACCTTTGACACCTGATCTTCTTCAAGTACAGTTTTTCCTAAGGCATTCAAACCATTAACAATAGAAGAGAATTTTGCAAACATTTCACTAATGGATTCATTTGGATCCATACGAAAGTGTTCAAATTTCTGTTTAAGCATACTAATCTTAGAGTTCTTAACTTGAACCGTACCTTCATAAGTTATGGACGATCTATGCCATATTTCATAGGTTGTTTCACAATTTGATATTCTATTAAATTCTCCTACTGAAATTGAACAATAAAGAATACTTACAGCCTTTGCATTCATTTGAGCCGATTTTACCGTGCTTGCATCCCATTCTGCATATTGTACTTGAGGAAGCTCGTATGGTGTTGACACCATCCTCCATAAGTCCCAATTTATGCCTTGGAAGTAAAACTGCATCCTTCTCTTCCAATATTGGTAGTTTGTTCCATCAAACACTGGAGGCCTAGCAACAAGTGTCCCTTCGAGGTTGAGGTTGTTGAGCACTCCATCACCCATTTCTTCAAGACCTTGTTAGGGTTCCTTGAAGCCTGCTCTGATACCAATTGAAAACTACTAGAGGGGGGGTGAATAGAGTTTTAAATATAATTTTAGCAATTATTGAAACTCAAACAACCAACCACAAAATATTGGACAAGGGGACAAGGATTTAGAGTGGTTCCAACTTTAGCAAATACTAAAGTTGTCAGTCCACTACCCGGTTGCTTACCCAACCGGGATTTGGAAAGAATTTAATTTTATTACCTCGCAAGGACTTTACATAAAATTACAATTCTCTCCCTAAACCCTTCAAGCAGCCTTCACCTAGAAGTAATCGCCCAACCTTGAAGCAGCCTTCACCTAGAAGTAATTGCACCACCTTGAAGCACCCTTCCTCCTGAAGTAGCTTCCCGTTGCAATAGCCTTCTTGAAGTAGCTTCCCGTGCAATAGACTTCTTGAAGTAGCTTGAAGTCCACCTTCTCCTCCGAGAAGAACCTTCTCCAATCAGCAGCCTCCAACCCTAGGAGTATCAAGGAGAATACAAAGGATAATAGGAACAAGAAGGAAAATAGAAATTACAACTTATCCTTTGAAGCACAAGGCTTGATTTGCCTATATCAAGCGTATCGATCTCCTAACCAATGAGTGTAGAAGTGTAAGTGCTATGGTAAGGAGATGCTATCCTATAGGACACGAAATGGGAGCAATGGGAATGAATAGCAAATTTAGGAATTGCTCTATTGCTCAAAATAGTATTGCCAATGTGTATTCAAGCTCAAGTATAGCACAAGTGTAGCTTAGGTGTATTTTGGTGTCCTAAGGCATGTCCTATTTATAGGAATGGCCTATGGATGCTTAAGGACGTTCTAGACAACTTCTAGGGGTTTCTAAGTGCTTAACTAGCCGTTAGGTATAAGTTAGGTGCGTTAGTAACGACTAGTTACTTTATTCTGCAGTTGCTGTCAGAGACCATCTCGGTCGACAAATTGTCAACCGAGATACCTACTCGGTCGAAGTTTTGTCGACCGACAGGCTCTCTGGATCAACGTTCATTTGCAACTGCCAACTACTTTGTCAGCTGTGTCTAACGGCTACTTGGGTCATTCTCGGTCGAGAAGTTTGTCGACCGAGAGTGTCTCGGTCGAGGAGTTTGGTCGACCGAGATTGACCCTGTTTCAATCTTTCAATTTAGGCACTAAGTAAATGTATGAGTGTGCATATGTGAACATATTTGAAAGGGATGACATATCTAAGTGTGGTGATTGGCTAGGGAAGATCTAACACTTGATTTACATGAAATCTAAGTACTTGTACATTATATATTTGTACAAGTTTACAATTGATTACATTTCATGACATTTACAAACATTCAAGCATATAGATTCCCTAGAGCTTTGTCATCCACTTAATTCCTGCAACACTCAAGTAGCACGTTAGATCAACAAGAATGAAATGTTTGTCATCATCGAAACAAAGGGATTCATTATAATGTCCAATTTATCCAACACTACAAACCTCAGTATCCACAACATTTGTCAGAAATGAATAGCACCATCCACTCCAACTGAAAAGTCGGATTGTGGCTTCTCAGCTAAGTTCTTCATCTCTTCAAGCTCAGAACTTTCAAGATCTGTAGCAACAACTTATGAGATCCAAAAAGGTGTAATGGACAAACTATCCATCTAAACACACAACTTATCAGCATCTTCTTTATCATCAGGTTGTGGTTGCCAACAGGAAACATACTCCATATTCACAGTAGCACAAATTGCATTCTTCTTCCGACTCACTGCATCAACAACTACATTCACTTTACCGAGATGATAGCTTATGGTAAAGTCATAATCTTTGAGATATTCCACCCATCTTTGCTTCCTCAGATTCAGATCCTTCTACATCAACAAATATCTCAAAACTTTTGTGATCTGAGAAAACTTCAAACTTCACTCCATTCAGATAGTGTTGCCAGATTTTTAAAGCATGCATGATAGCGACTAGATCTATATCATGAGTAGGACATTTCTCTTCATTAGGTTTCAACTGGTGTGAAGCATAGATGATCACTTAATCCTCTTGCATCAAGACACACCCTAACCTTTGCTTAGAAGCATTTGTGAAGATGATGTAGTGTTTTCCTTCAATAGGTAGTGCAAGAATAGGAGAAGACGTCAAACAACTCTTCAGGTTCTGAATATTGTCCTCACATTCTGGTATCCACACAAACTTGACTTCTTTTCTTATCAACTTAGTCAAAGGAAGATCCAACTCAAAAAAACTCTTGATAAACTCCGTTAGTAATCTACTAAACTGATGAAACTATGGATCTCATACGGAGTCTTCAGAGCTTTCCACTTGGTCACAACTTCCACCTTTGTAAGATCAACAACAATATGTATGGCAGAAATCACATGACCCAAGAACATCACTTCCTTGATCTAGAACTCACACTTTGAGAATTTAGCATATAGATGATTTTGTCTCACTGTATTCAGCATGCTTCACAAATGTTCACGATGTTGTTCTTCATATTCAGAGTAGACCAAAATAGCATCGATGAACACCCTGATCGAGATAAGGATGGAACACTCGATTCATCAAGTCCATGAAAGCGGTAGGGTCATTAGTCAAGCCAAAAGGCATGACCAAAAACTCATAATGCCCACAACATGTTTTGAAAGATGTCTTTGGGACATCCTCATCCTTTACATGCATCTGGTAGTAGCCACTTTGCAGATCTATCTCCGAGAACATAGTGGCTGACTTCAGCTGGTCGAACAAGACATCAATGCAAGGCAAAGGATAGTGATTCTTTATCGTCACTTGATTAAGCATATGATAATCCATGCACATATGCAACGAATCATACTTCTTCTTCACGAACAAGACATGAGCTCCCCATGGTGAAATACTAGGGCGCACAAAGCCCATGTCAAGAACCTCGTGAAGCTGCTTCTTAAGCTCAGCAAGTTCTACATGGGCTAAGCGATAAGGAGGCTTCAACATAGGAGAGGTTCCTGGTGTGAGCTCGAAGGAAAACTCCACCTCACAAGTTGGGGGCAAGTCAGAAAACACCTTAGGAAAGACATTAGGGAATTCCTTCACAACATCTATGTGATCGAGAGCAAGAGGTGTGCATAGAGGATGATAGAGGTTAAGAATGATCTATGCCCTTGTGAGACAAGATTTTCGACTTTCATGGTAGAGATGACACACTACTGATCATCTTGCTTCCTACCCTTGACACGCATCCTTCCCTTAATAGGATGTAACAAACTGACCTTAGATACCTCACAAAACCAAACAACTTTGTACATCTTCAACCAATCCATCCCGATGATTACATCAAAGATGGTCATGTCAAGTAAGATGAAATCTGAGGGAAACGTTATTCTAGAGATACAGAGGTCCATGGTCAGGAGTTTGAGATAATGGAGCAGATCCTACCACTAGGGGTTTTAACATCTAAATATGATCCATATATTCTGATTCTATCTCTAACATGGCAGGAAACTCAGTTGATATGAACGTATTTGATGAACCAGAATTGAAGAGTGCTTTAACTAGATGCATATTAAGATATAAGGTAGCTTTGATGACTTTATTATCTCCTTCAGCTTCCTAAGTGTTAAGGGCAAACACCCTTCCATCCTCCTTTCCACAGGTGGTTGTCTGCCTTGCCAGTTCTGAATGTTGTTGTTTCTTAGCGGTGGATTGTGTCAATGTTGGGGCTACTGAGCTAGAGTTGGTCCCCACCCAAGCTTGGGGTCGAATGTGTCCAACATGACCGCACTCGTGGCATATGGGTGTAGGTCGATCATCTCTATGGGGTTGACCATTGCTAGCATGGAATCTTCTTGGTGGGTGAGAACACGAGCACCGGTTGCACTTGTCACACCCTTGGTTTCCACCAGCGTTCTTTCTCTTATTGTTCTTGTTGTGCCCAAAAGATTGGAACTCGGGGTACGATTCGATCACCAAAGCCTTGTCCACCATTTGTTGAAAAGGCAATGGTAGATGGAGAATAATTTTGCAACCTATGTTGTAACTTAGACCCTCTAGGAATAGGGTTGATCTTCTTTCAGCTCCTAGGTCCACATCATAGCACTCTAGGAGAAGAAAATGTTGCACATACTCGGAGATGCTCATGCTTCCTTAACGGAGATTGTAAAACTCTTCTTCCTTCCTCTTCAGATAGGTGGGACATATATGCTTCTCATGGAAAAGTTTGAAGAACTCTACCCAGGTCATGCTCGAAGTATCATGGGTATGAGACATACCCGTCTACCAGACCCATGTTGTCCCATCCAGTACATATGTCATGAAGCGAACCTTCTAGTGAGGACACGCCATGCCCTCAAAGGTATGCTCCAGAGCCAAAACCCAGTCATCAACTTTATCCACCATGTTTTTCTCACTCACACCCTTAAAGTATGGTGGTTGCATCTTGAAGAAGTCTGTAAGGGTGAACTCCTTTGGCTTAGCTGCAGCAACATCAACATTAGAAAGTTATCCCACAAAGGTAGTCGAGAGCAGCTGGTGCAACATGGTCAACTCTTACTTGGGGGTCAAAAGAGGGGTACCAACAGGGGCAGTAGGGACTGTCCCAATGTTGGAGGGAGTCAACGGAGTATCCCAGTTGTCAATGTTGCCAGAGGTGGCTCCTGAAAAGGAGTTGTTCGTGTTTCTAAACAAATCTCCCTTCATGAAGGATAAGGGTATACATAAGATAACAGGAGTAGACAACAAGGATAGCTACGACTACTATTGCCTCTGAGCATACTATTTTAGGTAGTCAGTATCAGCGCAAGCTAGGCAGGTATCACATGGATCTGAAAGTCCTCATAAACCAAGATAGTGGCATGGAGGAAAATATTGCCAACCCCCATATCCTAAACCATTCTAGACACCCTTGCTTTCAACTTATGCCCTACTAGTTTCCCAACATGCTCTGATACCATGTTGTAAAGAGGCGAGATCACCTCCTTACAAAAATTTAAAGGAAATATAAAACATCCACTTTTTCTAAGAAAAATAGACATTGTGGAATGCATGTATAATAATCCAAGTAAATAAGCATGTTTCAGATACATATAAAATGTCTACAGCAGCAGAAAGAAACTAAGTTATTGCATTACTTTTTGAATTCAGTTCATTACATGAGTTTCTTTGAAAATGAAAAACTAAAAAGAAACTATACGAACTAGCAATAAGCAACCTGGTCATCCTTGATTGCAAAACTTGAATCTACTACTCCTGAACTTGGTCACCTTGGCCTTGATCGACACTTTGATCTAACCCTATGTGGTTGGGTAAGCACCCAGTAAAAGGGAAAGAAAATAAGGTATGTATCAGAGATAATGAACAAGGACAAAATATAAGAAAGCTGCATGGAAATAAAGGCTAAGATTTCATCATAAGATGAATATGATCAAAAGAATGAGGCATAAATAAATAGATTCTTGCCATAACAAATATAGTAGAAGATTGCATGCATGATTAATATTGACTACCTAAACTATGTAGGGTTGAGGCACCTACCTAAGCTCATCAAATACGTGAGGGAGAGTAACACATTCCAATCACCTACAAATATTCTATATTGGTGAGAGTAACTCATTTCCTTGGGTGAATTTACACATGCCCTATCTATGGGTGGCTGTACAAAAGTACCACTACACTAGTTGAATAGTCTAATAAAACCAACATGCTAAGAACTATGGCAAGTATAAGCATCAAGTAATTATAGATGTTGCAGTGGGGTACAAGACCCAAGAAATAAATAATAAAACTAATTTTGAGGCAAATATTGCCAAGGAATTGTCAAAAGAGAAATTTGGGTTTTATAGAAGCCTCATTAGGGAAACTAGGTTAGGGTTTGCAATTATTACCAACTTAGGTGTAAAGAAAGCACATACCTTTCTTAATGGGATCCAATTACTTCTCCTTCACTACTTCAATTGATTCCAAAGCCCACTTTTCCTTTTTTCCATGTATAACCACGAATTAGGGTTTACACATGTATAAAGGAAAGAAAACCCTGTCTTTTGGATTTTTGGAACAAAACTCAATTTTGACTCTAAAATTATCACCATTAATCTTATTAGGTTCTATTGATTAAGAAAACATATAATTTTGTCTATTTTGGATATATGAGGTTAAAAATACATTTTTGGTGATTTTTATGTATTAAATTCATTTTTAGAAAACACCTTTCGATAAAACTCAAAAATAGGTCTCAAAACATTTTCATTAGAAAGCTTACATTTTTCTAATTCCAAAACATATTTCCTTTTAATTTTTAGACAAAGGAGTAAAAAGATATGATTTTTCCTATTCTAACCAATCAGGGAGTGCCACGTCATCAAAGCCATCGCAGAGAGGCGAAGAGAGAGTGAAGAACGGGCCCACCTCACTGACTTGGCCCAATCAGAGCTTGCCAATTCATGGGTCAAAGGCACGACTTTGACTCGTTCAAAGCAAAGCAATCGGGGGCAAAAAGACAGTACTGCCCTCAATCAAAAAGCAAAGGGAAAAAGGAAACAAGAAGGGTAGTAGCGGGAAAACACACAGGGGATTCATCCCCTTCATCACGCCATTCCATGGACGATGAACAAAAGCTCAAATTTTGGGTAAATTTGCAAGAGTTGATCAAACTTGTAAGCAAGCACGTGAAAAGAAAGAGGGAAGTACTACGAACCTGAGGAACCAATCAATTTGAACCAAGGTTCCAAGGAGAAGGAGCATGATCTGCCACAAGGACTGGATCAAAATCAAACACTAGAACATGAAGGTGTGAGCAAATGAGCAATTAAAGCCAGTGAAAGGTCGAGTAAGAAGCTATGAAGACCGAGGGGGAACTATTTATAGGTGGGGAACCGTGAAGCTAGAGATGGCTAGGTCACCTGAAATCCTTGGAGAGCAAGAATTGGGCATTTCCCAATTTCTTGACAAAATGTTGCAAATAGGGGATCGGTTGGTGAGGTTTTGTATTTATAATCTTTTAGAAAAGATTTCGTGAAATTTGATTCAGAAATGATCGAGAAATCAACGAAATAAATCCTTGCTATATTGGTCCCTGTTTCCCAATCAGTGAGATCTAGGAGATGGTCTGTGAGCTGTTGGATACCAGATCCTATGGTCGAGATTGTGTGGGTCAAAGGTCAACACATGACATATAAATCAAATTCCCAATCTTATTGGAATATAGTATATTAATGCATTAATTTCCCTTTTTCTCTCTCCTAATTTTTAAGGGGCAAACATGCTCCAAATTAAATTAAAATTGACACCAAGCCTATTTTTAATATGAGGAATCTAAATATGAAATTAGTTTTGCCTTTTGGGAACTTTGAATGTGTTAAATAAATCAAAACTTATTTTCTCTTTCCTCCATTAATGGTTATAAGATTCTCCAAATTTGATGAAACTTCAACCACAAGTCACATTAAGTGACTTGGATACAAATTTGCCATCAATTTTACATGTTGGAGTTGTTTGTACATTTATTTAATATTTTGAAGGTTCTACACACTTTCTCTCTCCTTATATCACCTCTTAATCAAATATTCTTAAAATTGAGTGAAAATTCACCCAAAGGCATATTTTAATGTGTAGATCACAAATTTTCCACCAATTGTTAATTTGGAGTCATTAAAGATTTTATTTTGTACTTTTGAGGTATCTCCTATTTTCCCGTTCAATTAATACAATTATACTTACTAATTTCCAAAAAGTTGTGAAACTTATCATCCAAGCAAACTTGCACTCAAAGAAAAAAAAAATTGGACTTAGAATTATCTTTTGAGTACCACTTTTATTATTGTTAGGAAATTTACTCTTATTTTCACTTAATGGAAAAATTAATTCATTTAATGTCACATTATCTTAGTTTTAGGATTTTCTTTTCTTTTTCCCACACAAAAGGGCATAGAAACTTCTAGATTGATTTTATTTTATCCATATCCTTCTTAAGTGGATATTTTGCAAATTAAACCTATTAGTAAACTTTCACTAAGGTATTTGGGATTAAATCCTTAAAAAGTAAAATATTGGGAACAAATGTACACCAAACCTTTATAATTTCCACTAATTCAACATCAAGGTCAGAAATGAAAGGAAAAGCTTTGGAAAAAGCTAAACTAAGATTATACATGGATTTCAGTTCATTATATGAGATTTATTCATGGAGGTGAGTGGTGTCTTGGTGGATAAGGTCAATGAATTGTCCAAAGTAATTACTTGAAGCATCATGTATCCCATAAATTGTTGATTAGATAATGAAAATGAGTCATTAGTGGGGGCAACAGATGTTGTGATAATGGAGTGAGCTAATAGGGTTGGGTGGATGGAGGTGTCTGAGAGGAGGAGGTAGAAGGTCATCTATTCATAAATGATTCTTTATTGAGGTCTCACTAGTGATAGTCCATGTATAGTTGGATGGGTATTTGTGATCAATAAAGAGGGGCTTATATGTGTGATGTTCAAATAGATTAAGTATTACATGATATTAGTGTGGGTGGGTCTCATGGATGTTTTTCTCTGAGTCTAATAAATTCATGTGGTGTGTGGATATAATGAGTCCCCTTGACATGGATACTTTATGAGGTAATAGATGATCACGTGTTTCTTTTGTAGCTTTTTCTTTCTTTCTTTGGATGGAAATTTTGATTTACTATGAGGGCTATGATCCTAGCCTTGTTGTCTAGTATAGAAGAGGGAAAGTGTATCTCTGAGTATAATAATGATTGTGATTTTTGAGAGTCACATGGAAATCATGGATGTTAAGCCTAGTTCATAGAGATCATAGAGATTTATAGGGTCGACAAGGTTAATGTCTTCGGCATACTCTATATCCCATTTATGGACTTTCTTGGGGTGCTAGAAATTATCTATTATGCTAGATCTCGAAACTTTCAAATCAGTAATCGACAATAATAAATGATAAACAATTTGATTATTTATCCAAAGAAATTGATGGAGTAATTCCACTTCAAATTGGCATGGAAATCTTGTTCCACCCTATTTCTTGATTGATAAGTTGGGGTAATTCTTTGAATAACTACATATATATTTCAGGACATTTTTCCTAAACAACTCAAAGATCCATGAATCATTCAAACATGAATCTCCATATTCCCTAAAGGGAATAGGCACCCAAGGGAGGAGTTCCTTGTATTTTTTTTCTTGGGAAATAATTAAGAGGCTTTATTAAAGGGAATGACCTCAGAGGATATGGAAGCTAGATTTTCAGCCCTTTCATCCCTAGGTATGGGGGCGTTCCCTCTTCTTCTCTTTCCAAAATCTAATACCATTGCAAACTAGAGAGGAGGCAGACCGATGTGTGGATTTTATGTTTTTTTCACATGCTATTTTTGGGCTTTTGATTCAATTTATTTCTTAGAAAGATTTTTTTCTTATATTATTAACTATTAGCATGTGAACTATGTATGCATCAAATATTGCATATTTTGTATGATTTTATTATCTTAGGCTTGAACTTACATTATTGTTTCTCTTATATCAGTCAAAAAGAGGGTTAATTGATCAACTTAGTGCCATTGACATCATATCAGTGGTATCGACGTCCAATGCACATGATTCCAGAAATACAAGGGAAAATTGGTGCTACGAAATAGAAACTCAATGGCATCAAGTATGAGACTCTGTGGTACAGACATGAGGCCTAGAGAGAAACATGGATGGAAAGGAATTATCTCGGTACCACCAAAAGTCATGTAGGTGCTACTAACACCATCATCCAAATGTTAACATGAGACAACTAGGTGTTACTGACAATACTTTTGGGAATACTGACACTTTGCTAGAAAGCAAAAAGAGCGAACATCTCAGTGCCATTGACATCCTATTAGTAGAATCGAGCATGCTAGATTAATGTAGATCTTTAATCATTATCAATCTGACAGTTGGGAAGTTAAATGGGACTTTGTACTCACTTATGACCTAGGGGATTGTGTCCAGAGGGTATCATGGTGTTGGTTTTGGATGAAGAGTAGAAAGAGAGAACAACATGTAGATTTTGTTGGGAAATCAGAAAGCAAATAAGGCAGTAGGAAAAAAATAGTTGTATCCCAAATAAGAAGATCACGTCAATAATGATGTATCTAGGAAAGGGATTTGTAAGGTATATACTTGGTCCTGGAGAAAGTCCAATGATAATTCTTGCAACGTCTCATGCTTCTTCTTCAATTAGCACACGAATAGTCATCAACAACGACCTCCTGGCGTATCACCATGCATGAAGATTGACATTGTTCTCCTAATGTGATGACAACAACCTCCACACCTCTATGCAGTCCACACGAACCACCAAAAACTACTCATTGTGCTTGCTAGATCCAGCGAGAAGGAGTTTTCCCTTCGATGTCAACGTGCTTGCACTGACTTGTTCTCCCTTGTTGTCTCCCCCTTTTACAGGTAACACTTGCTTGGGCTCTCACGTTACCACAACTGTGAGAGGACAACGTTTTTCAATGTTAGTTGTATCTTCTAAAAGCCGTGATTTCCCCTCTATTTATAGGAGGGTCAGAGTCAGGGTTTCTAGATCAACTAGGAGTCAAATAGATGGATTTTCACAAATTTCTGCCTGCTACAAACCACAAGTCGATCAAATCAACACTTGAGTCAGTTGACTCAACACTTGAATTGGTTGATTGCAATGCTTTCATATTCACAAATATACTAGCTTTCAATGTAATGATCAATGCACAACACGATGTCAGCATCAATCCTTACTCTAGTCTTACTAATCACCTAGTCGGTCGACTGAACTCTTGAGTTAGTCAGTTGAATCACAGTCCCTATCAACCAAATTTTCAGCCAAGATGGGAAACAACACACTCGAGCTTGTTATGTTAAAAGTATTCGATAGAGATGAATGGAGCTTCCTAATACATATCTCCTTAAATTGTATAAAAATTAATAGGGTCACCCTCACATCTCTCACCTTTTCTTTATAGATGACATAAAAATCTTTGCTAAAGCCAATGTCATTGAATGTTGGAATTTATATGATATAATTAGGTAGTATGATTGAGCATCGGCTCATATATATATATATATATATATATATATATATATATATATATATATATATATATATATATATATATATATATATATATATATATATATATATATATATTTGTGTGTGTGTGTGCGCGCACGTGTGTATATAAATAAGATAGAAGTTGCTTTTAGCAAGAAGATCAACTATGTGACACCTCGTCTCACTAAATGAGATTACTCAAAACATAAAACATGATCAACTACTAACTAATCACATAACTAGAAAAGCAGAAGAATTAAAATCAATTTTAACATCATGAATATGTTTTGAAAAAATTACATAAAGGTCCATTTTTTCATTCACATGTACCATAACATGTAATCACATATGTATACAGTGGCCTCAGCCACATCATGAATACAAAAGATATTCCACATATACATGCCATATACACAACACTGGCATACTACCAAAAACTTGTGTCGATGCAGGTTTACCATAGACAAATCACTTCCCATACTCAGACCTGAGAATAAAGAAATGACACTAAGACTCTACTACTAACAACTACATCTATCCAACCTTCTGAGTCTATTGATCACTAGGATGCTTCTCTTCTACGACACGATCTCGACTATGTTTCCCACGACCACCTAAAGAGATGTGGTGACCCATGGGTGAGACCGATGTCCCAACGAGAGATATAACTCTCTCCAACAGATATTGATTACAAGAGATTAATCATTCTAGCATACTAATAAAGTTAAACAAATAAGCCTAGCAACAAGTACAATTACTCAGATTTTATAAGATTGCATCATATAAGAATTGTGTAGTATAAAGACATGACAAGGCTAATCAACCAATGTGAAACGTATTCAACCCTAGAAAATATATTACATAGCTTGTATTACCTCTTTTATTATGCCTTGAGGGATTTGAGGAATACCACTCAAGCCCCATATGACCACTACTAATTCGAAATCAGTGCCATATAAGATCTAGGAGATCTGGATTCCTCAGATCTTCAATTCCCTTGGTCAGTATGAGTCTGCCCCTACGACACATCAGGTTAGGCTTCTAACAACCTAGTTTGTCCTTGGTATAGGTCACAACACAAGTGATAGGAGGTGGGTATGCAAACCCTACCATATGAGGTACAATCAATTGTCCTCAAATTTCAACTCATAAGTAATCACTAAGACATGATTGTGGTCGTTCTCAAACTAAGGGCTAGATATGACTGCAGTCATCCTCTCTATACTCCTAGATTCAGGATGCCAAGCACCCCCACATACTCAACAATATGTGCTTTGTGTTTCCCTTAGGAATACTCGTTTCATCATCTAGCAAGTTCTAACACTGAAGATGGTTCTATGGCATAGGGCACTATATGATTAGGGTTTTACTTGATTAATTACACCATTTGAGTGAATTAAGACTACATCAAACAAGTAGACATGCAAACCCTAATTCATTTCTAGCAAGCATATAAGTATAACAACTTCAAAAGATATAAAATGTCTGAGATAAAATTCTTAATCACAATCACCACATGGTACTACTCATCGCCATACATGAGATCATACTTGTCATCATCTCACCCCATCACATAATTTCGTATCACATGGTTCTAGGGTTTCAACCCTTGTCTCGTCATGAAGAGGGTTACACCTCATTCAAGGCTCCTTCATGACCAAAGGTCATTAAGACCATCAAATTATTTCCTACATGTCCAAAATTATTTTTATATGCCATGGAATATGGCTCAATAGATCATTAATACATATGTGACATATAAGACTAACATAGTAAGGAATTATGATGTTCAATTAGCATCATAATATTGTTTTCATACAAGAAGAGATTACTATACTGTCACATTTAATAATTAAAAAGGGTTGATTACAATATATCACCATCACTTAGTTACATTAGGGTTAGGTGTAACAAGATTTATCATATTAAAGTTACACATCCACTTACTATGGTGATTTATCAACTATATTCATACAAGGGAAAAGATAAGACTATAAATTAAAGGCATTGAGCTATCAAACTCTCATCACTAGAACCAACATATTATTCTATAGGCTTCATTGCAGGCTATTGGATTTTAAAGCATCAAATCTCAACCATTGGATTGGGTTTATCATTCAAAACCATCAATTAGAGTGTAGGTCTAACCCTTGAATCAATCGACCCAAGTAACCATTGGTTTAGGGCTTAAATGAAGCAACATTTAAAACCTTGATTCACCATAAGTTGTGGTAACCTATTCCACTATCAGTTGAGACACATTGTGTCACCATCGATTGATAGGGTCAACACTACCATCATTTATCTCCATCGGATATTGGGTTAATGTCACCATTGGTTTATGCAACTTTTAGGTACTTAAATCATTGATCATTGAGCTTCTAAAAGATCCTAAAACTGACCTGAGGTGTGACCATTGGTTGTCACCATTGGTCATCACCATCGGTTGTCACAAAGGTATGACAATCGGTTCATGTGTAAAGATGAAAACAGCTTAGAAACCTAAGTATAGACCATAGTTTGATAGGTGTTTAGCACCATCGGTTGTCATACCAACCTAATATAAGTCTTCTTCTACCTTAGGAAGAACATGCACATAGTTTCAGGTTTATCAAGAGTTGTAAACCAAGCAAGAAACAACATCAAACTGAAACCCTAGGCAAGCATAGCTTCTAATTGCTTAGATCTTTATTTTAGAGCAATAACATGAGTAAGCAAGCTTGTAGTAAGCAATAAAAGTGAACAGGGTTATAAAAATCACCTATAGAAAGAATATAAGATCCCAAATAGTAGAAAAACTTGAGCAAAGAAGGTAAATAGCCCTAGCTTTATGTCTGAACTCAATCAAGTAGCACCTTTCTCCACCCAAGAAGCAAACCCTAGGTAGGAGGAGCAATAAAGGTAGGTTCTTTAAGCTTTAGAGCAAACTTTTCCATGGAACAGAAGAGTTTCAACTAGGAAGAGTTAGGAGGAATAAAATCAAAAGGAAGGAAAGGAAGAAGGAGATACTTACTTGTTTAGGTCAAGATCACCAAAAGGAAGATTAATAAACCCTAGATGAGGATAGAACTGAACCCTAGAATCTCCAGCAAGAAGATCGGTTGTCTCCTTCTATCTTGGGAACCTCCTCTGACACCAAGCAGGGGAAAGATGATCTTTGGAGAGACATGAAGAGATATGGGATCAAATATTTTGTTTGGGAGCTTAAGGATAAGTATATAAAGCTTATGGAGAAGGGAGAGAAGAAGCTTGAGGTGTCCTGGCAGCTCTACATGTGTCCATGGCTAAGAGCTTACATGGCCATGAAAATAGTAGATCCACTAGTTGTAGGAGTCTTCTAGACCATGGGTTGTTGGATATCCAGGCCAACCATCGTTTTTTATGCATGGTAAGCCATTGGTTCTTTGAACCCTAGCCACTTAAGTAATGAACCATCGATTAAACCACCTCCTTTAAGCGAACCACCGGTCCAAGTGAACCAAAACTAGAAAACCATCAACCTACTGCCTTCTAGGATGACCATGGGTTGTCACCACCTGTTGGTGACCATCAGATGTCAACCAAATAGGAGGACCATCGGTTGATGGCTCCAAAAGGTAGCTCATCCATGAAGGGGTAAAACCTAATTCACCATAGAAGAGAATCACCACCAAACCAAGTTACAACTAGGCACCCATGGCCCAAAAAGATCAAGTATGATAATAAAATATCTAAGGATCATAATGCATGTGACAATTTGCAAGAAAAAACTATCATGTGGATAAATTGTAGAAAAGTCTAAAATGTACAAAAAAATTGCATAGCTTACACAAACAGTGTCCAAACTGGACCAAATTTGAAACTTAATCTTTTCACATGATACCAAAACATATAACAAGGTTATATTAAAGTCTTAAGCACTAAGTTATGGTACTTCAGCACGTTCAACACTTTAAGCAAGGTTAGGGTTCTTACAACTATAAACCCCTAAAAAGGATTTCGCCCCAAAATCCTACATAAAGAGAGATGGGTACTTTCTATGCATCTCATCCTCTTGCTCCAATGTGGCTTCCCATAAGCCATGGTGATGCCAAAAAACCTTTACTAACATTATATCTTTCTTCTTCACTTGTTCACCCTTCTATCTAAGATCAACACAGGACCCTCAACATAAGAGGCATCCTCACCTAACTCAACCTCCACTGGATGAAACATCCGCTCTATGTCAGGATGACACTTCCTCAACATGGAGATATGGAAAACATTGTGTAGCCTATGTAGCTCTGGCGGTAGCTCTAACTTGTATGCTACTTTTCCAACATGAGCCAAAATAGGGTGTGGTCCCATAAATCTAGGAGCCAACTTTCCCTTCTTCCCTAACCTTAGAATGCCCTTCCAAGGAGAAACCTTGACATACACTCTGTCTCCCAATTGGAATTCTAATGATCTATGATGGTTATCTATATAAGACTTTTGTCTGTCATGGGATGCTTTTAACTACTGTTGTATTACCTTAATCTTCTTTGTAGTCGGTTGTACAAGTTCAGGACCCAAAAGTTGATACCACTGTTTCATACCAACAAAGTGGAGACCAAAAATGTCTCCCATATAGAGCTTCATAAGGAGCCATATCTATGCTTATATGATAGTTATTATTGTACGCAAACTCTATTAGACTCAGATGTACATCCCAACTTCCAAGAAACTACAACACACAATCCCTCAGAAGATCTTCTAAAGTCTAAATAATCCTTTCAGACTGGCCATCTATTTGCAGATGGAAAATTGTTTTGAACCTTAGTTATGTTCCCATCACTGAATGCCAAACGTGCCTAAAACTAACTTGTAAACTATGGGCCTTTATAAAAAACTATAGTTACTAGAATGACATGTAAACAGACTATGTCATCAACATACATATGTGCCAACTTTTCTGCTATAAATGTCGTCTTGAGTGGAAGGAAGTGAGCCAATGTAGTCAATCTGTCTACTATCACCCATATGGAATCATGACCTTTCGTTGTCCTAGGAAGTCCAACCACAAATTCCATAGCAATATGACACCACTCCCACTATAGTATTGGAAATAGTTGTAATGTCCCTATAGGTTTTTTATGCTTAGCATTAACCTACTGACATACTAGACACTTGGCAATGAACTTTGCCACATCATGCTTAAGACTTGGCCCCCAATACAAGTCCTTCAAATTATGGTACATCTTAGTACTTGCAAGATGCATTGCATACATCAAGGAGTGAGCCTCCTCAAGTACCATCTTCCTCAACCCATCAACATCAGGAACCATTGTCCTATTATGGAAACAAATTGTATTGCCATCTATCTCATGAAATCCATCATGCTTCTAACTGCCCAAATATGATTGGATATTCTGTATCACAATATCATTCTATTATGCATCACAGATCTGCTATCTCAAGGTAGGTTTAACTTGTAATTGTGCCAACAAACCTACCAACAAAGAAACTTCCAGATGTACATTCATCTGGCAAAGAGACACTAGCATGCCTCGTTTATGGGACATCAAAGAATACAACTATGCATTGTCTATAGATGATGATGAAGATGACTTCCTACTCAATGCATCATCTACCACGTTCGCTTTGCCTGGATGGTAGTCTATCATGCAATCATAATCTTTGATCAACTCCATCCATCTCCTCTATCTCATATTCAGCTCCTGCTTTGAAAAGATGTATTATAGATTCTTGTGATCGGTGAAGATCTGACACATTTCTCCATAAAGGTAGTGTCTCCAAATCTTCAAGGCATGGATCATCATTTCAAGCTCTAGATCATGTGTTTGGTAGTTCTCCTTGTGTTTCTTAAGTTGTCACGAAGTAAAAGAAATTATGTTTTTGTCTTGCATCAACACACAACCCAACCCTTTCTTTGAAGCATCACAAAAGACAACATAACCTTTTCCTTGTTCTGGTAGAACTAACACCAGTGCATTGATCAACTTCTCTTTCAACTACTAAAAAGAACATTGACATTTGTTGACCCAAGCAAAAGAACATACTTCCTCTTAACCTAGTTAGGTTAACACTACATAACTGAAGTTCTTTAAAAACCTTCTGTAGTAGCCTGCCAAACCTAGGAAACTGCAAATCTCTATCTGTGTATTAGGTTGTTCCCATTCCCAAATGGACTCAACCTTCTTAGGGTCTACAGATTCTCCCTTAGCTAATATGACATGACCCAGAAAAGATACTTCATACAACCAGAACTCACACTTGCCAAACTTAGCATATAACTGGTGCTGCCTCAACAAGGTCAACGCTTGTTGAAGGTGCTACTCATTATACTGACTATCCTTAAAGTATATTGGCATTTCATCTATGAATATGACCACACACTGATCGAGATATTGTATGAACACCCTATTCATCAGATCCATGAATATTTTCGGTGCATTGGTTATCCCAAACGGCATAACCACAAACTCATAATGACCATACCTAGTCCTAAAAGTTGACTTGGGTATGTCATCTGCCTTGATTCTCAAATGATGGTATCTTGGCCTGAGGTCCATTTTTAAAAACACAGTGGCACCTATTAACTGATTAAAAAGGTCATCAATCCTAGGTAAAGGATACTTATTCTTTATCATCACCTTATTCAACTGTCTGTAATCTATATACAACCTCATTGAACCATCCTTCTTTTTGACGAACAACACGGGAGCACCCCAAGGGGGAGTACTTGGTCTGATAAAACCCTTCTCTAAGCGTTCCTGCAACTGTTTCTTTAACTCCTGCAATCTGCTGGTGCCATCATGTAAGGTGACTGTGCTATGGGTTGTGTTCCAGGAACAAAACTGATCTCAAAATCAATCTCTCTAAGAGTTGGAACACCATGAAACTCTTTAGGAAAAACATCCTTGTACCTCCTGGATACTAGGACCTCTTTCTTAGTACCCAAGAAAGCTCACATCCTTATCTCATCAGCCTTTCTGTTGTCATAGCTGACATTAAACACGTCAGAAGAATCTTCCTATCACCTTGGAAGATCCACAAGATATCACCATCATAGAACGTCACCACCTTAGTACTATAGTCTAACACCACCTTATACTTTTATAAGGTATCCATTTCTAAGATCACATCAAATCCATGCATGTAAAGTGGCAAAAGATCCACTTGGATGTTGCATCCTGAGAAAGAAAGAGCACAAGAGGAACACTCCCTCAACTCGACGGAACCAACCAAAGGAGTCTCTAATCGAAGACTGTCAAATCTATGATTAACATGCAGATAACAACTACTTATCACCTCTCTGGTGATAAGAGTGCATCACACCTAGGTCAACTAGTATAGATATGAAACAAGAAGTAGATAAATTAGAATTAAATAACTTCATCTGACATGTCATGACCCGTGGATTGACCACTGCTTCTGCCTCGCTCATATCATAGAACCTAGTCATCGCCTACTGTCATCCATGTCCTATGTTAGCCTATCTAGAGGATCTTACTTGTGACGTATGTCTGCGTCCTCTACCACCACTACTGCTAAAATTTTGATGATGTGAACCCTCCTGACTTTGCCTTGGTTGTTGGGTCACTTCCTCATTCTTCACAGGGCAATTCCATCTGAGATTCCCTATTTGTCCACACTGATGACACGTCCAGTTATCATTCTACATCCTAGATGGCCCTGTTACTGAAACTGATGATGTGCTATGAGCTCATGCAGGTGGAAAACTACAGCCTCTGCCCCTACTTGGAGACTATTGCAATGGTGAAAATGACATTTGCTTAGTAAAAATTGACCTCTGTTGTGACTGTGGTGGAGTAAACCTTGGCTTCTTAAAGCCTCCAGAAAATTGCACTAGGAACGGAGCCAATCTTTTCTTTGTGTTGGCTTCATTCTTTTCTATAGCATACCTCTCAATCCGCATCAATGACTCCACAAAGGTGGAAAGCCTTTCTCTATTCCCTAAAGCTGATGTTGTTGTGGTCAACTCTGTACTCAAACCCTTCTTAAACCTACAGATCCTTTCCTTATCAGTAGCTGCCATGTGAGGGTAGAACCTCAAAAACCCCATATATTTTCACTCATACTCATTGACGGTCATCGCTCCTTAACGAATCTTCTCAATCTGAGAGATCTTCTAATCTAGATATGTCTCTAGGAAGTATCAACTGATGAACTCTCGTCAAAATTCCTCCCACCCTATCACCACTCCTGGCCTTTTATCCTTTTTATGGCCCACCAGTGGCTAGCACTACCCTTGAACATGTACACTACATGATTAACTTTGTCCTCTTCAGGGATGTTCAGAATCTTAAACACCTTTTCTAACTCAGTCAGCCACATCTCAGCGTCTGCTGGGTTAGAAGTACCAACATACTCAATCGCCCTGACACGTCTAAGATGTTCAAATGTCTTCTCGACACCCTGGGATTCCACAATAGAGATGACTGTCCTAGATTGAGGTATTGGCACTCTATCTGCTAGATGTGTAATTATGGCCATCATATGTCCTAACATGGATTGAAATGCCGGGTTGGCCATAGTTGCCGGGTCAAACTGAGGCATCGGGGGCAGCTCCGACCCAACTTCTGGCACTCTATCATCATGTGCCTACCTCCTAGAACCTCCTCCTAGTGCAACATAGCTTCTCTCAATGTGTTCTTCATGTCCTCCAGACATATTTGCATAAGCATAAGCTATGATAAGATATATTGGGTACAAAAGAACAGACTCAAATCTAAGTCATTCATCCCTATAGACTCAGCAAACCTAGGGCTTTGATACCAACTTAACTGTGACGCATTGTCACACTAAATGAGATTACTCAAAACATAAAACACGATCGACTACTATCTGATCACATAACCAGAAAAGCGGAAGAAATAAAGCCAATTTTAACATCATGAACAAGTTTTGAAACATTTACATAGTGGTCCATCTTTTCCATTCTCATGTACCATAATAGGTAATTACATCTATATCCAGTGGCCTCAACCACATCTGGTATACAAAATATATTCCACATATACATGCCATATACACAACACTGGCATACTGCCAAAAACTTGTGTCAATACAAGTTTATCATATACAAATCACTTCCCATACCCGGACATGAGAGTACATGGACGACACTTAGACTCTACTACTAACAACTACAACTATCCAACCTTCTGAGTCTATTGATCACCAGACTGCTCCTCTTCTACGACACAATCTCGACCACTTTGTGACCACCTAAAAAGATGAAAGATGTGGCGACCCACGAGTTAGACCCATGTCCCAGTGAGAGATATAGCTCTCTCCAACATATATTGATTACAACAGATTATTAAATAGTAAATAAACTGAGCAGACTGAGTATTTAATAAGCAATTGAACATATTAAACCATTTTAGCATACTAAGCAAGTCAAACAGATAAGCCTAGGAACAAGTATAAGTACTCAAAATTTTCATAAGATTTCATCATATAAGAATTGTATAGTGTAAAGACATGACAAGGTTAATCAACCAATGTGAAACATATTCAACCCTAGAAAATATACTACACGACTTGTATTACCTCTTTTATTATGCCCTGAGGAATTTGAGGAATACCACTCAAGTCCCAACTGACCACTACTAAGTTGAAATCAGTGTTATAAAAGATGTAGGAGAACTGAGTTCCTAAAATCTTCTTCGCCCTTGGTCAGTATGATTCTGCCACATTGACACATTAGGTCAAGCTACTAACAGCTTAGTCTGTCCTTGGTACAGGTCATGACACTAGTGATAGGAGGTGGATATGCAAACCCTACCATCCTAGGTACAACCATAGTTGTCCTCAAATTTCAACTCATAAGTAATCACCAAGACACAACCATAGTTGTTCTCAAACTAAGGGATAGGTATGTGATAATGCGTCGAAGTGCACTACAATCACTAAGATATTAATCCTAGAGTTTAACCTTTTTTACTTTCCAATTAAGGATAGTATAGAAGGGCCAATCCCATAGGACAACGTTCTTAAGATAGTAGACTCTAATCCCAATTAGTTTTGTTGAACTTTTTATTTCTTTTTAATATTTTAAGTTTTAGAACAGAAAGTAAAATCGGATTTGGGGGTTGAATTATGCTATAATAGAAATGAAATGCAAGAAGTAAAGTTACACTAATAAGAAGTAAAATTACTCTATCACAGGGAAAAGGAGAGATTGTTAGCACAATAAAAATTATGAATGGAAAGACTAGAATGTAAAAAGAGTAGATCAAACAATGATTGAATTCAGATGAGGGAATATCCAGGCTTGTAGGGGTTTTCACCACCTTATCCTAGGCGAGAATCAAACTAAATCTTTCAAATGACAAAACGGATGAAGGCATGTGAATTAACTAAAATCCAAAAAAGATGAACTCCACATGAGACCATTGGTCCCGGTGCTCATGTTTCTTAGTACATCATCCAAAAAGAGATAAATCCATGGTCATGTCAAAACCTCTATACGATTGGTTTTATTGTTCTAAATCTGGGTTTGCATGGTCATTTTCACCTGGATTAAAAAATGATCTAATCGACTAATCAGTTCAATAGACCATCGATACTTAAGACCAAAATCCATCTGATAGAAGTCGTTCTTAAGATTTAATATAATTCAAACCATGGATAAGGGGCTAGTCCCCTTGCCTCGATAGAAAAACTACTCGCTCATGCTTGTAGAGTAAAGGGACATGGAGGAAGAAAGAATTCTATCCATAGTCTAGACTTATCAAAGGATCAATCCTTAGGCTAGAGACTATTAAATGGATGACTCTTAATTCCTTTCCCCAATCTACAGAAGAAGAAGAGGTAGGAGAAGGTCTAGATCTAATAACGATTGAAGTAAGGAACAAACAATTTAAAAGAACACTTAGCTTGTGAACAAATAATCTTTATTGATGAACGAGATATAAGAACACAAGATAATAGTTGCTCAGAAATTCTTTGCACCAAGGATATCCTTGTGATGAGGAAGTGCCCCTCCTTTCATAGGAGAAGGAGGGGGCTTTACAATTAGGTTGTGGGGTAAAAGAGGGTTGGCGGATGCTTTTTGAACAGATTTCGAATTGCCAACCGATCGGTTGGAGGAGCAAGCCGATCGGTTGGGGTTTCGAAAGGGCGGAGCCAAGGAAGTAGTCAGCAATCTTAGGTCTGGGTGGTGGTGCCCTTTGACTCGCTCAACTGAAGCAGGAAAACTCTCACTTGGGAGTCACAAACGAGCATTTGTCATTTGAATAGCACGCTGACTCAACTGGGTGTTTAAACAAGGTGTGTCGGCTGAGGGATGCGTCAACCAATCGTCTAGAGCGAGTGAGCTGACCGTCTAGAGAGATTGAGCCGACCATCTAGAGAGAGTGAAACAATCGTATGAATCTGAATTTGCTCGATTGGAGTGTCAACTGATCATCTTGTGATATGATTCTGCAAGAATTGAATAGTTTTTTATGAGAATAAGGTTTAATTGCGATAAAAGGAGGCAGATGTTGTTCTTTTTCAGTGGATAAAAATAAGAAATTCCATGTAACAAGACTTAGAAGGTTTTGCAAAAAGGGTGCTAAATTATCACACATCAAAATATTGTGGACTTAAGCCTTTTCTTGTCCTCAAGCAATCAAAATAATTCAAAGTTTTTTGGAAGCAACATGTTCATCCTCTCTCAGTTAGTAGTATCTTCTATTCTTTTCATGGACAAGCAATCCATCTCCTAGAATAACAAAATAAAAGTTCTATATTTTTGATAAAATACATTTTTCAAAACTTTCTCTTTCAAACTTATACTTTGCACAAACAGTCTTAAACCTACTTATGCTTCAACAGTCAAAAATTTATTTACATTTTTTTTGCACGGGAATGAGAAATTGTGGGGTGTGGAAGAAGGATCCCGCCTCTATTAGACTTGAGATATGATTCATGTACTTGTGGTTACATTGACCACAATTTTTTTGTGCTCTTTTTTGGCATCTTTTGGCAGTATGCCCCTATTACATTTACGAGGGGTGTGGAAGAATGATCCCTCCTCTATTTGACTCAGGATATTGACCACCAATTTTTGTGTGTGCTCTTTTTTGGCATCTTTTGGTGGTACACCCCTATTACATTTACGATGGGTATGGAATAAGGAAGAGAGAAGGATCATGCCACCCCAGACTTAGGGGTTGGCGTGCAGATTATTTTCCAGTGCAAAATACTTTTTTTCTAGAGTGTTGTTGCATCAGTAAGAAGAATCATGTAAATACATTATATGAGAAAGATTGATCAATCAATATAATGTTAAAGATAAGAAAGTTTGCATTTGATTATATTTAATACTCTAAGGCTCGCCATCTTTTCCAAGAATATTACTAATTTAGGTATGGAGAACTTGGTATTTTCAAAAAATGTGAAGATTTTGAACATTTTTTGTGAAATAAAAGATTTATCTAATTTATATTTGAATAGAATATACATCAATTGGCCGACTAGGTAAATGCCAAATTTTGAAAAAATGCAATTAATTTGAAATACATAAGGAAAATGCTAAAAAGGGAAGATAAAGGGGTGGAACGCGTACCACCCAACCCCACCCCAGACTTAGAGTTTTGCTCATCCCGGGAAAAGCCTTAGACTGAGATGGAGGGAAGAAGATCACTATGGTGGTGGATTCTGTGGGTGTGAGTAGTAGTAGTTTCCCCAGTAAGGGGAGCAGAGATCTGGGTAGGCATGTTGGGCCCCATACTCCTCGTAGGACGGGCATCTAGGGGCATAGTGGTTGCAGTCCACATGCCAAGACTCCTGCGAATGCTGCATAAGATACATGTGGTTAAGTTGATGGCCATGTCATTGTTGCTCATGCTGAATCTCATCTAGATGTTGTTGGACCTCATAGAAACTGTAGGTGCCTGCATCGTCATCTGGTTGTTGCATGGTGCAATGGTGGGGTGGTGGCGGTGGTCCGGAAGCATCATCATGAGCCTCTAAAGAAATGTGCCTCCTATGGGCATGTGGCTCGGGGATGGCACCTGGGTTTGGGTTCTCCAGACTATACCTATGGATGTGTCCTAGTAGATTGGTCAACTTGTAAATAAGGTTTGCTGCTGCAAACCTTGCATGCAAGGGAAGCTGTAGAACCTCCTATGAATCCTTGAAGAGGAGGTAGTAAACACCATTGGCACACAAGCGAATGAATTTACTTCTCTTCATATAGTAATTGTCGATCATGTGATTTTTGAGTGGGAGTGGTGTGAATGGAATGTGGGTGTATCCAAGAAAGATGGCGAGATGAGTGATGAAGTGGCCAATGTAGAAAGAAAATGAGGTGGTACAACTGGCTTGGGTGTTGAAATGTTCTAGAATGACATTCCACCAGTTGAAGGGTTCTTCATTCAAAATACACCAGAGGGCATAGAGTTCAACCTAAGTAATGGCTCCCTGAGTACCTTCCATACTGAAAATTGTGCAAGCAAGAATGCGATGGAGGTAGCGGACCATAGGGTTGTGTATGTTGGAGGCCTTGGGCCCACTAGGAAGGTGGGGCATGAGACTAGTGATTTTAGCCCAGAATTTGTCTTTGTCATACTGGTCAGGGTAGGAGTCATGGGATCGCTCCATGCAATGATCCAACAAGTAATCATCGCTATTGTCAAGGACAAAAGAGGTGAATTGTCGAGCAGAGATTTCTAAATTTTCTCCAAAAATCAAGATCTTACAACTAGAATTCCCCTGGGAGCAGTGATAGCGATGGAAGGTGGTGATGAACTCGAGGGTGAGGTCTCTATAGACGAAGGTGATATGATAAGGGAAAAGGAGGATATGGTTTTTGTGGAGAACGTTGTCGGTGGAATCTCAGATACCTAATGCGTCAAGGGTATTTCCAAAAGCCCATCGAGGGAGGGAAACACCCATAGAGAACATGTCTTTGAAATGTTGAAGGTGTTCGGTGCTGGTAAACTGGACATAGATGCCCAGAATGGGGGTGATGTGAGGTGGATGAGGGGAGGTGGAATCTGGGTCATCGCTTTCCTTCTGGTTTCTCTCCATCTCACAGAGAAGAGCCTCTGCATCATGGATGTCATTAAGCATATCCTTGGCGAGATCAGGTGAGGATTCACCGGTGGGGGAAGGTGTGCAAAAATGAATCTCAGATTGGAATCTGGATTGGTGAGGTGGGTTGCGGGAGGACGAGGTGGTGGACTTTCTCTTATTTTTGTGGAAATAGTTGAACATGGCTAGTAGGCATGAATCAAATGATCGGTTGATAACCTGCAACAATCATTTAGAACTGTGAAATGGGCGGCTGATGACCTGAAATGATCATTTGGCACAACTGAAATGATCGGTTGGCTCCCTGAAATGTCCGATTCGACAGTATGAAGCAGGCGGTTGAAAAGAAAATGAAACAGTCAGTTGCACAGAGGAAGGGGAAGAAGGATGGCGAGCACAGCAGTTGATTGGGGAAAGAGGGCAAGGCAACCAAGCTCCAGGAGTGAGCCGAGAGAGTCGCCTATTGAAATCTTGGATGGATCGAGGGACGATCAGTTGTTGGGCTAGCTGATCAGCTGGAGTTGTGATGCGCTCGACGTGCTGAAGGACCGGTCAGTGGCAAATGTTGTGAGGATCCCGCTCATGAAAAAAGGATGGTGTTGCGAGGAGCTCGACGGGGCTGAGGACCAGTTGACTGAAGTGGTGATTCACTCGGCTCACTAAAGGGTCGAGCGGTAGCCGGTGCAATGAGGATCTCTCATGCGGAGGTTGGCTGGTAGAAGGAGGTGCACAGTTGGCCTAAGGGCCGATCGGTCAGCTCATCATCAGGAGCTCAGGTGGGTGGTAGCTAGGTTAGAAGAAGAGTGAGTCAAGGGTGTGGGATGAGTGCTCAGATTGACTGGGTTATATAGTCATTCGTGGGTGTTGAACCAATTGTTCGACCTTGTGAGCCAATCATGTCGCTTGGGATAGCACATCGAGAGGAATCTAATGTGTGAGAGAAGTTATGAATCAGTCGGCTCGATGCATGGAAAAGGGAGGGACCAGACCGGTACGGAGCTAGTGGGTTGTATTTCCAATTGGTTTAAGACGATCAATTAGGATCCCAACTTATCGTTTGGAAAATAGATGAAACGAACGGTTGGTTGTGCAAGACGATCGTCTGGTGGGGATGAAAAAGGGAAACAATTAAAGGTAAGGACAAAGTGGTGGAAGGTGGGTTGGGTTGCCTCCCAATAAGTGTCATGTTTTATGTCAAAGGCTCAATAGGTGAGAGACCAACTTATTGGGATTCTGGGGGGGGTTGAGGGCCAGTTAGGGTAATGCCTTCCAAGGATGATCAATTATTGGTATCTAAAGTGACAAGGTCTTTAGTGGTTATGTATATTTTGAGTCGATGCCCATTAACTTTAAATTCACTCAAAATCTTATCCCAGAGAAGGAAGGCACCATGTGGATAGGCACATTTGACGAGGTAGGGACCATACCATCTTGACTTAAGCTTTCTAGGAAAAAGCCTTACCTGGAGTTATACACTAGAACCTGGTCACCTTCTCTAATGTCCTTGCCTTTGATGTGACTGTCATGCCATAGTTTAGTTCTATCCTTGTAGATTCTCACATTCTCATAAGCACTCATTCTAAGAGAAGACATTTTTTCCTGCTGTTGAAAGATCCAAATTCAAGCTTTTGATGGCCCAGATGGCCTTTTGTTCTAATTCGATCAGCAGGTGGTATGATTTTCCATAAATTAGTCTGAACGGGGTAGTGCCTATGGGTGTTTTGTAGGCAGTTATGTATGCCCACAGTGCATCATTAATTTTTAGGGCCCAATCTTTTCTAGTACGACCAACTATTTTTTCTTAGATGGACTTGATTTGCCTATTGGATACTTCAACTTGCCCACTAGACTAAGGATGGTAAAGAGTGGTGACTTTGTGGTAGACCCCGTATTTTTTCAATAAGGTCTCAAAGCTTTTTTCTAAAAAAATGGGATCCCCCGTTAGAAATGGCGGTACATGGGACTTCAAATCTAGGAAAAATAGTGTCTTTAAAGAGTTTTTTAACGGATTTGGAATCACAAGGTTTAGTGGGTATATCTTCAACCCATTTTGACACATAATCAACTGCAACTAAAATGTATGCATACCCATAAGAATAAGGAAATGGGCCCATGTAGTCAATTCCCCAGACGTCAAAGATTTCTAATTCCTGCCAAGAAGTTAAGGGCATTTGGTCACGTTTGGAGATGTTACCCATCCTTTAACATTGGTCACATGAGAGCACATATTCATAAGAGTCTTTGAAGATGGTGGGCCAAAAGAACCCACACTACAGAACTTTCCTAGCTATTTTCTGGGAACTCATGTGCCCACCATAGGGGCCAGAATGACATTGTTCCAGAATGTCTGAGCTTTCTTCTTGGGAAACACAATGGCGATATAGACCATCGGCACAAAGTCTAAACAGATAAGGTTCATCCCAATAGTAGTTTTTTACGTCATGTAAATTTTTTGCTTTAGAATGTCCCTTGTATTCAGGGTGCAGTACACCAGCAGCTAAATAATATACACAATCCACAAGCCAAGGAAATTGGGAGTCCACCTTGAGCAATTGATCATCAGGTAAGGATTCATTTATGTGGGTATCATAGGGTTGGCTGTAGCTAAGTCGACTTAGGTGATCAGCCACAACATTTTCAAACCTTTTTTTGTCTAAGATCTCTAGGTCAAACTCTTACAACAATAGAATCCACCTTATGAGTCTAGGTTTGGCATCCTTCTTAGTCATGAGGTAGCGAATGGCTACATGATCACTGTAAACAATGACTTTGGAGCCAACTAAGTATGAGAGAAATTTATCAAAAGCATAGACAATGGTCAACATTTCTTCTTCGGTGTGACTGTGTAATTTGTTAAGCTTCATCTAGGGTCTTGGATGCATAGTATATGACATGATGTTTCTTATCAACTCGCTGACCTATGATGGCACCTACAGCAAAATCACTAGCATCAAACATGATTTCAAAGGGTAGGGCCCAGTCTGGTGCACGGATGATTGGAGTGGTTGTGAGAACATTTTTCAAACATAAAAAACTATCCATGCATGCTTTTTCAAAATTGAGGGGAACCTCCTTTTAAAGAAGGTTGGTGAGAGGTTTGGTGATTTTGGAGAAGTCGTGGATGAATCACCAATAGAAATCGACATGTACCAAAAAGGCTCGAATGTCTTTGACTAAGGTCGGGGGTTGGAAGCTTGGTGATGACCTCGATTTTAGCCTTGTCAACTTCTATGCCTTGGGTGCTTACTTTATGGCCTAGAACAATGCCCTCCTTAACCATGAAGTGACACTTCTCCCAATTAAGGACTAAGTGTGACTCAACACATCTATCAAGAACAAGGGTGAGATTTCTAAGGCAAGAGTCAAAATTGTCTCCATAAACGAAGAAGTCATCCATGAACACCTCCATTACAGTTTTGGTCAATCCTATAAAGATGGGTGACATACACCGTTGGAAGGTGGCTGGCACATTACATAAGTTGAAGGGCATTCATCTGAATGTGTAAGTGCCAAAGGGACATGTGAAAGTGGTTTTTTCTTGATCTTTGGGATGGATAGGAATCTGATAAAACCCTAAGTAGCCATCTAGATAACAAAATTATTGTTGATGAACTAAGCATTCAAGAACTTGATCTAGGAAGGGGAGTGGGAAGTGGTCTTTCCTAGTTGCCTTGTTGAGCTACCTATATTCAATACACATTCTCCATCCTATAATGGTGTGAGTGAGAATAAGTTCATTCTTATCATTCCTAATGACAGTGCCCCCCCCCCTTTTGGGAACAACTTGAACCGGACTGACCCATGGGGAGTCAGAGATGGGGTAGATGATTCCTACAGTCAAAGATTTGATCACCTCTAGACAGACAACTTCCTTCATGTTTGGATTGAGATTTCATTGTAGATCTCGGGAGGGTTTGGGTGTCTTCTATCATTGGGATTTTGTGAATGCAGATGGATTGATCTATCCCAACTAGATCTGTCATTTTGTACCCTAAGGCAGTTCCTCTTTTCCAAAGTTCTCCATAAGTTTGTTTTCTTCTTCAAGGGTAAGGTCAGAATTTATGATGATACGGCACAATTGTTGTTCATCAAGAAAAACATATTTCAAACCTATGGGAAGACTCTTCATCTCTGGGGCCTTGGGCGGTTCAGGTTTTTCTTCCATGATGGAAATCATTTTAAGGTCCTCAATTTCAGCAGTAGGAATCTCCTCAAAATTATCTAAATGAGCCTTACATTGATCTAGTTGTTCATTATCAAAGTCACATTTAGGAGGTCCAGTGAGATATGTGTGTAGGGGGTCATCAACTAACTCCCATTCCTACCTCAGTTGAGATAGTTTGTCATTACAGTCAAGGAGATAGACCTCTTCTTGGAAACTAGGCCCTTTAATTCTTTCAAACACCCTAAAATATAGGGTTTGCCTCCCTAATCTTAACAGAATGGTTCTAGCCTCGACATCAATCAAGGCTCGGGCTGTGGCTAAGAAGGGATGACCAAAATGAGTGGGTAATGCAAATCTTCTTTGATGTCCATGATCACAAAGTCACATGGGACATAAGCATCTTTCCCAACCTTAACTGGAATGTCTTCTATGATTCCCATCAGTTTGTCCATGGATGAGTCTGCCAATTGAATGGTCATAGTTGTGGGTAACATGTCATTGAATCCTATTCTTTTCCAAAGACTGTAAGGCATGATGGATATACTAGCTCCTAAATCAGCTAGGTCTTTTCTACAAGCATTTTCACCTAAGTAGCACCCTATTCCAAAAGAACCAGGGTCCTTCTATTTTTTAGGAATCTTACTTTGGATTATGTTTGAAGTGGTCCTAGCGAGTTTGACAGTCTCATATTCTTTCATGGCATACTTCCTAGTTAAGAGAGATTTCATGTATTTGGACTAGGCAGGCATGTCTGCTAAACCATCAAGGAAGGGGATATCGACATGTAATTTTTTTATGGCCTCCCTAATTTTACGAAACGAGTGTCGAGCCTTGTTTTTTTAAGGCGGGCTTGATAGGGAGGTCATGGCTTGTAGATGGGTTCTACAACTTCTACATGTGGGGGCTCAGGGGTGGTTGTTTCAGGTGTAGTTTTGGGTTTGACAACCACCATGTCTTCATCCTCAAAATCTAAAGGTATGGCTGAAGGTTTTTCTAGAGGAAGAGGGGAGTGCACCTTTCCCGAATGAGTAGAGATAGCCTTGAGTTGTTTGGGATGTTTAGGGTTGTTTTCAGGCAGCCCAGCAAAAGTGTCGGCAGGGGGTTTCTGTTGGGCAAACAGACAAGCTAACTGGGCGTCAGTTGCCTTTTGATGAGCTTGTTGGGTAATGATGATTTGTTCCAAGGCATCTATCCTTTCATCAACTGAGGGAGGGGGGGTAGGAACATTCAGTGGTGGTTGAGAAGGTGGCTGGTTGAGATTTTAAGGAGGGAGGTTCAAGTTTTGAAATTCTTGTCCTTGGTATGGTGGTCGGTTTTGGTGAGTGCCTCGATAGTTCCCTTGGTTTCCGAAATTCCTTTGATTGTTGTATAGGAAACCAAGTGGTGGTCGATTATTGTTTTGAGGGTAGGGAGGCCTTTGTTG
This sequence comes from Alisma plantago-aquatica, assembly GCA_963693085.1. NCBI lineage: Eukaryota > Viridiplantae > Streptophyta > Magnoliopsida > Alismatales > Alismataceae > Alisma > Alisma plantago-aquatica. The sequence continues at coordinate 224,622,829 of OY856415.1, forward strand.
GGATTTGAGTTGGCTAGAGTTTTCAGCACCAGAAAGGTTCCCATATTAGAATCTAGGATGATTTCTAGTTTGATTGGGATTGTAATAACCCTGGCCAAGTATGGTATGAATAGAATTTAGGTCCTCCAATTGTTGTCCTAATTCAAATTGCATGGGGGTGATGTAAAGATATTGGCAGTGTAAGGTGGTGTGATCATATCCTTGGAAGATGCCACAAAGAGAGTCTATAGCTTTTATTTGTTGGGGTAAATCCCTATAGGTGCCTAGGAATGACTCCAAATGATCTTGTTTTAGAGTAATAAATTTAAGGCTTTCTGCTATGCTTTGGATGGTAGGATCAACTTTAGCTTTGGCCACCTTAAGGATCCCACCAATTCCCCATCTAGCCCTTATTTTAGAAGCATGTTTAACAACCTCCCATGCACTGGTTAGACTTTGGTGCATGAAATTTCCTCCAGAGGAGGAATCAAGAAAAATTTTGGTATCATCATCAACACCACAATAAAAGATTTCTATGAGTTGGGATTGAGAGATATCATGGTGAGGGCATTTTCTAAGCAAGTCTTTGAACCTTTTCCAGGCTTCTCCTAGGGATTCTCCTGGGGATGTAGAAAAGTGAGTGATTTGTCCCCTGATTTCATAAGTGAGAGAAGGAGAGCAAAATTTTTCAAGAAATTTATTTTGTAGGACCTCCCAAGTTGTAAGATGTTCCTCACTCTCCATGGTGTTGTACCAACTACTAGCTTGGCCTATGAGAGACTATTTGAACAATCTAAGGTGGATTGCATCTTTAGAGACGCCTGGGAGTTTGTTCAAGGAACAAAGGTCAATGAACCTTTGAAGATGATCTTGGCAGCTTTCTCCATTGTTGCCAGAGAATGGGTTTGCTTGGATCATGGTGATCCATTGGATTCAGGTCTCAAACTGGGGGGGGGGCAAGAATGTCAGGAGGCACGATAGGGTGTTGTGCATAGGCAGTTTTGGGAATAGAAAAATCTTTCAATTGTTTTTGTCTTCCGTCTTCCCTCCTATCGGCCTCTAGTGTTTCTTGTTCAACCAAGTAGGCTGCTTAAAAAGCAGCTTCTCTATCCACTTGATTGGCTAAGATGTGCTCTCTTTGAGCCACAAGAACCTGGTTGATCCTACGAGAGACTTCCTCCTCATCCATCCTAATTCAGTTTTGATGGTTTAGACGATGAAAAGTTCTATCTATCTCAGGATCAAACGATGTCAATCTCGCATTCGAGCATCGTATGCACAAATAATCAGTTAAACATGTGCAGAAAAAATGGACTATTGGAATGAAAACTCATTAGAAGGAGGATTAGCACTTCCGGAATGTTACTCGGAAGGCATAAAAAATATAAAAAAAGTTTTTTAAAAGTTTTTGGGGTTCGAGAAAACAATTTGTTGTCCCCGACAATGGTGCCAAATTGATAATGCATCGAAGTGCACTACAATCACTAAGATATTAATCCTAGAGTTTAACCTTTTTTGCTTCCCAATTAAGGCTAGTATAGAATGGTCGATTCCACATGACAACATTCTTAAGATAGTAGACTCTAATCCCAATTAGTTTTGTTGAACTTTTTATTTCTTTTTGGTATTTTTATTTTTGGAACAGAAAGTAAAATCGGATTTGGGGGTTGAATTATGCTATAATAGAAATGGAATGTAAGAAGTAAAGTTACACTAACAAGAAGTAAAACTACTCTATCACAAGGAAAAGGAGAGATTGTTAGCACAATAAAAAATATCATGAATGGAACGACTAGAATGTAAAAAGAGTAGATCAAATGATGATTGAATTCAGATGAGGGAATATCGAGGCTTGTAGGGGTTTTCACCACCTTAGCCTAGGCGAGAATCAAACTAAATCTTTCAAATGACAAAATGGATGAAGGCATGTGAATTAACTAAAATCCACAAAAGATGAACTCCACATGAGCCCATTGGTCCTGGTGCTCATGTTTCTTAGTCCATCATCCAAAAAGAGATAAATCCACAGTCGTTTCAAAACCTCTATGCAATTGGTTTTATTGTTCTAAATCTGGGTTTCCATGGTCATTTTCACCTGGATTAACAAATGATCTAATCGAGTAATCAGTTCGATAGACCATCGATACTTAAAACTAAAAGCCATCTGATAGAAGCCATTCTTAAGATTTAATACAATTCAAACCATGGCTAAGGGGCTAGTCCCCTTGTCTCGATAGAAAAACTACTCGCTCATGCTTATAGAGTAAAGGGAGACGGAAGAAGAAAGCATTCTAGCCATAGTCTAGACTTATCAAATGATCAATCCTTAGGCTAGAGACTATTGAATGGATGACTCTTAATTCCTTGCCCCGATCTACAGAAGAAGAAGAGGTAGGAGAAGGTCTAGATCTAATAACAATTAAAGTAAGGAACAAACAATTTAAAAGAACACTTAGCTTGCGAACAAATAATCTTTATTGATGAATGAGATATAAGAACACAAGATAACAGTTGCTCGGAAATTCTTTGTACCAAGGATATCCTTGTGACGAGGAAGTGCCCCTCCATTTATAGGAGAAGGAGGGGGCTTTACAATTAGGTTTTGGGGTAAAAGAGGGTTGGCGGTACTACTTTTCGAACTGATTTTGAAGTGCCAACCGATCGGTTGGAGGAGCGATCTGATCGGTTGGGGTTTGGAAAGGGCGGAGCCAAGGAAGTAGTCAGCAACCCTAGGTCTAGGTGGCATCGCCATTTGACTTGCTTGGCTGAAGCGGGAAAACTCCCGCTTGGGAGTCTCAAACGAGCGTTTGGTGTTTGAATAGCCTGACGACTTAACTGGATGTTTGAACAAGGTGTGTCGGCTGAGGGATGCATCAACCGATCGTTTGGAATGAGTGAGCTGACCTTCTGGAGAGATTGAGCCGACCGTCTGGAGAGAGTGAAACGATCATCTAGAATCTAAATCTGCTCAATTGGAGTGTCAACCGATCGGCTTATGATACGATTCTGCAAGAATTGAATAGTTTTTTATGAGAATAAGGTTTAATTGTGATAATAGGAGGTAGATAACAATTTGTTCTTTTTCAGTGGATAAAAATAAGAAATTCCATGTAAAAAGGCTTAAAAGGTTGTGCAAAAAGGGTGCTAAATTAGCACACATCAGTATGACTACATTCATCCTCCCTATACTCCTGGAGTCATGATGACAAGCACCCCGCATACTCAATAGTATGCACTCTAAGTTTCCCTTAGGAATACTCATTTCACCATCCCACAAGTTTTGACACTGAAGATGGTTCTATGGCACTAGGAACTACATGATTAGGGCTTAACTTGATTAATTACACCATTTGAGTTAATTAAGGCTGCATCAAACAAGTGACATACAAACCCTAATTTGTTTTAGCAAGCACCCCACATACTCAATAGTATGTGCTCCGAGTTTCCCTTAGGAATACCCATTTCACCATCCAAAAAGTTCTGACAGTGAAGATGTTTCTATGGCACAGGGCACTACGTGATTAGGGTTTTACTTGATTAATAACACCATATGAGTGAATTAAGGTTGCATCAAACAAGTGGACATACAAACCCTAATTCATTTCTAGAAAGCATATAAGTAAAACAACTTCAAAAGATATAAAACGGGTGAGATAAAATTCTTCCTCACAATCACCACATGGCACTACTCATTGCCATACATGAAACCATACTTGTCATCATCTCACCCCATCCCATAATTTCTTATCACATAGTTCCAGGGTTTCAACCCTTATCACGTCATGAAGAGGGTTACACCCCATTCAAGGCTCCTTCATGCAAAAATGTCATTAAGACCATCATATGATTTTTTTGCATGTCCAACATTATCTTTTCATGCCTTAGAATAAGGCACAACAGATCATTAATACATGTGTAACATATAAGACTAACATAGAAAGGAACTATGATGTTCAATTAGCATCATATTATTATTTCAATACTAGAAAAGAGTACTTCATTGTCACATTTAATCATTCAAAAGGGTTGATTACAATCTATCACCATCACTTAGTTACATTAGGGGTAGGTGTAACAAGCTTTATCACATTAAAATTATACATCCACTTATTATGGTAATTTATCAACTATATCCATACGAGGGAAAAGATAAGACTATAAATTAAAGGCATTGAGCCATCGATTTCTCATCATTAGAACCAACATATTATCTATAGGTTTCATTCCAAGCTATTGGATGTTGAAGCATAAAATCTCAACCATTGGATGGGGTATATCATTCAAAACCAACAATTAGAGTGTAGATCTAACCCTTGAATCAAATGACCCAAGAAACCATTAGTTTAGGGCTTAAATGAAGCAACATTTAAAACCTTGACTCACCATCAGTTGTGGTAACATGTTCCACCAAAGTTTGTGACACATTGTGTCACCATTGGTTGATAGGGTCAACACTACCATCATTTATCTCCATCAGATGTTGGGTTAATGTCACCATCAGTTTATGCCAACTTTTAGGTACTTAAATCATTGGTCATTGAGCTTTCTAAAAGAGCCTAACACTGACCTGAGGTGTGACCATTGGTTGACACCATTGGTTGTCACCATTGGTCATCACCATTGGTTGTCATGAAGAGAACACCATCAGTTGTCACAAATGTATGGCCATTGGTTCATGTGTAAAGATGAAAACAACTTAGAAACTTAAGTATAGACCATCATTTGATAGGTGATTAGTACCATAGGTTATCATACCAACCTGATCTAAGTCCTATTATACCTTAGGAAGAATGTGCAAATAGTTTTAGGTTCATCTATGTTGGAAACCAAGTAAGAAACAACATAAAAATCAAAACCCTAGGTAAGCATAGCTTCTAAGTGCATAGATCTTCGTTTTAGAGCAATAACATGAGTAAGCAAGCTTGTAGTAAGAAATAAAAGTGAAGAGGGTTATAAAACCTACCCCTAGGAAGAAGATCAGATCCCGAATAGTAGTAAATCTCTGGGAAATAAGGTAAAGAACCCTAGATTTAGGTCTAAACTCGGCCAAGTGGCACCTTTCTCCACAAAAGAAGCAAACCCTAGGTAGAAGGAGCAAGAAAGGTAGGTTCTTTAAGCTTTAGAGAAAACTAGTCCATGGAACTGTCACACACGCATCCCACGATTACCACTAATCATGAGATTAGGGCATAAGTTTGACAATTTTACTTAATACTAAATTCACTCCCAACCTTTTCTTTTTATTTCCTTTATTTCAAACTCTTTGTTTTCTTGCATTCAATCACATAAACAAACTTTACAAGAGAATTAAACTTTGATTACTCTAATATGATCTCAACATTAATGATGCATATCCATACATTTATTCTGTTTCTCACACTTCCATGTACATACGACATGATAATCTGATACATTCTCTCTTATTGAGGAAACAAAGATACAAAACATCATTTACAACTCTCTCACATCTATACAAGGACCTTAAGTGATAGGGACCGACTGAACTTAACTAATATCATACTTAACTCATGTGGTAGATCTACTCTGATGCTTTGACCTTCTTCAAGTCCATGTGATTTCCCTAAAAATTATGAGTAGAGGGGTGATCCTACTTGCTCAGTGAATGAGAACTTCAAAGAAACAGTTTAAAGCACTTATATAATTATAGTTATATTGTCGAGCAACTAATATTAATTATAACAACAGTAAGCTTGAAAGCAACTAATCATTCACAATAATAAATATGGCAGGATACTTTAGATATCTACAAGAGTGAATCAATATATGAACATGCTTGATTAATCTCAAAGAGAACTAATAACTCAGAAACATACAATGAATAATTGAAAAACTGTGCACACTTGTTTAACCTCTCATTCATCTTATTATGCCCTGAACCCACATGAGGTGTACCACAACATGTGAAAGAATCACAGTAAGATACGATCTCACTGTACAAGGCTTAGAAGCATACCCAGGTTCCTAAGCATATCTCTTGAGTAAGACCCCATCTGCAGCGGGCCTCAGCACGTCTGCCTCTCGGCAGCTAATGGAAGTGGCCAGATATCTTAGACCACCTCTCAACCTGGGCGGTGAGTCAAAGCCCTCAGGATTATTATGCATTAGTGGACCTACTGACCACTGATCACTCAACATGTTACACGGGTACCACCGGCATCCCCGGTTGGTGTTGGGTACCACACAATTGTAAGGAGTTTGCCCTACTGGTCAAGACCCCCGCACCCTACTGGTGCGCTCTGGCTTACCTCAGTCTGGACTACCTCTAGTCGGGAAGCCATTTCCTCCTCACAGCGCAGGCCTCATCCTGTGAGGATTCTACAGTGTTCAGGGCATCTACATATCTAATTCACTCTTTAAATTCACAATTCAATCATCACATCAACATATCTTAGTTCAGCTTTGTAAACTATTCATTTCATAAACCATCTGATAACATTTACCACAATTGAACTATTAAGCATCACCACATTCAAACTGAGAAACATTAATATCACAATGCTTGATTCACTGAACACCCTATCCTTACGGTTTCATTTACCTCATTCAATTATCACATAACTCGCATAAGGATTGAATACATCATAACATCAAGAATAACATTGAATCAAGATGTCTAATTGCAAACCTCCAACTTTGCATTCATTTAGGGTTTCACCCTACTTACTGATATATCAAGAAAACATTGATATCATCAAATGGAATCCAAAATCTTAACTGACATATATGTTATTCGCATACAAATAAAGCAATCATTCGTAACCAAGGAGATTCAACTAGGCAAGCTTCTTTATTCAGTTATACAACAAATTCAATCATAGTCGAAAACCCTAAATTTTAGTTTACTTTTATAACCTCTACAAATACTTTAAAAATTATCATTTACATGGATTGTACCTGTTTCTAATATGATTTCATCATCTAAAATTCATCACAACAGATAATTAATCCATTTCATATCAACTCGCAAAAACTAGATCAAAAAGGCAACTTAGTGTTTGTACTCGCATACCAAGCAATTGAAGATTTTTGATGATTTAAATCATTTTCGTGCAATCTACTATTTAAAAGAAGTACCCACTCATCCTAAGGTGTGAAAACACATTAAAAACGTTGCCCATCTCTGAAGATCTCGATTCCATATCAAAACTCTAGCAAAATTCACAGTTTCTTCTTCCTTTCAACCCTAAGTGGGGTCCTCTGTAGGTATAATATGAATATCAGAGGTTAATCCAACCTCAAAATTTATGGATCAGGGATCTTGAGCAAGGGAAAATGAAGAGAAGGAAGAATCAAGGGTTAAACCTACTTACCAAGTCAAATATATAGCAACCCCTTTGGACTTCTACTATTCTTCACATTCTTCCCAAAAAAATTGTCCCATAAATTGTCCTATAGGTTTCCCTCTCATTGGACAAGATGTCTAGGATGATAGAGGATCGAATGGTGGTTCCAACACACTTTGTTTCACTGAAAACGGATAAGTATTGCTCAATATATGATCATTTTATGATTGGTTGTTCTGGGCGACGTCGGTCACGGTCGTGGTGTCGACGCAGCGTCGCGGGTCATGGTGTCAACGCAGTGTCGTGGTGTAGACCGCGGTCGCGGTGTCGACGATGCGTCATGGGTCACGGTATCGACACAGCGTCAGTCACGGTGTTGACGTAGCGTCGGTCATGGTGTTTTGTATATGTTTACTAAAAAAGGGCATAACTCTCTCATTTTAACTCCAATTTGGTTCATTCTTTTTTGTTGGATTCATAATTAAATTCTCTACAATCCTGCAATATAATTTTGATAATATTCTCAAATTAAAATCATTTATTAATTATTTCCTCCAATGTCATTAACTCTCTTCTTGCACACATGTATGGGTTAATGCTATATTAACTCCAACTCAGATCTTTATAGTATGCTTAAGTCATGATTATGAGTTGCCCAAACAAGTATTTAAGGCTAACAAAGTTAAGACAAAGCACAACATAGAATATTATTAACAAAAGTATGCCAAGCATTAAGATTATCTTAAAACTCTAGGATTACCAGCAAAGCCAAGAACGGGTTGTAACAGGAATAGTAGAGTTATGACCAGGAAGAAGGTAGGAGGAGAACGAATAGCAAAAGAAACGAAGTTAATAAGGAGATACTTACTCATTTAGGTCAAGATCACCAAAAGGAAGCTTAATCAACCCTAAATGAGGGTAGATCCGAACCCTAGAAGCTCCAGCAAGAAGATCGGTAGTCTTCTTCTACCTTGGGCACCTCCTCTACCACCAAGCAGGGAAAATACTAGTTATGGAGAGAGAAGAAGAGATAGGGGACCAAAGGTTTCGTTTGGGAGCTTAAGGATATGTATATAAAGCTTATGGATAAGGGAGAGAAGAAGCTTGAGGTGTCCTAGAAGCTCTTCATGTATCCATAGCTAAGAGCTTACATGGCGATGAAAGCAGTAGCTCCACCAGTTGTGGGAGTCTAATAGACCATTTGTTATGCATGGGAATCCGTCGGTTCTTTGAACCCTAGCCACTTAAGTGATGAACTATCGATTGGACCACCTCCTTTAAATGAACCATCGGTTCAAGTGAACCAAAACCAGAGACCTACTACCTTATAGGATAACCATGGGTTGTCACCACCTGTTGGTGACCATAGGAAGTCAACCAAATAAGGGAACCATCGATTTATCACTCCTAAAGGTAGCTCATCCATGAAGGGGTAAAACCTAATTCACCATAGAAGAGAGTCACCACCAAACCAAGGTACAACTAGGCATCGGGTGGCCCAAAAAGCTCAAGTATGATAAGAAAATATCTAAGGATCATAATGAATGTGTATATTTTCAAGAAAAACCTCTCATGTGGGTAAAGTGTAGAAAAGTCCAAAATTTACATAAAATTGCATAACTTGCACAAACAATCTCCAAAATGGACCAAATTTGAAATTTAAGCTTGTTACATGATACCAAAACATACAACAAGGTGATATTAACATTTTAAGAACTCAATTATGATAATTAAACATGTTCAATACTTTAACAAAGGTCAGGGGTCTTACTGACTGTTACAAGAGGGAGGCAATCAAGAGACTCCTCAACGTCTATTAGGTGGATAGAAATGTGAAATATTTGGGATTGCCAGCAAGTATTGGTATATATAAATAGTATCTATTCAACTACATTAAAGGTAGGGTTTTGGGAACAACGAGGAATAAAAAAATACTCTCTAATTTAGTAAAGGAAGTTATCATCATAGCTAGAGCACATGTGATTCCACCTATTTTCTGGGTAGTTCTAACTACCTATGAAACTGCTATATGAATCTCATAGCGCTATTACACGATTATGGTAGGGAGATAAAGGTACCAAAAGAAAGTTATTTTGAATTAGCTGGGCTAAATTTTGATCATAAAAAAAGAAAGGAGGGATGAGTTTCTATAACCTTCACATTTTTAACCATGTCTTTATTTCTAAACATCTTTGGAGGATTCTCACAAGAAAAAATATTGTAGCCTACAATGTTGTAAAAGTAAGATATTTTTCTACTACTGAAGTTATATAGGCCAAGAGAGGAGTTAAACCAAGCTTCACACAACGAAGTATTGACATGATAAAAAGCATTATTTCTAGATGATTTGGTATGAACCCCAAATGTTGCCCAATTAAACGAATTATATAGACATACCACATTTTTCTTATTTTCTATTTTATTCTTCTTTTGTAGATTCTTTTTCTCATCCCCTTAGGCGAAAGATACTTTGTAGGAGTTAAACTTACTTATGTAGGATCTGCCATGAGTATCTAACCTTTTGGAGATAGAACTGAGACAGTAAGGTGATCCTCTGCATCCACTTGTGTATATTTTTTTATATAAAGTATTTCCATTATATATTCAGCCTTGTAGATGAAATACCTTAATAGTCTTGAGAAATTCTTAATAGCTATATTCTTTTCTTCCATTTCTATACTTCTAATATTTAAAACATACTTGGAAGATTGAAAAATGGTTAATTTGTCTCTTTGCAAAAGATCATTATGGTCTTTGACATGAGGGATGATTCATTAATTCAATTGAGTAGAAGTGTCCCCATAAAGTCCCACTCATTGTACTTGCTTATGGTGAAGGATATGGAGGTAATCATGAGAAAAATAGTACTTCACTGGTATAACTTCATATGGTATTATGTTTATTAATTATAATAATAAAATTTTCTCAATAAATATATTAGTTACTAGTTCCACAATCTCATTTTTATTAATCTATAATTGTAGGTATTTAACCAAGATCCACATAAAATAGAGATAATAAATGATATGTGGAAGTGGATTGAGTCTTTTTCTACGATCTTAGGGTTGAAAGTTATAGACAACTTATCTATTGCTTCTGTGCACATATTTCCTTTAGAGCATATCATATATATGTCTATATATGTATACTTTCTCAATAATCTTTTGTTTGTATGTGAAATGTGTAATATAAATGGATTGAATGAACAAGATTGTGGCGTTGGTTCACTGAATTCATGTTCAATGTGAATGTTGATTGATGAAGTGCATGTGTTTATTCAAAATTGTGTTCACCGGCATTTGGTTTCAAAGTTTGATGATTCTATTTTGGGAATGGAATGTAAAGTTGATATTAAGATCTCACTAGATTGTTGTAGGGTTAAAATGTTAATTGGTTTATACATTTTATGGGATTCTGTGGGATGAAATATAAATTAGATAATAGAATTATCTAGTCTTTTATATTTCTAGGTATATTTAGAATAACTATGAGAGTTCTCCATATAGAATTAATGAGTTGTGCATGTCTAGATTGTGGAATTTTTAATTAAAAAAAGGTGGGTTATTTACATTGATTATGTAGCAAATATAATCACAAAAAAGATTACAACATCCATTTTACTATCTAAAACTAGTATGATTCTTATTATAAAATCTTAAATTAACGTTGACATTAATTCCACACAGTTCATTGAATAAATCAAAATAACAAAATTTTCCACAACTATTCCATTATAGACATCAACATGACATTGATCCTTCAATCTGCGACATACTAACAAAAAGTTCTCATGTAAGATTTAGAAAAAAGGACCAAACTAGCTTGAAATGGTTAAATTGACAATTTTGTCTTCAAAAACCAAGGGAGAGGATTTAACAATCTTGTTACCAATTTGGGGGGCCAATCTCCTTGATTTTTTTGCCTTGAACCACCAAAGTAACTTTTTAGAGCAAGAATTTTTTGTGGAAGATAACATCTTCATGGATTTTATTAAGTTGGTTATTAACCAATGTCATTTTGGCTTGTTGTGGGTCCCACATAGGCGTCACATTTTTACTACACTAAAGGGACAATTTAACCATTGCCAAAGGTCCATTATCCTACAGTGATAGTACATATTAAATAATATGTTATAGACTAAGAATACATACACACTATGTAAAAGGTTAATTTTACTACATATGCTTTATGTTAGTTTTCCAACACCTTGTACATGGTAAGATGGCTAGAATGATTTTGCTAAAATGATTTTAAGATCATCTAATGATGTTGAAGTGTATGCCCATAGTCAAAACCTAGTACCAACAAGTTGCTGGAGTCTTCTTGTACTTGAGGCAATATTCAATCCCATGAAAATGGTCACCAATTAGAAAAGTTCTTTGGAGGGTTGGTTTTAACTTTTAGAAAATTTTGTAATTTTATCTCTCTTTCATATTAGTTTCTACCGTCATGGTTTTTCTTACAAGACTTCACATTTTCATAAGTGCATGCTTTTCATCTAAGTTGAAGTCTATGTAGGATCTTACTAACCAAGATTGTACAAGTGGGTAGGACCTTGAGATTGTCCATGGTTAGGGATGTAAATGGGTACGGGTAGACCCATGGACCCATAAATTCGGACCCTTAAAAAACCCGTCACAGGTGTATTTTTTTATACCTGCATACCCTTGGACCCGCATATTAGCGGGTCCAATAATGGGTATGCTTGGACCCAGACCCGGTAGACCCGTGTACCCTCTATACATAAGTAATTACTTAAATAATATGTTATATATGTCATACTTTACTAGTCTAACTAATATAACTTTTGAAATTATATCCTACTCTAACCACAATAAGGCTGAAATTAGTCATATAATTAAGAATTAACTATTCTAGTTACAATATTGAACATCATACGTAAACTTAAAATCAAAATATCTATTAATTTGCATTAGTTTTTACATAAGTTAAATGTTATGATGATGACTAAAAATATATAATCAATTAACTCAATTAATGTTCATGTATAACATATATAATTATCTAATATAACTATTACATGTTAATATACTATATAATAGCAATATCGTGTTGTATTAAAATATATAAAACATAGTCATTTTTCTTACATAAACAATATGATATTTTATAGAGTCGCTTACCCCCATACCTGTACCGCATACCCGCTATTATTACGGGTACATGTATGGTGCGGGTCTAGGTTTTGTATTATACGGGTCCAGAACTGAAACCAGACCTTCTAAATTAGATGGGTATGAATATGAGTATGGCCAGACTCGCACCGTACCCGCACCGTTTACACCCCTATCCATGGGCATTTCATTTAAAAAACTAATAAGTGACATAGTTGAAAGTTGAACAATGGATTCACTACAATTTTATACACTTTACTTAGTTTTCATATAGTTGAAATTTAATATATTATCTACATAAGATATTTATTAACTAATAAAGATGACTCTATACCATGACATATGTCAAAAGTGCATCCTAAATCTCCCTTGAATTATTGAAAACATTTATAGATGAAGTAAATTTATATGTATCAAACTAAAGCTCCTTTTTTGCCATCTTCATTTTTAAATCAAAATTGGATCATATTTCAAGAGCTCTTCATGTGGTACCATTTCACTAGGATATTGATTGAGGAATGAATTTTATAAAGGAACTTGCATGGGTACATATTTTGAATGCTAACCATCTTATTTTCTAGTTCTTTATCAATTTCCAATGCTCATTTGTCACCCTTGGAGCCCATATAGTGATAGCATTTGACTACTCCATCCTTCGTCCTGTTATGACCGCATCTGAGCTTAATTGGTAAACTAGGGTTTACCTGGATGATTATATGCTTAATTGAATTGATCATTGCTTAAATCTAATTACTGATGATAATTCAATTATGATGTTTTAAACCTAATAAGAATGTTAAGTGTTCTATTGTTTGAGAAATTAGGGTTTGAGAAATATAAACCCTAGTTGGCTGAAATTAGGGTTTTGATGGTACATGAGTATGGAATTTGATCAGGAAAGCAGTCTGGTAAATGATTTTTCATATTTTCCATAAATTTTGTATTTAATTTAATTTTGGATATGATATGTATAACTCAATCATTCATATTGGAGAAAAATTTCAGAATATTTGAGTGTTCTTTGAATGTGGTTCTCGGTCGAACTATACTTCGACCAAAATGCTGACAGAGTACTTTTTAGCAGTGTAGTGTTTTATTTTTAATTATTTATTAGTAACACCAAATGATCTAAACTCTTAAATGGAGATCTGAAACTCAATCATAAACAACATGTAAAATCTTCATAATTTTTGGATGTGTTTATACCTTATCAGTAGACGAATTACAGTAGTTGACATTTCTATAAAATTTTGGATAGCAGTGCACTATTCGGTTTTCAATTATTTAATGGAAGCTTGGAATGATTATAAATTTAAAATAAAGCTTTGTAACTCAATTATGCACAACATGATAAATTCTCATAATTTTTTGAGAAGGTTTGATCTCTAAAATACATGAATTCACAGAAATCTTTTTATCACAGAAAAATCTGCTGGAATAAGAAAAAGTTTAGTGAGGGGTCAATGTGCAATTAACCCAAGCAGCTCAATTGATCTATATGGTCAACCTAACACACAAGGAGATCTCATAATTCATGATTCAATCCAATGAAACGAAATCCTAATGAGAGAGAGAGTTAGGGTTTGAGAGGAGAAATTGATGGAGATGCTGACTTAGGGTTTTGCGGTCTAAGGAATGATGAAATCATGTAAGTTTAGCTTCTTTGCATAGACTTTAATGGTGAATCTTGTCTCACATGTCAAGATTCCGTCCCTCCTCAGATTGGATCCAAAATGGTATCAAAACTTCCCATTTTCTCACTCTTTCTTCATAATCCCTCATTTTAGGGTTTCCGAGTTGAAAGGAAGAAGAATCGGGTGAATTGCTAGGGATTTGATATGAGATCAAGATTTTCAGGAATGATCTACATTTTTAAGGTGTTTTCACACCTTAGGGTGAGTGTGAACTTCCTTTAAATAGTATATTGCACGAAAATTGGTTAAATCATCCATAATCTTTAATTGCTTAGTATGCGACTACAAACCCTGAATTGTGTGTTTGATCTAAGTTGTTGCAAAATGATATGAAATGGATTCTTCCTCTATTTGGATGAATTTCAGATGATAATATCATATTATAAATGTATACAATGCATCCTAATGAGAATTCCCTAAGTATTCGCAGAGGTTATAAGAGTAAACTGAAATATAGGGAATTTGTCTATGACTGAAATTGTTATATAATTAAATAGAGAAATTTGTTTATCTGAATTCCCTTGGTTATGAATGATTGTTTATATGAATTCATAGTACATATATGTCAAATACTATTTTGGATTTCATGTGATGTGAATAGTGTTTGCTTGATATCTTTGTAAAGAGGGTGAAGCCCTATATGCGTGGAAAGTTGGAAATTTGTGAAAAAATATGGTGAAATCCATTTGAAGTGTTTTTCTTGGCATCATAGACTCTATTTATGCAATGTTATTATTGATTCATAATATCTCAATGAATGGTATGGAAAAACCTACTTTAGCTCAATTTGAGGATTTCATACATATGTTGATTATATATGACTTGTTTAAAGCAATTTGTATTTAGTGGATGTTTATGACGTATTAAATCCTTATGAGAGCCATGTGATAAGTGAATGAGGTAAATGAAACCCTAACGATAGGGTGTTCAATGAATTAAGCATTTTGATTGCCATGTTCTCAGTATGAGATGCACAACCCATGATTTGGGTCGGTGTGCATGTTTTCTAAGAAAGTGTAAACAATTTATGGGTGCAAATGACGATTACTCGTATGACAAGTAATTAGCTATTTTCAGTATATTAAGATGTTTAATTTCATGATTTTAGTGTATAAGTGCCAAATGGACATGCATTATGCTTATTTAAGTATTTCAGTCTGCCTGCATGTATAGTATGTTGCTTTCTCAGTATATTACAATGTTTGAATATATTGCTCTGCCAAGTTAAGGATGATATACATGTTGTGTTATAAACTTCAAATAAATAGACATGGTACCATAGAGATACTAGAGTCAAGTATAAGTAAGGGAAAAGATGCAATATAGTAAGAGCTTTCCAAGAAAAAATAAAATAATAGACTTAAGAGCCCTGAACACCGTAGATTCCCTACAAATGTCTGCACTGTAGGGAGGAAATGATCCACCTAGGAAGCGACCAGTATACGGGGATCAAATCACACCCACAGAGCGTGCTCCTAAGAGAAGATAGGCTACCCAACATGAACTGGAGATCCCAGTGGTAACCCAGAGGCACCCACAAAGCGTACCAAGATGAGGCCCACAGAGCGTCTCAAACCCTCCGCCTGTGTACTCATCCTAGAAGGAGAGGTCCAACTAAAGGCCAGCTATTTAGCCGCCTTAGTCAGACGTGACAGTTCGAGTCAAGCAGACCCGAATTCAGTTCTAGGCTTAGCTTCCTGGGTTTTAAGCTAAGTCTTGTACGGCGAGATCATAGTTTGCTATGAGTCTTCATATGTAGAATACAATGCATATGATCAGGAGATAAGCTAAAATATGTTTATATAGGTTTAAAGAGTTTCTTATAAGTAAGAAAGGCTAAGAAAGATTCGAGTACAATTTTCCAGCAATTATTCTTTGTATGTTTCTGAATTATTAGCTCTCTTTGAAATTAATCAAGCATGCTCATATATTGATTTGCTCTTGTTGATATCTAGAGTATACTGCCATATTTATGATTGTCAGTGATTAATCTCTTTAAAGCTTACTGTTGTTATAATTGATATCAGTTGCTCAAAAGTATATTTGTAATTATATCAGTGCTTTAGACTATTTCTTTGAAGTACTCATTCACTGAGTGAGTAGGCTCACCCCTCTACTCATAATTTTTAGGGATATCACATGGACTTGAAGAAGGTCATTGCATCATAGTAGATCTGCCACACGAGTTAAGTCTGAGTATAGTTAAGTTCAGTTGGTCCTTGTCATTCTAGGTCCTAGTATAGATGTGAGAGTGTTGTAAGTGATGTTTTGTATCTTTGTTTTCTTAATAAGAGAAAATGTATATGATTATCATGTCGTATGTACCTGAGAATGAATATATGGATGTGTATCATTTATGTTGAGATCACATTAAAGTAATAAAAGTTTGATTCTCTTATAAAGTTGTTTATGTTGTTCAATGCGAGAAAACAAAGAGTTTGAAAAAGAAGAAAAAGTTAAGGGTGATCTTTGTATTACATTAAATCCTCAATTTATGCCCTAATCTCATGATTAATGGTAATTGTGAGATCGGGGTGTAACAGCCTTGGTATCAGAGCTTAGGCTGAATTGTCATGGACCATTAAGTTAGTAAGTTAGAGTCATAAGTGTGGAAGATAGGAGATGTTATGATGTTAGCTCTGGGGATTTGAGTATTTGGATATCCTAGCCCGGTATCTGAGTACTTGCATCAACCAGTATCAAGCTACTCTGTCTATTCTTTCATGTATACCCTGGCCAGGTATACAGTGGAAGGATGGTCTAGAGAGGAACCCTAGAAATATTAGGGTTAGAAACAAGATAAGTAACATGAATTAAGATCATAAATATTAAAATGAGATAGAACTTTCATTTCATATTGTTGTTTTATTGGAGATGAGTAGAAAAGCTCTTATATGTTGAAATTCATATATTCAGTATTTTGAAATACATATGGGTCTTTAATATTTGTTGTACACTATGCAATTGTAACATTTATTGATTACATTCTTTGTATCAAGTAGACTAGAAATGATATCTGAATGAACTTTCCTAAGTGGATATTCTTTCCACATGTTTGAGATTAATAGGAGTTGGTTAATCTTAAGTATCTCTTGGATTCAGGACTACAGGTTTGGCTTGGTCCGGCTGGCAGGATGCATTAGTAGGATCTAATGACTCCTATTAAAAATATAATAAGAGTAGACGCTGGATAAATTAGACCCACATCATAGTGAGAATGTACATACACTAAGATGTTGAAACATACGGGAAATATTAGAATAGCTAAGAATCAGTTGAAAATGATGTCTGAGATCCAACTTTGGGGCGTCATATGAGAAACCCTTAATTGGGAATAAAGGAACACGACATAAGATTCTGATTAAGTTTAATCATTAGTATTATATGAACTATAAATATGAAATATGGAAAATATATGAGAAAAGTATGTAAGGTCCAAGATAGTAAGAATCAATCGTGAGGAATGGATTATATAATCGAGTACAATGTTTTTATGTATTCCAAAGCAAAGGGAAAATAGAAGAAAAGAGTTAAGTATTCGATAAGTACATAGAAGTGAAGAGTCTTCAGAAAAGTTAAAGTGAAGAGAACTAGATGAGCATGTAAATCATAAAACTAGGATAAGAAACTTAGTTGAAACAAAGAGAAATGTTGGAAATGATGAGTTTGATTAAGGAATGAGGGTTATGATATAATTGAGAGCGTGGAATGTATATCTTTATTAATAAGTTTAATACATTCATCCTTACTGGCTTTGAATTCTAAGTCTCTATAGAACAACAAACTAGTTTCTAAAAGAAGAACAAAAATGTAGCTTAACTAATGAATAAGTCATACAAAGGTAGACTATATTCAGGAGGGAAAAAACTTAATTGAAAGAGAAACTATGTTCCACCCATACATGAGTCGTTTGATTTAAAATAAAGGATATTTAATGTATTAAACATGAGTTGAAACTAGTAGAGAGATTATTGATTTAGAATTTCAACTTCACATTAGTAGAAGGATAAAAAGAAATATGTAAAACATGGTATACATGGTCATACACATAAAAGAAGCAACATGATCATAAGAGAAAACTAGAAGTTAAAGATGATATGTGGAATAGTAGTAAATGGTAAGGGGATTATGGAAATTAAAGAAGGGTTTGAAACATAATGGAGTAATATATATTATAAAAGAAAGAGGTTGTGAGATTCAAGAAAGTGTTAATTAGTCAAGTATCCTTGTTGATAATTAATTAAACCTGCAAATGAGAAATGTATTATTGAATGTTTGAAGATAAGAATTCTAAGTCTCAAAATCATATTCTCTTTCATATCTTCCTTAATGAGAGCAATGTGGGAATGAAGTGATAAGAAAATGAATCATATATGATGCATAACCACCATGGTAGAGACATCTAGTGAATGTAATAATGACACACAATATGATGTTGAAACCCTAGCAGGGTAATTGAGAATGTAATCTATCTAAATGGCCAAGTAAGAGAAAGGAAATTCAATCAATAAGATAAAGAAGACTTTAGTAAAAATTATGAGATCCAAAGTTTGAATTTCAAATTAAGGGAGCAAAGTCACACCAGAATAACGTCATGCTACTGATAAGGACCAAACCCTAGAATGTTTAGAGTTGTAGTAGTTCAAGGGTTGTCACTAGTGATTTGACCTTGAATACTAGCATCTCTATAAAACAAGATCATGAGATTTGCACTATGAGAAGTAAACTAGCATTGATAGTAATTCAGGGTTTAAAGATAACTAATCTGAAAGGTAGATAAATAATATAGAAATGATTCGGAGTAAAGAGTAAGATATAAATTTGAAATGTAACAAGTGTGTTTTGAACAAAAGTAGAAATACAATATGAGGGAAGTGTGATATGAGATAAATTCTTGTAGTGATAGCAAGAATGATGAATAATCTATTTGTACCTTGTATGTTTCAATTTTAGGGATGTTTAATCTACATGATTAAAATGAGAAGGATAAGTAGCAAAAAGTAAGTAGTAATGAATGAGAAGAGAGATAAGAGAAAACAATGGCTTTTAGTAATATGTGAATTTGTTTTTAGAAGTATAATTTGTTGAAGGTATATTAAGGGATGTAAATTGGTTCTACGTATGATTTCAGTGTACATGTGCAAGCAATATGTTAATTAAAGGTGTCTGATAGTTGTAGTCATTCATACCAGTAATCCATATTAGTATTGTACAATTGTTGTATGGTGATATGGTTCAAATGATGATAAAACAAATGGAGGGTTACCCTGAATAAGGTAGTCTTACCTATTCACTCATATGAATAGAAGGGATGATAACCATATTGTATTGATATGTAACCCTAATGAGGTATAGCTTGTCATACCTAGCTTTAATATAATTAAGTGATGGTAAATGGGTATGAATAGTCCTTGAATGACTAATACAATCATAATGTACTTTGTTACTGTTGTTGAAACCCTAGTATGCTATAACCTAATGGTTACACCTTTAATTATGTGTGGGTTCATACTTGAGAATAATATGGAATGTGATGGTAGTGCTTCACCTTATGCATTCATTATGCAATGGGGATGCCATGAGTATTATTGTACAATTGTTGTTGAATCTAGTC
Organism: Alisma plantago-aquatica; assembly: GCA_963693085.1. Lineage (NCBI taxonomy): Eukaryota > Viridiplantae > Streptophyta > Magnoliopsida > Alismatales > Alismataceae > Alisma > Alisma plantago-aquatica. The sequence continues at coordinate 224,642,555 of OY856415.1, forward strand.
TTCTAACTCAATATTGTTTTGCTATATGAGTAGCAAAATATTAAAATTCAAAAGAACATGGTGAACTCTCTTTTGTGACTTAGAGGTAATACATAACAATAGTACATATTGAGCCGTATGAATTGAGATAGTTGGATCGGGTTATCAATGATGAGGAAACACCTCAAGAGAATGAAAATATTCAAATGGTTGTTTCTCTCTCTATCCTATGATTGATTGTGACATAGATAATTCGTTGGATATCATTGAGAACTGTTTTAACATGTTGTGATTAGAAAAGAAATAAAGGACTTAACATTGAAAACTACATTCAACTATAAAATACAAGAATGTAATGATATGTAAGATTTTAGAAGCTTAAAATAAACCTTGAATGTACTTTACTTGCATATTTATGTTTTGAGGATGAAACCTTTTTAAGGGGGGAGAATTGTTATGACCGCATTTGAGCTTAATTGGTAAACTAGGGTTTACCTGGATGATTATATGCTTAATTGGATTGATCATTTCTTAAATCTAATTCATGATGATAATTCAATTATGATGTTTTAAACCTAATAAGAATGTTAAGTGTTCTATTATTTGAGAAATTAGGGCTTGAGAAATATAAACCCTAGTTGGCTGAAATTAGGGTTTTGATGGTACATGAGTATGGAATTTGATCAGGATAGCAGTGTGGTAAATGATTTTTCATATTTTATACAAATTTTGTATTTAATTGAATTTTGGATACAATATGGATAACTCAATCATTCATATTGGAGAAAAATTAATATTTGAGTGTTCGTTGAATGTGGTTCTCGGTCGAACTATACTTCAACCAAAAGGCTGATAGAGTGCTTTTCAGCAATGTAGTGTTTTATTTTTAATTATTTATTGGTAACTCCAAATGATCTGAAATTTTAACTGGAGATCTGAAACTAAATAATAAAAACCATGTAAAATTTAATAATTTTTGGATGCATTTAGACCTTATCAATAGACGAATTATAGTAACTGACATTTATATAGAATTCTAGATAGCAGTGCACTATTAGATTTTTAATTATTTAATGGAAGCTTGGAATTATCTCAAATTTTAACTGAAGCTTTGTAACTAAATTATAAAAAAATATTATAAATTATCATAATTTTTGGAGAATATTTTATCTCTTAAATATACGATTTCACAGAAACCTTTTTATGACTAGAAAAATCTGATGAAATAAGAAAAAGTTTAGCGAGGGGTCCATGTGCAATTAACCCAAGCAGCTCAATTGCTCTATATGGTCAACCTAACACACAAGAAGCTCTCGTAATTTATGATTCAATCCAGAGAAATAAATCCTAGAGAGAGAGAGACTTAGGGTTTGAGAGGAGAAATTGATGGAGATGCTGACCTAGGGTTTTGCGGTCTAAGGAATGATGAAATCATGTAAGTTTAGCTTCTTTGCATAGATTTTAATGGTGAAACTTCTATCACATGTCAAGCTTCCGTATCTCCTCTAATTTTATCCAAAATGGTATCAAAACTTCCCCTTTTCTCACTCTATCTTCATAATCCCTCATTTTTAGGCTTTCCGAGTTGAAAGGAAGAAGAATCAGGTGAATTGCTAGGGATTTGATATGAGATCGAGATTTTTAGGGATGAGCTGCATTTTCATGGTATTTTCACACCTTATAGTGAGTGGGAACTTTCTTTAAATGGTATATTATACGAAAATTGATTAAATTATCCATAATCTATAATTGCTTAGTATGCGACTACAAACCCTGAATTGTGTGTTTGATCTAAGTTGTTGCAAAATGATATGAAATAGATTCTTCCTCTGTTTGGATGAATTTTAAATGATAAAATCATATTATAAATGTATACAATACATCCTAATGAGAATTCCCTAAGTATTCACAGAGGTTATATGAGTAAACTGAAATATAGGGAATTTGTTTATGACTGAAATTACTGTATAATTAAATAGAGAAATGTGTTTATCTAGATTCCCTTGGTTATGAATGATTGTTTATCTGAATTCATAGTATATATATGTCAAATACTATTTTGAATTTCATGTGATGTGAATAGTGTTTGCTTGGTATCTTCGTAAAGAGGGTGAAGCCCTATATGAGTGGAAAGTTGGAAATTTGTGAATAAATATGGTGAAATCCATTTGAAGTGTTTTTCTTGGCATCATAGACTCTATTTATGCAATGTTATTCTTGATTCATAATATCTCAATGAATGGCATGGAAAAACCTAATTTATCTCAATTCGAGGATTTCATACATATGTTGATTGTATATGACTTGTTTAAAGCAATATGTATTTAGTGGATGTTTATGACGTATTAAATCCTTATGAGAGCCATGTGATAAGTGAATGAGGTAAATGAAACCCTAAGGATAGGGTGTTCAATGAATTAAGCATTTTGATTACCATGTTCTTAGTATGAGATGCACAACCCATGATTTGGGTCGATGTGCACATTTTCTAAGAAAGTGCAAATAATTTATGGGTGCAAATGACGATTACTCGTATGCCAAGTAATTAGCTCTCATCAGTATATTAAGATGTTAATTGCATGATTCTAGTGTATAAGTGTCAAATGGACATGCATTATGTTTATTTAAGTATTTCAGTCTGCTTACATGTATAGTATGTTGATTTCTCAGTATATTACAGTGTTTGAATATACTGCTCTGCCAAGTTAAGGATGATATACATGTTGTGTTATAAACTTCAAATAAATAGACATGGTACCATAGAGATACCAGAGTCAAGTATAAGTAAGGGAAAAGATACAATATAGTAAGAGCTTTCTAAGAAAAAATAAAATAATAGACTTAAGTGCCCCAAACACCATAGATTCCCTACAGATGTCTGCACTGTAGGGAGGAAACAATCCACCCTGGCAATGACCAGTATATAGGGATCGGATCACACTCACAGAGCGTGCGGGGAGACGAAGCCCTTGATGACGTCTCCTAAGAGAAGACAGGTTACCCAACATGAACGGGAGATCCCAGTGGTAACCCAGAGGTACCCACAGAGCATACCAAGATGAGGCCCATAGAGCATCTTAGACCCTCCGCCTGTGTACTCAGCCTAGAAGGAGAGGTCCAATTAAAGGCCAGCTATTTAGCCACCTTAGTCAGACGTGACGGTTCGAGTCAAGCAGACCCGGATTCAGTTCTAGGTTAGCTTCTCGGGTTTTAAGCAAAGTCTTGTACGGTGAGATCGTAGTTCGCTACGAGTCTTCATATGTAGAGTACACTGTATATGATCAGGGCATAAGCTAAAATATGTTCATATAGGTTTAAAGAGTTTCTTATAAGTAAGAAAGGCTAAGAAAAATTCGAGTACAGTTTGTTGGATCCTAGATGGGTGACTTAGGTGCTCTAGAGGGGGGGTGAATAGAGCTGAAAGCACTTAAACAAAATTCATCAAACCTTCAAATTATATGACAAGATAAGGTTGCTAAATAGGTAATTTGAGTGCAACTAAATCATGCATAGCAAGGATAAGAGAGATTGAACATGCACCAAATTAGACAAGCTATTTAGAGTGGTTCCACACTTCAAACTAGAAGTGTGTCAGTCCACTTGCCTAGAGAGGTCAGCCTCTAGGACTTCAACCAATTGCACTCTTATATTCATTCATAAGACTTACAATACATGACCCAACAAAGGACTTACCTATCCAATACAAAGAGTCTTCAACCTTACCAAGGACTTACCCACTTTGCAAGATTCTTCGGCCTTCTCCAAGGACTTACCCAATCTTGCACTAGTCTTCAGCCTTGTAGGAATTACCCACTCTTCTTGGATCTTCCGCCTTTGACTTCACCTTCACTCGGAGAAGCTTCTTCCACCAAGGACTTACCTACTTGAGCTTGAGTCTTCTGCCTTCTCCAAGGGCTTACCCACTCTAGCTCCAAGTCTTCAGCCTTGATCTTCACCAAGGGACTCCTTCCCTTGTTCTTCTTCACCTCTCTTGGACAAGAGAGAGAACCTTCATCTTCATGATTGGAAATGAGAGATGGGGAGGTGGTGGAAGTGAGAGCTTCACAAGATATACAAATATGACTAGCTCTCTTACAGATTTCCTACTCACTCTAATGGATGTAGCAAGTGATTAAGCTTAGAGAGAGAGAGGAGGCTGTAGGAAGCACTCAACTATAGAATAGGAACCTCTCAAAGAGTTTGCATGGAATGCTCAACCTTGGAATGAAGCCCAAGGGGTCCTATTTATAGCTGGGGATGCCTCTTAGCCTTTGGGAACACTTAGGAACGAAAAATAGCCGTTTTACAAGTTGCAACGGATCTATTTTGGGTCCCAACAAAGTCTCCAACGGTTGGAAATGCTTTTTCTGCATTCCAGTACAGTCCGATCGGCCGAGTTTCATTAAAGGCAACTCGGCCGACACACTAGGTGACAAAACCAACAGGGAATCTGTCGGCCGAGTTTCCAGGGGGAAACTCGACCGATCAGTCTTCCTTTGGTTTTGACTGACCAGTGAATCGGCCGAGTTTCCTGGCATTGAAACTCGGCCGACAGCCCAGAAAATTCCTCAATACATGGATCGGCCGAGTTTGTAATTCGGCCGACAAAATCCCTGTTAAGGGGTATTTTGGAATTTCCAAAAACTCTACAAACGATGGATTTTTGTGTCCCAATAATTTTTCTAAGCTTAATTACAAGTCATACAATCATTACAAGTGATTACAAAGCAATTCTAAGGTCATATACATAGAGATCCCAAATTGCACACTTGTAGCTATTTTGACTTGTCTTTTCTCCAATTTGATATGCGCAAGTTAGGGCATTTGGAGTGTGTCTAAACCTAATCTGAAATCACTCAATGTAGAAGCATTAGACACCAATATGTGGAATGGTTAGTCATCATCAAAACAAGGGTTTAGTCAATTTAGACGTGAGTCAACATTGACCTAATTGGCCTTGAGTCAACACAGTTTCCCAACAATGATTCTTTGTATGTTTCTGAATTATTAGTTCTCTTTGAAATTAATCAATCATGCTAATATATTGATTCGCTCTTGTTGATATCTAGAGTATCCTGCCATATTTATGATTGTCAATGATCGATCTCTTTAAAGCTTACTGCTATTATAATTGATATCAGTTGCTCAAAAGTATATCTGTAATTACATCAGTGCTTTAGACTATTTCTTTGAAGTACTTATTCACTGAGCGAGTAGGCTCACCCATCTACTCACAATTTTTAGGGATATCACATGGTATTTAAGAATGTCATTGCATCAGAGTAGATCTGCCATAAGAGTTAAGTCTGAGTATAGTTAAGTTCAATCGGTCCTTGTCACTCTAGGTCATAGTATAGATGTGAGAGTGTTGTAAGTGATGTTTTGTATATTTGTTTTCTTAATAAGAGGGAATGTATCTGATTATCATGTCATATATACCTGAGAATGAATGTATGGATGTGTATCGTTTATGTTGAGATCACATTAAAGTAATCAAAGTTTGATTCTCTTGTAAAGTTATTTATGTGGTTCAATGCGAGAAAACAAAGAGTTTGAAAAAGAAGAAAAAGTTAAGGGTGATCTTTGTATTACGTTAAATCCTCAATTTATGCCCTAATCTCATGATTAATGGTAATTGTGAGATCGAGATGTAACACTTCCAGTTTCCATTCCACCTCTTGATGGTGTGGATACTTGTAGCAGTGCCTCTTAATGATATCTTCAAATTTATTTGGGAGGAAGAAGTGAAAAATGATATCACCCATTAATAAGTTGTGTGGCCTATTATATAGTTTATGCTTTAATGTTGGAAGTAATACAATATCTCTACAAAATAAGTATGTATGTAGAAAGAATATAATACCTCAAGCCCCTTTTCTTTGATTTTGGAACCCATAATCGAACCTAGATTGAATCATGTGCATAATACCTTGATTTTGTACATATTATGGGTGATCATCCTCTAATCCAAAAATATGTAATACCACACTTGTCTGGATAATTTAAAAAAAATTACAAATCACATTGGTCTATGTCTAGTCTAGACCAGACTTAATAAGATCACAACATGTGTTGTATGGTAATTACTATAAGCATACTAATATGAATTAATATGTATACTATGATATCCTCAATTTTGGTAAATTGAATTATATAAACATTATGCAAGAATTGATAAGTAAACTATCCAATGATATTATTGATGGAATAATAATGTTAGACCACATTGTGGTACGAGTGTAACTCATGAGGACCATGAGACTATTTATTTTGTAAATAGATCCATGGAGAACAAGATAAATAAATAAGAGATTTTATGCATGAATAAATAGCAGTGACTTTATGAATTTATAGACAATTGTAATATGGAATAATATGCACGTTTCTAAAAGAAAACGAGATACATGGTGTTTTTGATAATTAAAGAGGGTAATTATCTATCCAGTTTGGCAACACATATTTGGAGACATCAATTAATATTATTGTGGTGTAACTTTTGGTATACTTGAAAATAATAAGGAAAGGAAGAGATATCTAGAAATAGGGAGAAAAATGATGTTCCATGAGATAATAGTATTCTTTTAAATATTGGTTAAAAGAAGCAAATTTTGTATGAGAAAGACATCCCATTAGATCACACACATTGAATATATATTGGGAAAGGTGATAGTGAGTTTCCTTGAAATAAAGATAATTAATTTGGAAGAATATATCAAAAAGAAAGTTAAAGAGTAATCTAAACTTCAAGTCATAAAGAGTTTTCTAAAAGTTTAATGATTGAATTATCCAATAAAGTGCCATATATTGATATGCTTTTTCTTAATGACATATTATTGCAAAATCAAAGACTTGATAAGGATATGGTAGTGTCTTCTCATGACTTTTGGTTATATTAGAATAAAGGCCACAATTTTCTTATAAGAGAAAGCAAGAGGAAATATATAGAATATATTTGATTACTTTCTAAAAAGAGATGCCTTACCAACTATGTATAACTTGGAGACAAATCTGTTCGATCCATACACCTAATACTGTATCTATATTGGGAGGATGGAATATCTCAATACCTTCACAACTGTACATGCCTACCCTCCTCGAGACATATACCCTCCCTTTTTCCCACTCTTCATCGTCTTCTCTCCCGAAACCCTAGAAGACTATGTTCAAGATAGTCTTTCACAACTGTAGGTGCAAGGAGGCCTCAGCCAGAATCGAATACCCCCATGATTGGAGGGAAGCTTGTACATCCATTGAAGGAGGGTGGACACCAACATGATTACAGGAGGGTAGGTGGATCTCTCTCCTTCCATGCATGCCACCTTCTGCCTTAACTTCTTCCAGCCACTCCCCTGATGTGGAGGACTCCTCCCCTTTCTTAAAGACATCACCTTTGCTGTTGAAGGCTGAAGACCTCATAGACGAGGAAGTGGGGCACCAAGCAACTCTGTCCACGACCGAAGGAGGGTGCCATCAAGGATCAGCTACAATTGGCTAAGCTTGGTCATGCGGGGCAGTGAGGGCAAGCACAACTAGTAGTCTGGGGTTTGTAGTTGTGAGTGGTGTCGAGTGGAGGTGACACTCGAATGGTGCCCTATCCTTCCGGAGGTGAGAAGTAGCGGCATCGAAGATTGTCGCAACGCTGAGACCAGGTCTGTGCAGAGAAGGATATAGGTGTAGGGTCGAGGGTGTGCAGTAAGGTCCGGGACCAGACAGCTCAGGAGGATAACTGTGAGACCGGATCGGCTGGCAACATACTTACTTTGAATAAGTGGATGACGTGGCAATGTCCCATTGGTTACTTAATGCTAATCTTGCAATGACCATAATAATTAATTGGTTACTCATAAAATAGTGAAATTATATATCAAAATGATCAAGAAAATGAGAAGAATACAAATAAAATATAGTTTAGACCTAATTATGATCCTAATTCTAAAGGTAGGGTTAATACTTTTTTAAGTAGAGATTAGTACATAGAAACCCTAGATTTAGGTATTTAAATGTCGAAAACATTAAAAACCTCTCTTTCGATATTATCTGATGCAGTTGAAAATGATGGGAATGTACAGTGATCATGACCATAATGATGATAATAAGAGTTGCTAATGTGAATAGCCATACATATGAATAATTAGGGTTAAAGATTATAACTTGCTATGTCGATAATGAATCTAATCTGATCTAAATGAAAGGATATGTTGGGTTTCAACTAATAGATAACATGTGATGGAAATAGGGTTTATACCCTTCTTCCTTAACCAAAATGCTAAATTAGTACCTGTCTAGCGTTTAATGTGATTAATATGATGATGACACTTTAGGATTCACATATATGCATATTAAATGATTGAATTTTCTTTGTTTGCTTGATTGGATGATATGCTTGAAGTATATCTCAATAATCTGCATGGTTCCACAAGAGGTCCATGGTTACAATTATGACTACCCACATTAATTTGTCGGTGTTTGCTGAGTATTTCTGGAAGATTGAACAACAAAACTGTTGAATGTTTATTTACATTTTCTTCATTTATAATGCCACTATGAGTATCATATGAAGATGAGATTAAGTGAAGAAAGTGCCAATTCTTATTTGCAAGTAATTGATCGAATATATGTTGTTATCATACTTGCATACTTTTACATGCACGCCACATATATAATATATTTTGATATGCTGATATGTACTTTTATTTCACGGTGTTTTAGGTATATACTAAATAAGATCATAGCTGAATATGATGGACAAATGAAATTCCTTGAAGACATTAAAGTTAACTTGTAAGGAAGATTACAAAGATATTTCTTTTCATATAGTTCTCATATGTACAATTCTGATGATAGAAATGTATGTAACTCCTTGGACGAGTATTTTGTAAACAATATTTGAATTAATAGAAATTATTTACTATTATTTGTTATTTAGTTAAATTTGGATCATTGGGAAATTATAGGTAATAATTTCCAACTTTAAGGCCTTCCTTATTTGGGAGTTGTCAAAAAGTGAGATCGTTACATGTGCATAAAGTCTAATGAAGGATTAGTTTTATCTTGATGTCAAATTATTGATAATATTTTGTGTAAGATCCTATTGTTTAAGATTTTGAACTAAAATATCACTCCTATCTCTTTTGCATTTCAACAAATAATAAATACATTCATCATCAACTGGCATTAGAGTCATATATAACAGATCCATGATATAAATTTTAAAAGTAGAGAAATATGAAGTACATACAATATAAACAAAGATACAAGTCCAATACAAATCAATCGTAAGTCTAACTAATAAATATATCAAATAATTACGTATATAGTTAGTATATTAAATTATGATTTTCATGACCTACCAAAATCAATTTCTGATTCATGAGTATTAATAGCATGAGTCTCACGTGTTATTTTGTACTAGACATATGGTAAACAAATTTAGTTATACCTTAGTATTAGAATTTTAGTCATATTTAGACATAGAGACGTTTTCATGAGTACCAAAACTTTGATGTATATAAAACAATCATGTTATCCAAAAACACACGTGCATGCATACACATTTATGCCTTATGTCGTGTGTGTAATATAAGTTTAGTTTGATCAAGTGTGAATGATAAGGACAACCTCCCAAACCTAGATCAAACCATATTATGCTTTGGCCTCAAGACATGTAAGATTGAGCCAGACCACATAAAGTCTCCAACAAAACCAAATTGATTGATTTGAACTAAATATATCACAACTAAAGGACACACAATCTAAAACACCAACACGAGGCCGTTTTCCTCAAAGATGTTTGACGTCTAAGTAAGACGACTTCTCAACGAGGAGACATACTAATGAGTTGTGAAAACAGTGAGAAAGTGACTGATTACCTATATACTCACACATCACTTTGTCACATGCACAAGGAAGGCATTGGAGAATATATTCTACTTGTTACCCGGAAGGGGTGAGTCGTTCTTTTCACCTAAAAGAGAAAAGAAAGAAAGACATCACTTTCTACACGATACTCCCACAATATTAAAAGATGCACGGGACGCAGGAGAGAGTGGGCGAAATGATGCACAGATTGATATGCGTCATCGTACAGGGAGGTGTGGGTATGGGGAACCCGTGCATGGTATGGTTTAAATTAAGATGCTGTCCCCTTGGAAAGAGCCCGTAAAGGATGGATGAGTACGCAAAGTTCACATGCTCACATGCGTCTGAAGCCGTGACCTTTTCTCAAACTCTTTAAACAAGTGATATGGCGTCTCAGATTATATTACTCGTATTGAAATAAACAGATTGCGTTTTGAATTGGCCCGTACTCATCACCCACCGTGCAAGTCTGAAGCTTTTGTAAGACGTCTAACATTGCAAAGGATGTGATTGAGGAGTAACACAACTTCACGTCCCTAACAATGATGGTAAGTCCTCCATCACTAATGTTGTATTTTTCAATTTGTTTTTTAGTGTCTTTTACAAGATAATTTGAATTTTTGCTATCAACCGTTTTTGTTCTTTAATATTGTGAACTTCACTAAGTCGATTGGATGATAAAAAAGGCTTAAATTATAAATGATAGAAGTATGGAAGTGAAATTATACACATGCTCTTTTGGTCAATAATGAAGTGAATTCCTTGAATTCGTTTTATGTTATTTGGTATGATCAAGTAAAGATGAATTTAGGACTAAAAACACACACAGTTAAATTTGAAACACTACCATTTAATTTTAATCAACTTATCTCAAAACTACACATTACTAAGTGTACACTACTATAAAAAGAATAAATATGTTTTCTATATACACAGTTCAAACAAACAAAAATGACGCCATTTACATTTTGAATGATAATTAAAATCATATATGAAACTACTTTTTTTGAATTGTGTGAAAAATCATACCCTCCTCTTCAACGGTCTACTAAAATAGTTTCAAAACGTGCTTGAAGGAACAACTTCATAAACTTGCTTATGAGGTTTTCAATCGCCCCATAAAAGTGGATAACTCTCTAGCAATAAATTGGATTAGAAAACCCCCTCAAGCAGCAGCATTATCCACTTCACGCACTCACCGACGGGAGCGCAGCAGAAGCAGGTGGGCGCTTGCTTTCGTCAATCGCCGGGTGGCAGCGGCCGTAAATCTCGGGATCGCGGGCCCCTGTTATCGAGCCACTTGTCGTATTTAGCACCGACTCTCTCCACCGGTTCCCAGTCATTCCCTGCCGTCACCACCACTTGGAACCCAAGCGCCAAGTGGAGCGTGAGAGAGGGCTTGTCTCTCTCCCTACCCACCTTCCCCTTCCGCACCACCCCCAAGCCCAGAAATCTAGGGTTAGGGCTTTTGGCTCTCCCCTCACCCATCTCAGCTGGGGGGCCTAGAAGCTGCTGATTCGCTCCCGCAGGGTTGTAGTGAGTTGAAGCTGCATTGTGGTTTGGGACTTGGCGGCGGAGGTGTTCGGTGCGGCGTTGTATCAGGTCAGTAGTTGGTCGTACTTTGTACTGGTTGAGTAGTTGGTTGCTTGCTTGCAGCTAATCATATAGGACCGTTGCTCCGATTACTATCTTGTTTTGAGATCTGAGAACAAACAACATCCTTTGTAAAGGTGCCTAATTTGTTACTACCATTATTACTTAGTTGTTGAAGCAGTTCGGGAAAGTTGTGTTTTGTACGGAAGGAAACCTGAGATCTGTTTTTGTTTGCATAGGCCATTGAGAACATTGTAGCTTTGGTTAAGATATATTCTGTTTTCATGGTATTTTTGATGATTTAAGTTTTTGATTGAGTTCATAGTGATCATTGCTCCCTTTATGTGTGGCCGCCGTTTTATGATTTAAATCAGCAAGAGTTTGGATTTTTCTTGTGTCTTCTCTTTGTGCAAGTTGTCGGCTTTGTAAGTTGAATTGGTAATTTGCATGGGATGCAAAACAACTGTATCTGTTTCTAGTACCCAGATCTGGTTCCGCCTTGCTTGTTACAGGCACCAACTGATTCTATCAACTGCCCCTTTTGCTATCTTGTAGTCTAGGCAATCCGTTTAGTTTGTAAGAGCAATCTCATCGTATATTACATTTCCATGACATTCTCACTTTACTAATAAACTGTCCTGCTTTCTTCCGTTCTTACAGATCGTGCTGCATTAAAAATCTTCCTAGATGGACAGCCTTTGGCAGTTGGGAGACGAGCTCCGGGGGCAGCTCAGGATCTCAGAGGATCATCATCAATGGTCTTCGGTGTCGTCAAAATTGGCCGAGCTAAAGAGCAGGGGTGAACGGAGCAGGAACATCGATCTCTCCAAGGCCGTCTCTGCGGAGCCCTTCCCTAGGGACAAGTTCGGGTTCCAGGAGGACCACAGTTTCGATGACTTCGGTCTGTCTACTATGAACATGGACTTCAAGATGAACGATCTCATCGGGAAGAATGCTTTTAGGAACAGCATCTACAACGTGAACCAGGTGTATCCGAAAGTCGGTAACCATGGGGTCAACAACATCAATCCTTTCAAAATGAACTCTGTGGGTGGCAAGTATGCTGGCGGCAACAACATGAAAGAGGATAGGAACAGGAATCATGTTAATGGTAATGGTAATGATTGCAGCAACATGGGGACCAACATTGACAAGAGGTTCAAGACGTTGCCGTCGTCTGAGATGCTCCCTAGGAATGAAGTCCTTGGTGGTTACATCTTTGTGTGCAACAATGATACCATGCAGGAGGATCTCAAGAGGCAGCTCTTCGGTATGCCATTCCTACAATTCCGCTACTTCTGTATATTTTCTGGTGTTACTCGTAGACTTAATTACAATAGACTCCCTTACTATTCTGAGCCATTTCGAATTTGTTGAGCCTTGTGAATATGCTAGGAATTGAACACTTTTTAGCTAACAATGTTTGGTTTACAGGTCTGCCACCTAGGTACAGGGACTCTGTTAGAGCTATTACTCCTGGCTTGCCACTCTTCCTTTACAATTATACTACTCACCAACTGCATGGAATATTCGAGGTTTGTTGATTTGTGATGCTTTGTTGTCAGTATCTTTGAATTTCATGTTTTTTTAGTTTATATGTTTATAGAATTGGGTAGGTGTTGCAATCAGTCCTTAAATCCAACCTGTTTTGGTTGTTCTTCATTAGCAACTTCTTTTGGATTAGCTGTTTTTGGATGACGGAATCTGTTGTGGTTCAAAACACAGCCATAGGCTCCGAATGCTTGGTCAATTAATTAATGATGTGTTTTATTATTTTCACATGTAAAACTCCAGTACATGATTTATTAGTGTTTTAAGTTCAGTTGAGATAAATAGGTATTAATTTGATGTATGAGGAATTTGTTCTTTCCAAACATGCACATAATGTGATCGAGTCACATCATTCTTGGTAAAATAGGTACTAAGATAGGACATACCTGATATCAATTTGGAGGGCTTAAATGTATTATATGAGTAATGCCACATCCATTAATGGATTTTCCTTTTGATTTCTGCAAATGAAGGGGATATTATTACATCGAACATAGAGGGTTCTAAGTGAATCAATCATAGCTCACTTCAGCTGTTTGGGATCTTTCTTTTCTGTCGCATGCATGGCTTAACAACTGCAATAGTCTACGAAGGTGAAAAAGTTCATTCTAATATTCTGACAGATTTAAATTAGTCAAGTAGGTTGGTGGGTACACAAGAGGGTGTTCTTTCCTCATTTGGCCCAGCGGATTGCTTTGCTAGTATACAACTGTACTAGTTGACTTTCAAACGAAAACATGTTAATTATTTACTTTTAGGATGGGGGCTCTGTCTTTTGTTGTTATTGTTGTTTTCCTACCCTTTGTTTCCTGAACCAGATTAATCAGTTTAAGTTGTAACATCTGTTTTACAATTCTTTTTAGTCTTCCCCCTTGATTTTGACTCATCGTTACTATTTACAGGCTGCGAGTTTTGGAGGTTCAAACATCGACCCCACAGCGTGGGAGGATAAAAAGTGCAAAGGAGAGTCCAGATTTCCTGCTCAGGTAAGCATATAATACTGTACACGGTTTTGATAATTTTCTAGAGACGCTTTCCTGAGCAATTTTTTTTGTACATTAACTAGGTAAGAATCCGCGTGAGGAAGCTCTGTAAAGCCTTGGAAGAGGATGCATTTAGGCCAGTGTTACATCACTATGATGGTCCTAAATTCCGGTTGGAGCTTTCCATACCAGAGGTGATTTAAATAACTCTGTTCCAATGATGTATTCAGTATTTGGTACAACATAGATGGCTTCTGACACTTATTAGGATAATTGCTCCTAAATGGGTGGCCCTATAAGAAGTGCTTTCTGATGGTTCACTACTGGATGGACTTCTAGGTTTAATATTGTTTTAATCTAGTGATTTGCTTACATTTTTAGCGCTCTCTAATGGTGAAGCTAGTTGCGTTGTAGAAGCTAGTTAGTTATATATCATATTAGATCTAGGCAATTTATCTCTCTATAACTTCTAATTGGTTGAATTAGTCAGGATAATTCAAGTGTTGTTATCATAATTGAAAACGACCGGATATCTGTTAGGAGGTTGGTCAGATTATGAAGTTTATTTTCTTGTGAGTGTGTTTTAGATGGCTAATCAAGGCTTCCAGGACAAAACTGATGATTGCGAATCAAACATTTCTATTCTTGAGTACCACATACTCTTTATCATGTTTTCTAATCCGTTGGCAACTTGTCACATTCTTAAGAGATCCCGTGTCTTGTGACTAACTTGGAAGGACCAAACTCGATTGGTAGTCAGAACTAAACGAAACTATTATTTCCCTGTATTATCGACTTGAACTTCGATTTGGTCTAACATGAATCTATGTGCAATTGTTAAATCTCCGCTGCAACTGATAATTTCTGACTATGGTCTTTACTATATGGACGCTTAAATAAGCTTTCATTTAACATTTGGTTGGCTGATAATTCTAAATCGTTATTCTCCTTTCATCTCTAGACTTTGCAACTGCTGGACCTGTGTGAGCAAGGGAGCATGTGAGACCTTTGTTATCGGCAATAATCTACTGGTGTCGACAGTACGTACATATCTGTATACATACCACGTTCTCTTGTATAATGTCAAGGCAGCCAACGGTCCTCCGACTGGGCAACTTCTTCTATATAAGCGTAAGCTTGTGTGCATCTCCTACAAGACCAAGAGAGATGAGAGGCTGTTTGTGTGGCAAGGCAAGCTAGAGATCTCGCACCGAGGTTTGCACTTTTGTTATGTATTAATGTGGAATGTAGAGGGGTAAACCTTTTTAGTGGCATTATGCTTGTAGTGTCTACGATAAGGCCCTAAGAAGGGTCACGAATGATGTTATGCTCTTAGAAAAAGAGCCTGTTTGGATATCAGAAGTTTAATGAAGATTTTTACTTTTGATGTGTGTGTTGGAAATTTTGCTGTTGTTATAGTAACGTTTATTCAAGCTTCTGCCCGTGGTCATGATTGAATTTTATTGGAGTTGGATGCCTTGCTTTTTTGAAAATTTTTCTCCAAGATGCCTCTGATATAATGTGATCCATGACTTTGAGCTTTGGTATACGTATCTTATCTGGTGGAGAATCTGTTGAAAGTTGAATATAGACAACAAATGCAGGCTGCTAAGTCTGAGGAATTTTCAAAATTTGAACGTTTAACAAGATCTTCTGTGTTTGGGTGGCCTGACATATATGAGAAACCGATGCAGGTGGTTGTACTGATTGTTTGCCTTCTGGTGCTTGCGCTGGGAGCTGGCTTTTTTGTGTTTGGGTGGCCTGACATATATGAGAAACTGATGCAGGTGGCTGTACTGAATGTTTGCCTTCTGGTGCTTTCGCTGGGAGCTGGCTTTTCTACAGTTGAGTAAAACCAAGATCTGCTTTACTTGGTCTTGGTATAACGCTATATGCCTGAGTTCTTAGTCCATTTTCGTTTTGAGGATGTCCAGGTTCTAGATCTTATGGTGTTCTATTGAACAGAGAAACGAACTGTTCTAAGTCTGTAATTTGCTTGATAACACGAGATATAGCAGAAGATTCTGTCTAAATGGTGATAATAACAACATTGAGCTCCATTGATGATAGACAATCAATGTTTTGCTTTCGAAAAGCTAACAACAATCAACAATATCATATTAGCAATGGTAGAGTGCTATTCGACTTGGTGGTTGGAATGCACATGGTTTCCCTTCCATCTCGTCTCCGAATATCTTGACATATCGGCCCAGGTCATGTTAGGTTTTGGCAGGTCATGTAGGGATGAGCTCCGATCCTGATCATGTTAGGCTCTGGTGGGCCTATGCCTAAACGCATAATGTAAACGGGTTGCGGATTGGGTTTCAACTTATATTAAACGTTTGAAAATATAAGCCGATAACAATGTTTACTTTGTTAACTAATTCCACCGGATGAGGAGAACATTGTCTAGATCAGATATGGTGAAAAAACCCATTCTCATATCTGATATGACAAAACAATCAAATATATGTAATATTTGCAACTTAATAATGATAAAAAAATACAGATGTATTTCATGAAATGAGCGGACTTGTTGGTTTCAACAATTAGAGATTTT
Organism: Alisma plantago-aquatica; assembly: GCA_963693085.1. Lineage (NCBI taxonomy): Eukaryota > Viridiplantae > Streptophyta > Magnoliopsida > Alismatales > Alismataceae > Alisma > Alisma plantago-aquatica. The sequence goes on from OY856415.1 coordinate 224,659,079, forward strand.
TGTAATGCGTAGATGTCATCCGCTGAACGAGGTGAACATTGTGCAGGTTATATATGATAAAAAATCACAGGCACGTCTAATATTATAAAAGCCATCAAATAAATGTATTTTCTAATAGTTTGATCTGGTTTTCAGAGAGTATCTAACGAAAGTACTATCATCTACTCTATAGGGTTAGGTTATGCAGGAATATCAAATGAGTGCATATCACACATCTTGATACATCTTTTTATAGTAGTATATATATATATATATATACTCGATCAAGTATAATGTATAATTTAAATTGTTTCGTAATAGTATCTTAGAGAGGCTTCACATGTATAGAGATCTGTTATTGTACGCATGTATATGTAAAGAACTTGGATTAAGTTGACGTGCTGTCCGTTCTTATATACTATATGGATCAGTTTAAAATCAAGTTATACTTGCGATGAGAGACCTATGTTAAGACGTGGACTTTTGCTCGTTGGCGAGGCCCATATTAATCTCCGTTTTAATTAAAAAAACCACGTTATACACGGAACATAAATTCAATTGGACCGGTCCTGTCCTACTGTCAGGTAAATGGTAGCATTGCTAATAATAAGACTGTTCTGCTGGACCACAATGAGCGCTTGCATTCGCTTTGCCTGTTGCTGTCCTAGAGCAGCCAGCCAGCACCACCGCTTATGTGCGCATAACGCATGACGTAGGTTCTTGGAGTAGGTATCTAAATTACTAAAGCTGCAGCAGACATATATTATTTTACGTGTTTCACAATAGATAACGAGAAATGGAGATATTTGGGAGATGAGCATCAAAATGTTTACTAGCGCCGTTGGCATACAAAATTATGAAGTTGCCCTATCTATAATACAAAAGTTAACTTTGTATAGTTCGAGCTCAAATAAAGAATTTCCGGCTTAAACAAGCACACATATAAGGCTAAACTGGAAGATTTTCATAGTCAATACAAAGTCTTTAAGTTGACGATGGTCTTTTGTTCGAGATCTTTGTGTCATGACATGGTATGGGTTAAATAAACCATTGTCAACAACAAATCATGCTTATAACCTACCAGAACAATTGGTGAAATAGAACCATAGAAAAATTGAATTGCATATACGAAACAGACATATGCAGGGCGTCTACGGATAGCTTATAATATGCTACAGCGGTGATCATATAGGATATAGGTCTCCTTATATCCTGTTTATCGCACCGCGTTGGGCTCCATTAAGGCTGTGCTTGTTTTGCCGGTGCAACACTGACATGGCAAATAAACTTGATGTGGTATATATCAACAGATATTTGTTATACTTCTTAAAAGTTAAACAACACCATACACAGATTAGTTAACCTGAAAATTTCCAGACAGCGTGCCGCTTGATATCTTTCCGGTAGAAAATAAATGTATTTGTCGTGGATGCCTATTTTTCACAGTAACCCTCTAACATATTCATCCATACATGCAATAAAATTTATATATAGAGTATAACACTCTTTATACAACTAAAGAAAGATTATTTATTAGTGTACCAAATAACAAACAACTTACAATCAGATTATTTGCCATGTTCTAGACAATAGTATCTCATACAAAGTTACATATCACCGGTTAATTTCGCCATGGCAACTAAACCTAACACAACACAGTCTAAGTTGGATTCATGTTCTATCGGGCTGCAACTTGGTCTAGGGGCCTTTTGGTTCAGCTTGTAGTTGGGTTTAAATTTTGAGGAGTTCAAACTCTAAAGTGTCTAGTTGCAACTTGTTTAGATTTTGGATTATGGACATATTCCAGACTTGAAAACTCTCCACAAATTGGCCATGAATTTTCCAAAACTTTGAACCTGACAGAAGTTGGTTTCAGAAATGGTGTTTATTCTACTTCTTCTAACTAGATGGCTCAAGTAATAGTGATTTTAAAATGTAAATTTCATTCCTACAGAATCCTGTCAAAATTCAACAGTTTATAAGGTCTGGAAACAAATAGATTAGTTGTATGAGTTATAGATAATGCGGTTGTGTTTGAATTTTATACTGTTTGTAAGAAAAGTGCAATGATAAAATTTCAATCCAAAAAGTCGGGTCATGAAGAACTGACCATCTTCTCACGGAGGACCTACATACAAAACTTGAGCTCATTGCAAAACTAGGGAGCCATGTATCCAAGGATTACAAAACCCACCCTGAAATGTCTTTTAGTATCATTTTTGTAGCCTTTGGAGGCATAGCTTATAAGTATCTTAATGAGCTAAAACATAGTATGTGGGTTATAAAATATGATCTGCAGGGAGGGTAATTGGTCCATATCGTCAAATAAATAGTTAAAAGTCATGCAAATGATGTTGGACATGCAACGTCATATGTACACTCAATTGCATTTCAGCACCACCACTCTCCAAGCACATGGACACTACACGTATATATAGGACATTTCTAATGCCTTAAATAAATTTGCACAATTATATAATCATTTGGTTGATCAAGCATAATGTTAAGAGTTCCACTTTGTATGCAAGGTGTACTTGAGCAACTATTTAAACAAGTTCCAGATGACATTGCGATTAATTAGATTATATACATAAGGACATTAGCAAAATTTGGTATTTTTTTCATATACATAAATAAACAAATGACATTAGTGAAATTCAGGCTTTACAATTAATTTTTATTAAAAAAATATCATCAAATACACAAGAGGGGTATTTCATGAGTTTTGATCATATCTAACCACAACATATTCTTCCCACCCATATCACCGAGGCGCACCTCCTTTTCAGAAAGTCCATCACTAAAAATTATGTGGTTAAACATGCTCAGCCCAGAGTAGTATTAGGGATAGATGACCTATCGAGAAGTTGATCTCAGACTGTGCATGAGTGAGGACAAAGCGCAAAATCAAGGCTAATGGTTATTTGTGGGGCTAGTCATCATTCTTGGACCTCTACTAGAGTCTTAGGCAGTGGGCCTAGGAGTTATGGATGATATCAGGGACAACACCCCTCTAGTAGGTGGGTCCCACATAGACATGTGGCATGTCAGTCTTGAGTCATGCGGTCCAGACATGTTGAAAATGGCTATCCATGATAGCCATCCTGACACTGATGGCCGTGTTAGGGAGCTAGGTGCACATGATCATTTTGAGTCCACATAAAATGGAGAATGACCAAAACATGAGACCTAAACTTCATCTTATCCAAAACATGAGACTGCAAGCTTTTCAATAATCCTCAAGGTAGACTCAAGTACTTGGCCAGAAAAGGACCACTCTTCATATTCAAATTAACTTCAAGCATAATTGTATCAAAAACTTAAGCAGCAAACAAATCTGAATTTTTATCCTAATATTTGTGGCTGAAATACTTCCAAAGATTATATATTGCATATATGACGAATTGTTATAATCAACATCAAAGAAAAATACCACTTCATATGAAAAGATAACATTGGAAATAGAATTTTTTTTAGATTTATAAGGGAACCGATCCTTTTATTCTTGGAAATATGAATCATAGATGACAGAACATCCATGACTAAAACAAATAATAAGGTAAAAAGGTGTCATCATGTCTTATGACCCTTGAGAAAGAAAATTTCTTGGTGGTTTATCCAATAAGAAGAATTTGGGAATAGATGGAATGAAGTATTTCATCAAATCATTTAATCCAACATTCTAGAAAATTCATGTGTATAAGGATGGACTTTAGATATTCTAGTCAATAGAATCATAGGATTTCATGAGGTTAGTTATAGTGAACATTTTACGAGAAGGTCTTACAATGAAATTCAAAAAATCATTTTCTAAAAGAGTAGCATCATAAATAGATCTTCCTTTTATAATAGCAAACTAATATTTTCTAGGTATATTAGGAATGACATGTTGAATTGTATTGGCAAAAACTTCAAGAATTAGTACATAGACCACACTATAAAGAGCAATGTGACACCAATCTATAATATTTTCAGCATCTCTAATTTTCGGAAGGAGACTAAATATGGTATTTTAACACTTTAAGCATATGAAAATCCATATACATTTTAAGTGGATCTAATTGCATTCTCTCCCATAGTTTTTCAAGGTGATTTTAGAAGGCAATAGTTGAATACATCTAGACCTTGGGCCTTGTCCCCCTTTGAAATAAGAATTGTCATTCCAATTTCATCCATATTCACAAATTTCATATATACTTGATATCAATCACTTCAAATATAAAGCTTAATCTTATCATCTCAAATAGAATTCACATCATTTTTTATTTCAAATATCAATATAAAAGAACACAATATTTTCTTGTATATTCAATTCATAATTTTTGCGGATGTGTCTTTAAGATACATATCGTAGAAAACCTAAACCTCCTTGTCTTCACAATTGAATAAAAAAATCAATTTTATCTCATAGCTTGAGCTACTACATTCTATATTCTTTTATCGAGATTCCTCCATATTGCACGCTTCCCGTGCTTCTTTTATCTTCAAAGTGACTTCATCATAGAGAAGAATCATCATGATTTTTTTTACAAACAGTTCTTGTATAGAACATGACTTAGCTTGTTTGATTTTCCTCTTTACACTCATGTTCCCACCCAAGATTTTGTTCCATTTACATACTGCATCTTTGACACTTATTATTTCACACACTAAAGGAATCAACATGCCTTGTACATCACGTTTCTAAGATTCATTAATAATAGAGATAAAATCATCCTTGGAGGTCCAAACATTCAAAAAAGAAATGGATTTTTCTTCCTTAAAACAACTTTATCAATATTACAAAATCATAATCTTATGGTAGCTTTGAATTGAAGCTTTAATTTCCTAATACCTTTTAATTATTTGATTATGAAATCAAAGTTGTACTATACTCTATCATTTCCATACATAACTAAGTTAATGCCATCATCCCTGTTGTCCCAAGTATATTTGGTTCCCCTTAAGTCAAGCTCGAATAAGACTAGTATGAGAAATGGACTAATTGAAGAATTCATAGAAACTAGGAAGGTCCATTACTATAAAATCTTTCATAATAAATTTTGACTTTATTGAAGTCCCTACATGGGACCAAAGGCTCAATAACAATAAGACTATTGTGTTTGAGATGATGCCATAGAACCATTCTTTTACCTTCATTGTTATCTCCATAAACATATGTTAAGAATAGATGTTCAAATTCACAATTAACATAGAAATGTATGTGCTAATTAGACTCAGAGACTTTTGTAAAAGAAATAATTCTAATCTATGTAGCAATCACTCTTACTAAAGAATGTCTACCTAAATTACAAAACAAGTTGATAGAAGACCTAGCTATGTTTTTAGTTCTACTAACATTCTTCTTTCTCTCTTTATATTCTATAGTGCACAAGATGGATCACTTGTTTTTTTTTAATATTTTTGATTTACTTTTGCATATTAAGTTTCTTCAAACCCCTTACATTCCAAGATATTATAGAAGGAGTTTCAACAATTTGAGAATTTTGGAGGGTTGTTGAACCCAGTTTTAGTGACTTTTCCATCCTTGATGAATAGACGATGAACATTTTTTGGAGATAAACATAGGCTTGTATTGTGATCTACCTTATTTCTTTCAACATGACCTTTTTGTAGTGAATTTGATTTCCTCTTAGATTCATTATTTAAAGTTGTTTGAAAAAATTGTAGTCTGTCTTCTCAACACAATTTTTTGAGTCATTTTTTCATTTTCGTTTGGAATAATAACACGAGACCCAAAAATGATTTTATTATCTGTGTTAGATTATTGTTCTCTTTAGTTGCATCAAGAAAATATTCTTCGTAAAAGTTCCCTTCCTTCATCAGCAACATGTTGGCTTTCAACTTGGTTTTCAATAGTATTAATTTATTTAAGACCCAACATTTCTCACTTTGGTATTTATCTTCTATACAATCAAAGATAGCCCTTTCACGTCAAGAGTACCATATAACATGCGTTTCTTTAGGTAAAATTCATTCTCCACTATCACGCAGGCCAACACAACATTTATTATAAAGACATACTATATTGGGTAACTAGAATCACACTAACATAATTCAAATTCCTTTATAGGCCTAGTGGTTCTCATAGATTTTCCTATATATGTCCCAATTAATATAAAATTCTCATCATCCCATTTTTAGGAGATAGATCAATGATATTAATCCAAACTAAATTGTCATGATCTTAAGTTGTTCTAAGGATTCTTCTAAAGCCCATCTTCTAATGATCAATGGTTATCATGCAAAAAATCATGACTCCATATCTATTGACATTCTAAAATTGAGTAATTTGTAAATTTAATGAAGTGATCATTACCTGTTGGAATTATATCAATGTATCCCTTGATATTCCACTAGTTTTGGAGATGAGTCTTCATTTTTTTCCTAGTGTGATCTATGATGTATTCTACGACTTACATCTTCCACTCCTTTAGGTTCCTTTCTAGTATTGTTTTTGAGTAAATGACAATCCCTTCCTTCACCTCTAGTTCTCGTACATCATTTGTTTTAAGTGAAGGATATTGAACAAAAAAATATTTCCATTTGTTTGGCTCACTCAGTGTAGTGATACAATTTGTCCTTCCCTTTTTTGGTTATCAATGATCTTAAGAAAGAGGTCACCAACCCACTATATTCCCAAATCCTTTCTCTAGTTCCTTTATTGATATAGCCATGACAATCATTAGTTTCATCGCAAGAAAGAGGAACATTGGAGCCATATATTTGAGTTGCATATGAGTTACGATCCACCTTCTCCGCTACATGTGAAAGTATCTCTATAATTTATGGTTTCATTGTAAAATACACATAGTAAACTAGGATATTTAGTGTTCTAAAGGTTATGATGGGGCTCACCATGTCTGGGCTCAACGACTATATGAACTGGCTAGAATAATTGGACTCTCCTTCTTATCCTAGGTACTCAGGAAGAGAGTCAACAAATTTGAATTAAATTGTTTACATCAATGGTTACACAAGGGTGGACTCATTAAGTAGTAATTCTTCTAATACATAAGTTGGATACTGATTTATACCAGGTTAGAGCTAGCTTGTGATATTTTAAACATCTTCTAACTCTAACCTTAAACTCATTTAGATCATTACATAAAAGACAAAGACACTACTATCTCACTTAACATACAAGTCTCAAGGTAAAATGGGAGACCTTAAGACTACTAAATGAACTAACCTCCATCTTTAGTAAGTTTTCCATGCCTAGCCTAATGAAAACTAAACATCTATAAAACTATGTACATGTGTACTATGTACTCAGGAGGGGTGACTCTAGCTTAAGAAGTCTCTAATTCTAAGAAATATGGTTTCTCTAGGTCTGACTTGCAAAATGAAATACATGTGTAGTACAAAATCAAGATGAACTAGAATCACTGATACCTAGCCAACTTTGTTGAAATCATACTACACACTAAGAAACATTTGGGCTATTTGTTCCCTGTGAATAAGTCATGCTATAGGTGATAGCCTTCTAGACTAATCAATTACATGTTTCACTCTTCCTTTTATGGATTTCTTGGGAAGAGTTCTATGGTGATCATGGTGCTAATTAATATTGATTGCTTATTTCTATTACTTGTATTTTTGCTGGTTACTACTAACTTAGAATCAACATGTTTCTATACATTAAGTCACAAAGTAAATTTATGATTGAAATCTAGAATTAGGGTTTCCTAATCTTGTACTAGCTTTTCACATAATTGAATCTTGTTAGATGTGGAAATCCTAACTTGACAAATAACAAGTTTCATTTGATGATATATATTCAAACTAGTTACTAAATGCATTTGAGAATCCATAGTACATTTTGATGATAATTTACAAATATTTCAATATGAACAATTTGGAATCCTACAACCTAGTATTTTCATGAAGTTAACAAATAATTTCCTAAATTCTCTACTATTTGAGAAAAATGCATTAATATACTTGTTTGATAATTCAATCATCATCAGAAATAGTGTTGATCAATTCTCAGTATTTTATGTATAAGCATATACATAACAATAAGTTTAGACTTTTCGTGAGAAGGAAGGAGAGGAGAAATTGGAGAATTTTTTAATAGAGAGAAAATTATTGATAAACTAAATTAAGCGCTCACCTACTACATCATCCCAGGTTTTTTATATTTTACAAATTTGGATCTCAAAAGGATATCTAACTTATAATGATGTGCAAGTATCTATTAAAAAATGAATGAAGACTAGTATGATGAATACATGCTTGTTTCATATATATGGGTTCATCAAGGAGCAAGTGTTTGACACTAAGTTCAATGATGTCATAAATTCATTTTTATGAATGAATAAGCATCCAAAATTATTTTTCATATGCATAGTTAACCTAGAAAATTATATTTATATTTATGTTTATATTTATATTCATATGTCAGAGGTATGAGAAAGTTTGGATTTTTTTTGTTATTATATGATGGTTTATTTAACCTAATGTTTCCATAACATATTATCAAGAGTAACCGATGTTCAAATATTAAGATTGTTTCATCAAACTTAGTGGAGGTTAGCTTGATGTTATTTGAGATTTGGGTAATATATGGGAGTATTTGGAGATCTTTTAATGTTAGAAATGATTTCATGTAGAAATATAATTAAGTCAATTTATAATTGCATTAATATTTAGGGTTTAAATATTTATTTTCCCTTGTTGGATTGTGATTGAATCTGGTTGAGAGATGCGTAGCTATGAAAGTAATTTCTAGAAAATATTGAGGATCTTTGTATATGTTTGATAAGTAATATCAAAGCCATTTCTCAAGAACTAATTTTAGCTACATGTTATTAATATTAACTATTCAACATATAAAGATCATGTATTTCAATATTTTTGTTACATTAAATCGTGTATTATAATCATGTATTAATGTTGTTACAACCTATTTTCTAAGAAGTTTCAACTATTGGATCTCCATAATGTGATCTCACATAAACCATGATGTCACTCTTGTGCACGTATTCACTCATGATATCAAAGAATCTTGTATCAGCTCCTCTTGACATTTATGAACCATGCATACCATGTCGTCTACCAAACATTGATGTAAACTTCACCATGCATACATCTTGCAGACAACCTGCAATACACTATTGTTTTAGTGTCATATGTCCACTAGAAAAGCACTCATGACTATCATCATTCCCACATGTTGCACACAACACCACCACATCTAAGGTCTATATGTGTCATCACTTATTGTACTTATACACCATGTATTGTAGAGAGAATGAAAGATGTGGATAAGAAGGTGAAATATGGGACATGGAGGAGGAGGCTACTCATGGTATTGGATAAGAGGTGATGATGTCTCCTTCTATAAATAAGAAGTGGTGTGGAGTTGGAGGGAATAACCCACAATAAAAAGAAGAAGACACAACTGGACAATAGGGAATGAGGGTTGGGAGAAGGGAAAGGACTGTGGTGACACACATGCCCCTTCAACAAAACCATACCAACTCCCCCCATCAAACTACTCCTTTTCTATCTCATGTGATCCTTTAAACATATGCATTTTATGCCAAAATAAGGGAACAACAAAAAAACACAAGTAAATCCAAATAGAAAAGTTATACCAGGGACTTCTTTTATTTTGTACCCTCATATACATGTATGATAACTATATATTTAAAAAAATTCAAAAAGACATGATATTTGGAACATTCCTTTATCACAATTAAATATAACCTCTAACAAAAAAATAGCTCAAATTATATCAACTTGGCTACTTAACTTTACTTGCTCGATGGGCTCATTATTATGATCATATAACTCAAGTTGATGAATCAATGTCCCAATAAAATTGGGTGGCTCAATTAAACCTTAAACTTTTACCAACATGTAAGTACATTAATCCTATTTTCTTTATAATTACCTACAAATAAAAAATTAATCTAGAATCTATATTTATGAATATATCTTTTATTGTAAGTCCATAACAATGACCTCTAACCTAAGAAAAAGTGCTACTATACTTAAACATTATATGTATTTATAGTCTAATTAACCTTTATTCCTAAAGTACCAATCAACTCCATGTTTAACAAACTAATTGGTACAAATAGACCTACATATAAAACAATAGAAAGGTGAAGAATTACTCTTGATTCTAGAAATTTTTATAATGTGGATTCATGTTTGATTGTGTTCTTTTAACTTACATTTTACCTATTCAAAAGTGTAATAGAAAATATATAATTTCTAAAAATTCATCAAACTTAATTAATTAAATAATTTGGTCTTATTCTGTTATATGTTATAATTTCACTAACTTAGTGACGTGCCTCTCACCAAACACAATATGCCTAGAAATTTTCACATTTATAGGGAGGGAGTAGTATAGGATTTTGCTTCTTGCATCAATGATTATGATAGTCTGGTCCCGGGTCTTTGGCATTGAGTCTCCTACTTGATTTTGTGTTTGTCTTCTTTGTAGATACCATGGATAATGAGTTATCAATGTGTTGTGCTAGGTTAAACATCATATGATTTGAATATCTAATTGTTTTTTAGGAAGAGGTGGTGAAATTGGACAAATATCATCTAGAAATTGCACTAGTGGGATAATCACATGTGAAAAAACTTACAATTTTGGTGTGTTCATGAAAAAAATGACATTGATTTGGGCCTTACCAACGAAGATCATCTTCTATTAAAGTGAAAACGACCTTTATGTTATCTAGTTCAAGCATTGAAAGGATAGGGAGCGTGTGGTTGAGGGGGCTCCATGGCTCTTCGAAGGCCACTTCTTGCTATTCAAAGAGGTTCTTACACATGAACAACCATCTAAGATCAAATTATGTTCTATCCTAATTTTACATGAGGATCTAAAACATGTGTATGGATTATAAGAGCACAAAGGCAGTGTGAGTGGTGGCAAAATGAGTGAGAAGTTCCTGGAGGTAGAATAAGGCAACATGGGATGGGATATGTACTATAGAGATAGGTTTATCCTTGATATCCATAAACTAATCAAGCAAAGGCCTTCACATTCAAGACATATTTGGGAAAATACAAGAAGTTGAACTCAAATATGATATGCTCACGAATATATGCTACTTTTATGGTTTTATATGGCATTTTGATTGTGATTTCCTATGGGATGATGACAATGATAGGACAAGGAGAGGATATGTGGTGCATGGATTAGAGTTTCTCTAACAAGGAGGTACGTGATCACAGTTCAAGAAGAACTATAAGGGAAGAAGTTGTGAAAACAAGATCTCCTATGAGTCGAGGTCATGTGCTTTAAGAAGTGACAACTACATTTTAGTTGAAAAGAGTGAAGGGGGAGGGGAAGAGAAGATAGTGCAACTTTATGGTGGAGCGAGGAGTGTTCCTAGGGGAGGAATGTGTTGTAGGCATAAAGACAATAGAAAAACAAGGCCAAGCTATAGAAGAAGTTGAAGAAACTCATATTACATACATAGAGAGGGAGAGTTAGCAACAAAAGAACAATGTTAGTGTAGAAAATGAACAATTGAAATGTGATGAGAAGGGAGGATTTCCATGGAGGACAAAGTAAGGAATATACAATCTGGAAATGAAATGGAGATCAACAAGGACACAAATGTGGCTTTGGTGATTCTAGAGCAGGACAATACACAACCCATGCAATTTGTGGTGGGGTTTTTAAAGTTCACCACCGACTTCAGTGAAGTGGCAACCATGAACAAACATAATATAAGTAAGAAAGGTAGGTGTAAGTTCACTAAGGTGGGACATTGCAATAGGGTTCTACGGAATAAGGGAACTATGCACATAAGCATCGAGATAGAAATAAGTATTGTAGAAAGGGAGAAGAAAATGAATGAATTGGTAGAAGAAGTGAGATACAAACAAGCATGCACGATAAATAAAAAGTTCAAGTTAGGAACATTAGTTGAGGCAATAAATAAGTAGCGGAGTAGGGGAATGACTCCCTCCATAAATAGAAATGAAACTTTTAGCATTGAACTATCAAAGACTCATAGACCCTGACACAATTAGAACCATGTGGCACTGGTTCTGGAGGGAGAGTCTCAAAGTGGTTTTCTTAATTGAAGCCATGGTGGTGATAACAGATGTGGAACGTGTATGGAGGAAATGTAGTTTTTCTATTGTGTGGGCTTAATAGTGTAAGGAAATATTTTGGCGTAGCCATGTTGTGTAATTAAGGAAGTGAATGTTAGCATTATGCCTTACTCATATCATCATGTTGATTGTATCATTAGAGATGAGGGAGGGAATGATAGCTATAAATGTATTGGCAATTATGGCTGGACGACAAAGTAGGAGAAACAAAAGACCTACTATCTAATGAGAAATATGAGTTGGATATTTGATCTACATGTAGTGTGTAGGGAAAATACAAGCTACTTTTACACAATGAAAAAGAAGGTAGAAAACCTAGATCTAAACATGCCATGACCATGTGTAGAGACGTAGTGGTTGATTTTCAGTTATAGGATCCTAACTACAAGGTTTGAAAAATGACCTAGTTTTGAGGTGGATTGAAGAGGAAAAGAGTTAGAGAGAGAATGGACAAGTGTTTTTCTAGTGTGGAATGGCTACAACTTTGTGCAAAACTAGAGGCGACTCACTCTTCATTCTATGAGTCTTATCATGCGTATATTTTCTATTTTTTTGGGGAGACAAAACTTCACACATGAGGGTCCGTACCTTGATATGACAAACCTTGAGTGCCAAACTAATATCCATAAGGTGTGGGTCACATCGATCACTGGGGACAAAATTGTAAAGATCAAGCATTGTGGGACGGGATAGTAGGATGAATGAGAGAAAATTTTGACTGTATTAAAAATAATAATAAAGGAGACAGAGAAAGATATTATGAAGGCTCAGAACAACTTCCCTTCAGATTGTGTGCTTTGTAAGTGTGAGGATATAATCCACCCTTCTGACCTCAAGGAGGAAACATGGTGGTTTCTAGATCAAGGGAAAATGATATGCATGATGAGGACAATAAACAAATATGTCACATCACAAGGTGGACCAATACATGAGGACAAACTACATCAAGAGTCTTTTTGATGAGAATGGAAACTAAAAGGAATGAGAAGATGAGATGGTTGGCATTGTTGTGTATTATTTTTTATAACTTTTAAAGCCTAAAAATTGTGTAAAGATGTTTAGGATAATTGGGGCTTTGAAAATATTCTTGCAGACAGATATGTAGCTCAAATGGAGGGGGAACCGAAGGAAGGAGAGGTTTCATGTGCTTTAAACTAGATATTCCTACAAAATTTATAGGACCGTATGGTATTAAAGTTGTCTTTTATTAATAATCCTGACATATTACTAATATAGGATGTAATATTTTTATATCTAACTAGTGGAGGAGTGAAAAAAGCTAGATAAGGTGAACAAAAATGCTATCTTTTTCATCCAAAAATGTCAAGAGTGAAAAAAATGATAGGGTTCAGGTATATCAACTTATCCAATATTATCAATTAGATAATTTATTAAGTTATGGCCAATGCACTAAATTCGAGTCCAGACAGAATCATCTCAGAATATCAAAGTACCTTTGTTTTGAGAAGACTCATCACTGACAATTCTTTAGTTTTGTATACAATATTCCATACAATGAAGATGTAAAAGAAAGGAAGAACATGAATGATGGAAGTGAAATTGGATATTATAAAGTCCTATAACCGCATAGAATGGAACTTTTTTATACTCAATGATGAAGAAATGGGGTTGGGCAGAAGATGAGGTTATAATGTGTTGATTGTATGTCTAGCATATCTCACTCGATCTATCTCAGTCATAGTTCTCTTTCAGTAGCAATGTGAATGAGTGAAGATGAGTGGATATTTGCAATAAGTCTCAACTAAGAGAGGTGGGAAGACATAAAAGAACTTGGATCTACCAATGGGGAGGATGAGCAGATCAAATAGGGTGGTCTACTCACACATCAAAGAGCATATCTAGAAGAAGCTTCAAAGCTAAAAAAAAGGCTCCCAAGGTCAGTCAAAAAAATAATGTTAAAGGCCTCGTTGATGAGATACATAGCTACATTGCAAAATTCTAATGTTGCTCAAACGAAGAACAAAAAATCCACCAGTAAGCATGGGATATACTTTTCCTTCCACAACTGTAAGAAGGTATGGGATTCTAAGATTTTAAAGTTTTCAATTAGACCTTAGTTGCAAAACAATGTTGGCATCTGTTGGCAAATCCAAATATGTTGGCAGGTAGGGTACTTAAAGCTAAGTATTTCAGAACACCTGATCTTTCCTAAGCAAGGAGGGGTTATTCTTTGAGATACACATGGAGAATTCTTTGGGATACAAAGTCATTACTAGTGAAATGCATGGAATGAAGAATGGTAAGCGGCCTTGAAGTCAAATTTTGGGAAGATAGATGCATCCCTAGGAAGGTAGAGATATTCAAGAGGAAGACAAAAAAAGGTTTGGTTGATCGACAAAAAAAGGTTTGGTTGATCATATTTATGCGTGTGGTTTAATTTTTCGATCTAGCTGTTCATGGCATGTTGAGCTTCTTAATCAAGCAGTTAGCTCGAGATTGGTTGGAAAAATTGCTAGCATTCCTCTTCCTCTAACCCCTCAATTAGATATGCTTGCATGGGGATTGGATAGAAGTGGTGTGTCAGAATACTGATTTGGGCTACTCGGAACCACTTCTGTTTGGAAATCAAGCTTGGATGACGCAAGCAAGTCTGAAAGGAAAACACTTTGGGGCATGAATTGGTTTATGAAACTATAACATTTTTTATGGTGGGTTGTCTCCGGTTGACTTGTAACTAGGGGAGCCCCTGAGAGCGCCACTGCCTACCTGAAGGCAGATGCCCGACTTTTCAATGAAGCAAAAGAATCTAGGAAAAAAAACCCAAATAGCACACTATTGTATAAATATTTCCCAGTATAATATCTTTTCTAACTTATTTCCCAAACTAGCACACTTTCAGCCTAAACCGCCACTTTAGTTGGCATTTTACTGTTCCGGGGTTAGAAAGTGCCATACAATGTGGCGTTTTTAAGTTTGAGGTCCTAAAAATGTCAAATAATGTGGCGTTTTATAGCTTCATGCCAAATAAAGTGGCGTTTTAGAGTAAAGTGCCAAAGAAAGTGGCATTTTAGAGTAAAACGCCAGACCCGCTGGCATTTTTTCAGGGATATGCTTACCAAGGTTGACGATCCTGAAAAGAGGCATGCCGTAGTAGGCTGGGTGGAGTCCGTCGATCCAGAAAGGGTATGTGAAGTTGGGACCATCGCCGCAATGCTTGGATTTATATCAAATGAGGGGATCCTCGAGCAGAGCGGCGTCGGAGCGGAATAGGCCGCGCCTCTTGGCGACGAGCTGGTAGTAGTGGGAGTCGAATAGTGAGTCACTCCCGGGGTCCATCTGGACGATTGTGGTGGTACTGTAGGGGTTGTGCACTTGCCGCGGAGGCGGGCGGCGTAGTGGCTGTCGAGGGTCGAGTCGACAGTGTTGGTTGGGTAGATGTGCTTGGAGAAGGACGGGCAGTGGGAGTTGCCGATGGTGTGGGCGCTTGCGGAAGCAGAAAGGATCGTGGCTAGCTTGAGTAACTTGAACTAGCTAGTAATTACCAAGTGGCTTATAGGCTAATGCGTAAACGGTACGTGAGATATAGATAGAGAAATGTATACCAGAGAGGACGGCGAGGTCCTTGGAGTTGAGACCCTTTGACTTGAAGATGGAGATGAGGTGGGTGAAGTTCCCGAAGGAGGAGGGCAGGTTGGCTAGAGCTTCTATCCAGAGAGACACACGACCATCCCGACGACCCATCTCTGCTGCCCACCGTGGCCCGTTGATCTGTAAACACAGTTTTACTGAAAAAACGTCAGCCAGTCTGGCGTTTTACTCTAAAACGCCACTTTTTTTGGCGCTTTACTCTAAAACGCCACTTTATTTGGCGTGAAGCTATAAAACGCCACATTGTTTGGCGTTTTTAGGACCTCGCCACATTGTATGGCGTTTTCTAACCCCACAACAGTAAAACGCCAACTAAAGTGGCGTTTTAGGCTGAAAGTGTGCTAGTTTGGGAAATAAGTTGGAAAAGGTGCTATACTGGTAAATATTTATACAATATTGTGCTATTTGGTATTTTTTTTCTCCAAGAATCTACCATTCATGCTCTAGTTACTTGTATAAAGATACAAAATACGTATGGGTGCATGGGAATATTTGTGCCACCATCGTCGGGGCCTCGAGCGAAGACTTTGTCTCTTTGACTTTTGCTCTTTCTTTCAATGGGTGATGGACAGTCTGGAAGCTAATTGAAAACTCTGTTTGTATAACATCCTCACATCATTTTGATGTGTTGAATGAATGACATGCTCATTATCTCCAAGAAAAGTTTTTTTTTTGGGGGGGGGCAACGTAGAGATCAGATTGTATTCATCCCGCTCTCTACCGCGGGCCAAATGTTCACAAAGTTGACATCTAGATTGCTGGTGAGCCACTGGGGCACATCACTGTGGAAAGTAAAAGTAGTACTAGCATGAATAGAAAAGCAGGCAATACAATCAGCTACATTATTGTGCAATCTAGGAATTTGCAAAATTAAAGGCTGGCCGACGTCTTCATGGAGCTTCTGAAGTGGACGCATGTGGGGGAAGAACATGGATGTTGTAGATGCATCCTCGGTGGTAATGGATATCGCTGTGGTAGCATCAGAAAGAATGGTGGGAGCATGCCATCCTGTGATTTTGTAAAGTTTCAAAGTATAGATTATACCTTGTACCTCTGCTTCCAATGCCGAGCTGGCATGGCTGGGCGATCCATGGCCCAGAGAAAACGTCCATGGCTATCAACAACATGAATGCCAATCCCGGCGCAGGAAGAATTAGTATTGTAAGAAGCATCAACAAACATGATAACGTCTCTAAGTATTGGGGGATTCCCTACGTGGCTGCACACCGCGGAGGACGTCGAGAGCAGCGCCGGGATCGCCATGATGGCACGAGCTCTGTCTTTGATGAAGGAGACATGTTTGTGGAGAGGTTGCTGCTTTCTATTGTGTATAAACTCATAACTTTGTGACCAGATTGCCCAGCAAGCGACCACGGGCAATATGGAGGGGAGATCAGTGCACGTAGGGGAAGAAATATCAGTGATCCAGTCATCCTCAGGGAGAAGAAAGAAGGAAGGGTCGACTTGGCATGCAATCCAAACTTCCTTACTAAAATTGCAGTCACAGAGAGAATGCACCAGTGTGTCGCATGCGTTAGAGCATATCGGGCAGGTGTCATTAATAGGAATATGGCGTCAGTATTTCTCTACATTGGTGAGTAGCACTCTATGGTGCAACAACCATAGAAAAGTATGAATATGAGGAGGAATTGACAACTTCCATATAGTAGCCCATTTTCCAGGCAAGGGCAAGACAATGTCTTTGCGGAGCCATTGGTAGGCAGACTTGGTAGTAAGAAGGCCAGAAGGCGACCCAGGCCATTGGCACGTATCATGACCCGATGTCGGGGCAGGCGAGTATACGTGGTGAATGTGTGGCCATGAACTGCTTGGAAGATAGTTGTGGATGAAGTCCCAGTCCCAGTCCCAGCCATTACCATCCATGCCCATGGCCGAGACTTTGAGATCAGTAAGGTTCGGCGGTGGCACAAAGGTGGGATCAAGCTCTTTAATGGAAAGGCCATGAAGCCATCTATCAGTCCATACGTTTGTAGACTCATCGTTATTGATAGTCACTGTCGAGGCTTGTTGAAGGGAAGGCATGTGCTTCCTAATAAAGGCCCACACAGAAGAACAAGGTTTCTTTATAGGGGTGTCGTTGTGCATATACTTGTCACGCATCACTCAGACCCATAAGACTTGTCTATTGTTCATGAAACGCCAAACATTGCTAAGCATAAGAGCTTGATTTTGTGAACGTGCATCCTTGATTCCCAAGCCGCCATCAGATTTTGCCATGGTGACCTTTTTCCATGAGACCAAGGAGAGGCTGTGGTGTGACCGTGTAACATCCCAGGATTTGAGGCCTCGGATAAAATACTCTTAAAAGGAATGATTGGACTACCCATATCACCAAGGTGCACCTCCTTTTCAAGGAGCCCATTCCTAAAGAACTCCATAGTTAAGCGTGCTCAGCTTGGAGTAGTACTAGGATGGGTGACCAGTCGGGAAGTTTATTCTGACTTGTGCGTGAGTGAGGACAAAGCTCACAGTTAAGGCTAGTGGTGGTCTTTTGGGCCATTCGTCATTCCTGAAACTCTACCAGACCCCTGCGGCAGTAGGCCTGGGCATTACATACTGACTACCAGACCAAAGGAAGTTCTTAACATGCTTGTTAATGTCGTCACATAGGGTAGGGGAGAGCTATACCGACTGCATAGTATAGTTGGGGATAGCCTGAAGAGTAGATTTTGCAAGGGTGATCCTTCCTGCAAGGGACACATGCCGTGCTTACCAGCTCGTCATGCGGTCCTTCATGGTATCAACAATCACAACATGAGTAGACCTGTTAACCCGATGATGTAGGATGGGAACACCCAGGCAGTGACCCAAATCACTGGTGTGCTGCATGCCTAGGCGCCTACAGAAGGCGTCCCAGACCTGGCGTGAGGTATTAGGCGAGAAGTTGCAGTGCAATTTGGCTGTGGAAACCCTTTGCCCAGATGCACGTACAAAGGCTTGGAGAGCTCTGTTAATAGTTTTAGCTTGCCTGACGGAAGCCTCAGCCAGCAAGAGGATGTCATCAACAAAGAAAATATGTGATAGCAGCGGACCATGCCTTGAGAGGTGGATAGGCTTCCAGTCACCTTGACTGATGGAAAGCGAGATGGCTTGGCTGAGTCTCTCCATGCATAGAACGAAGATGTAGGGGCTGATGGGGTCGCCCTGGCGAATGCCTTGTGAAGTTTTGAAGGACTCTAAGGGACATCCTTCCCAAAGAATTGATGTGCACCCCTTAGTAATGATTTTCATAATCAAGTCAACTAGTAGCATCGGGATACCGGTCCTCTTGATGGTGTCGTGGATAAACTCCCAAATCATTTTATCAAAAGCCTTAGCAAGGTCTAACTTAATGCAAGCTAATGCCTTTCCACTGTGCTTCATATGCATGGTGTGAATAACCTCCTGTACTAGAATGATGTTATCAGTGATACGCCGGCCCGGGAGGAAACTAAACTGAGTTTCAGAAATCTAGCCATGCAGAAGAGGCTTGATGCACTCCACAATGATTTTGAATATCAGCTTGAAGCACATATTGTTAAGTGAGATAGGAAAGAGGTCGTTGTAGGTTTGGGGCTATATGGTCTTTGGAATCAGCACATGTACGAATCAACAATGTGGTCTTCAATGGCTCCCAAAGACAAGGTGTCATGGACTGTACGGATGAAATATGGGCCAATAGTATCCCAATGCTTCTGGAAAAAGGAGTTGCAGATGCCATCGTGCCCGGAGCTTTGTTGGGCACCATCATGAACATGGTGTGCCTGATCTCATCAGCAGAGGGGAGAGAAATGAGAGTACATTGTGTGGCATCGTACGGATGGTTGAAGGTGCCGATGAAGCCTACGACAGTAGTGCTGGTGCGGGTGCTGGGGCACGGGGCAGTAATCAAGTCGAGGAAGAAGATGCATACATGCAACCACAGCGATGCTGGGTCCTCCACCCAGTTACCAACGTCATCTTTAAGGCGTGTAATCTTGTTGAATAGGCGGAAGGATTTGACATAAGTATGGAAGAATTTAGTATTTGTATCGCCAAGGCTGAGCTAGTTTATGTTAGCCCACTGCCGCCAATCTGCCTCTTCTTGTAGGAGAATGTTGATGTACTCATCTTGCAAACGTTCCATGTGAGGTCAGAAGTAACATGGGACAGAGTGCTAGTAGATACCTGGATGTTGCTAATTTGATGCAGGACTTTGTTCTTGTATTTGTTGTTGGAAGCTTGGAGTTTGGAGTCCCAAGCAGTTGTAGCAACACAGAAGGCAGGGAGAGCATCAAGGAAGTTTTTTATCGAGTCCCGGGATTTAAGAATGACGTCTTTGAAATCAGGGGTCAGCGACCAACTATCTTTAGTGCGAAAGGACCTGAGGCGATCATGCCGGTGCAAAGACTCATGGATGAGGAGAGGGCTATGGTCACTGTAGAGTCTTGGAAGCACGATAACAGAAGCATTGTTGGCCATAGTACTGCAGGCCAAATGTTCGCAAAGTTGACATCTAGATTGTTGGTGAGCCACTGGGGCACGTCACTGTGGAAAGTAAAAGTAGTACTAACATGAATAGAAAAGTGGGCAATACAATCAGCTACATTATTGTGCAATCTAGGAATATGCAAAATGAAAGGCTGACCGACGTCTTCATGGAGCTTCTGAAGTCGACACATGTGGGGGAAGAACATGGATGTTGCGGATGCATTCTTAGTGGTAATGGATACCGCTGTGGTAGCATCAGACAGAATGGTGGGAGCACGCCATCCTGTGATTTTGCAAAGTTCCAAAGCACAGATAATACCTTGTACCTCTGCTTCCATTGCCGAGCTGGCATGGCTGGGCGATCCATGGCCCATGAGAAAACGTCCATGGCTATCAACAATATGAATGCCAATCCCAGCGCAGGAAGAATTAGTATTGTAAGAAGCATCAACAAACATGACAACATCTCTAAGTATTGGGGGATTCCGGACGCGGCTGCACACTGCAGAGGACGTCGAGAGCAGTGTCGGGATCGCCATGATGGCACGAGCTATGTATTTGATGAAGGAGACATGTTTGTGGAGAGGTTGCTGCTTTCTATTATGTATAAACTCATATCTTTGTGACCAGATTGCCCAACAAGTGACCACGGGCAGTATGGAGGGGAGATCAGTGCACGTAGAGGAAGAAATATCAGTGATCCAGTCATCCTCAGGGAGAAGAAAGAAGGAAGGGTCGACTTGGCATGCGATCCAAACTTCCTTACTAAAATTGCAGTCACGGAGAGAATGCACCAGTGTGTCGCATGCGTTAGAGCATACCGGGCATGTGTCATTAACAGGAATATGGCGTCAGTATTTCTCTACGTTGGTGAGCAGTGCTCTATGGTGCAACAACCATAGAAAAGTACGAATACGAGGAATTGGCATCTTCCATATAGTAGCCCATTTTCCAAGTAAGGGAAAGATAATGTCTTTGCGGAGCCATTGGTAGGCAGACTTGGTAGTAAGAAGGATAGAAGGTGACCCAGGCCATTGGCGCGTATCATGACCTGACGTCGGGGCAGGCAAGTATACGTGGTGAATGTGTGGCCATGAACTGCTTGGAAGATAGCTGTAGATGAAGTCCCAGTGTAACATACCAGAACACGAACCCTACCCTAGAAGTTTAACCTTTTGGACTTAGCCAAACAAGTTTGAGGTTAGAGTGATCCTAATAATCTAATGCGTGAATAATGTAATATAATATGTCAAATAATTCATTTGGTGATAATAAGATGATAAATAACTTAATTGAAAGAGTAATGTAGTTAATGGGCCTCTAATGGGCCAGATGAAAAATCTCATGTAATAAAGCATCAAATTAAATAATAGACTCCAAATTCGTAATCTATACATCAAAATAAGCCTACATGTCAATTTTCATTTAATTTGGACAACCTTGAAATAATATGATAAGTTAAGAGAGAGAAATTGCCTAAAAGGTGCAATTAATAAATAAATATAACAATTGACTCCAAAAGAGGAAAATAATCTTAGATTCATAATCTACATAATAAATAAAGCCTTTGGGTGAATTTTCATCCAATTTGGAGAAAGTTTGCTTAAAAGGTGAAATCAGGAGAGAGAAAGTATGAAGAACCTTCAAAATATTAATTAAATACTCAAACAACTCCAATATGTAAAATTGATGGAAAATTAGTATTCAACACATTAAATATGACTTGTGTGTCAAGTTTCATAAAATTTGGACAATCCTAAAGCCATTAATAAAGGAGGAAAGAGAAAATAGTAATTTATTTATTTGACACATTAAAAGTTCTTAAAAGGCAAATCTAATTTTATATTCGGAATCTACATGTTTAAATAACTTGTGTGTCAAGTTTGATCTAATTTGGATTAGAGTAGAACCCTTAAAAGAGGAAAGAGAAAATATGTACATTAAATTAATCTCACTTTAGTTTTAATCATTTTATTCCCCTGTCACGCCTGCTTTCCTTTTTCCCAATTTTGGCTTGCTTCTGGACCGTTGATTTGCGATCTAACGACTCTGAGTTCGTCTCCTAGCTTGGATAGGAGTAGGAATACATGCTGTTCCTTGTGATTTTCGGTTGACGATATCTCTCTCTACAATTGTTCTTTCTTCGAGATTTCTTCGCCTTTAGACTCCAATTTGAATTCCGCAGCTTTTGATCCCAGATACATGGGTATTTATACCCCGTGTTACCCAAACTGTTGGCACCGCCTCCTCTCTCTGTTTCCGCCCCTGTTTCCCGCTCCGTGGCATCTCCTCATCACCTCAGGCTATCGGACCGCCGGGAATTGGTCCTCTGACCTTTGTCGAGGTCCCAGCTACAATTCCCACAGTTTGGTTTGGCTGCTTTTGATTCCGGCATGAACCCCCCTACTCCGTGCCGCCCCATCAGCCTGGTCTCGCTCAGCTCTCGTCCCCGGACCTCCGCGTGGTTCTTTTGGTAGCTGGAGGTGTTATCTTTGCTTCCGCGATGCTTTCCATAGCATCAATTGCGACGATCAGGTAGATACCTGGTTTTCTCCCTTTCAAGTTGATATCTGTTGGCCCATGGTTGCAGTGGCATTTTCCTGCATCCGGCCACCACCCAGCTCGAGTTTGGGATGGTTGAGTTTGTTTTCACCTCAGGAGGATGACTAAGGGTTTGGTTTCAAGTGATCCGCTGTGGTGGGCGAGATTGACCTCCGGATCAGACCTGTAGTGTCCCTTTTGTTTTTGTTCTTGTGAAGAAGATGATACATATCCGTTTTACGTCTTTACCCTCCTGCTTTACTGCTCTCACTGTGTTTCTCGGCCAGGGACATTTTGGTCTTTTAATCGATGGTAACCTCATCTGTTCTACGCGCATGACCTTGGTCTGACCCGATGACTTGGCTGGTACTCATTGGGCCATGTCAGGTGCGCCCAGCCTATTTCTCGTGGATTTTCTCGCCTACGTGGCAATATCTAAATATTTGATTGGTCGAGCTTTGAAAATCCATAACTAATTATTTACTGATCAGAAAAATATAAATAAATACTCGTTGGATTCAGAAAAATTTAAGATTTCTTATGGTATTGGTTTTGTCGCCTGAGTCTGATGTTTTTAACAGGTGTTTTTATGGACCTAATTAAATAAGTAATAACTTGTAAAAATCATAACTAATAATTTATAAGTCAAAAAAATATAATAAAATATGTTTTGAACTCAGGAAAATATAATCTAAAATAAGGAATCATTTTGGAAACCTAATTCATATATTAATAAAAAGGTGATTTTTAGGGTTTTGTATAATAATGGAAACCTAACCCTAATTTCACATATATGCTAAATAGGTGTTTTGGAAGCCTAGGCTTGAACCTAGAAGTGGCTTTGGATCTGTTTGAATCTGAAGTTGAGGTATGCTGGCATCCCCTATTATGTCTATATTGAGCAATTTCATATTCATCTCTCTTAATGTATGTTTGCATCCCATATTATTCTGGTTGAGCAATTATCCTATTTTATTCTTTCTCTTGGTCCTATGGACATTAGCCTACACATTGTCTTGTTCTTTTGAAATCATGCTTCATGTGAAGTATCTTATTTTATTATTGATCTTATGATCATAGATATTCTCTTGGAATCTTATCTTGTTGGCTTGGTGCAAATTGGACTTTTGATATTATATGTCCACTGTGATGTGGATTTTACTTGTTGATATATGCCCACTATAATGTGGATGCTTATATGTTTGTGTTGTCCATTATATGATGGCAACAATTGTATAAATCTGACTATACTTCTCTACTTGCCTCTACATTAACATGCTATGTGATTCAGTAGCACTAGAGTAGTATAATTTCATTGGTTTTGTCTCATTATGCAACATGGCAACATTTTGATATCTTTGGGATGGAGGATGTGTGATTCCCCATACCCAGGCAGGATGTGTGATTCCTGGCCCATGTTATATATATATTTGGATGGTGGATGTGTGATTCCCCATGCCAGGGCAAGATGTGTGATTCTTGGCCCATGTCCCACCAGGTTCAAGATGTGTGATTCTTGGCCGCCTTTCTTATTTATATTGTTCTAGGGCTATGCTTATCTCACATGCATGCAGGTTGATGATGATATGTGCTTTGTTTCCCAGCATGGTAGTGGATGTTTATATTGATAGCACATTCTTATTATTTGTTGGTTATGGCAAGTATCCCTTTGGTTATGATTCTTTCTCTTGATACCCGTTTGGGTGATACTTATCTCTTGCATGGGAAGCCTTTTATTTTGATGTCCCTATTTCCTTATATTGCTCAATTTGCTTTTTAGTATGCACATACCAGCCTTTGCTGATGTTTCCTTTTGTTTCTCTTTTGCTGGGGTATGCTTCCAACCCTAGGTGGAGGACATGGATGGCTTGACATGTTGACATGGACTTAGTTTGTGATGATGAAGCTTGGAGACAATCTTGAGTGTTGGCTAAATGGACATCTATAAATCCCTTTGTTTTGATTATGACAAACATTTCATTCTTATTAATCTAACGGGCTACTTGAGTGTGCAGGATGACAAAGCAACAAGGGAAAATCTACAAGCTTACATATTTATATTTTCATGCAATGTAATCACTGTTGTAAAAAACTGGTACAAAAATATAATGTACAAGTACTTAGAATTGCATGTAAATCAAGCGTTAGATTCTCCCTAGCTAAACACCACAGTTAGACAAGTCATCCCATTCAAATAGGATTACTTTTGCACACTCACACACATAATTAGTGCCTAAATTGAAACCTTGAAACAGGATCAATCTCGATCGACAAACTCCTCGACCGAGACACTCTCGGTCGACAATCTTCTCGACCGAGAAAGATCCAAAGTAGCCGTTAGACACAACAGACAAGTTAGTTGGCAGTTGAAGAAAGACGTTGCAAATCACTTGTTCCAGAGAGCTTGTCGGTCGACAAAAGTTCGACCGAGTAGGTGTCTCGGTCGACCATTTGTCGACCGAGATGGTCTCTGACAGCAACTGCAGAATAAATTAATTAGCCGTTGTTAAAGCAACAACTTTGTACCTAACGGCTAGTTAAGCACTTAGAAACCCCTAGAAGCTGTCTAGAATGTCCTTAAGCTTCCTTAGGCCATTCCTATAAATAGGACAAGCCATAGGACACTCATACTTACTTGTTTCTACACTTGCTACACTTGAGAAATACTTGAGCATACTTGAGCAATCTGTTGCAAGCAATTTGAGCATTGTGATCATTGGCCTACTTTCCCCTTAGCTCAAATTTCGTGTCTTATAGGCTAGCATCTCCTTACTACAGCACTTACACTTCTACACTCATTGGTTAGGAGATCAATACGCTTGATATAGGCAAATCAAGCCTTGTGCTTAAAAGGATAAGTTGTAATTTCTATTTTCTTTCTTGTTCCTTTTTATCCTTTGTATTCTCCTTGCTACTCCTAGGGTTGGAGGCTGCGGATTGGAGAGAGTTTGACTTCTCAGGTGGAGAAGGGGACTTCAAGCTACTTCAAGAAGGCTATCGCACGGGAAGCTACTTCAAGAAGGCTATTGCAACGGGAAGCTACTTCAAGAGGAAGGCTGCTTCAAGGTGGTGCAATTACTTCTAGGTGAAGGCTGCTTCAAGGTTGGGCGATTACTTCTAGGTGAAGGCTGCTTGAAGGGTTTAGGAAAAGAAATTGTATTTTATGTAAAATCCTTGCGAGGTAATAAAATAAATTTCTTTTCAAATCCCGGTTGGGTAAGCAACCGGGTAGTGGACTGACTTCCTTAGTATTTGCTAAGGTTGGAACCACTCTAAACTCTTGTCTCCTTGTCCAATATCTTTGTGATTGATTGTTTGAGTTAATTAATTATTAAAATCTTTATAAAACTCTATTCACCCCCCCTCTAGTAGTTTTCAATTGGTATCAGAGCAGGCTTCAAGGAACCCTAACCAGGTCTTGAAGAATGGAGGGAAATGGTGAAAGGTGCTGTTTGGACAAAACCACAACATGCTGCAATTGGTGTTTAGGAACAAGCCACAAAACAACCGAATGCCCATGGAGATCAAAGGAAGAGCACAAAGAATGTCTTATTGCTACAACTAGTGAAGAAGAAGAAGAGGTAAGTCTCTTTGATTTATCTAAAGAAGAACTTATTGCTATTATTGAAGAGACACATAATAAATATGATGAGTGCAAAAAGAAATTAAAGAAATCAAATAAAGAAAATGATGATCTAAATGTTAAAATTCTTGCTCTTGCATCTGAAAATGAGGATCTCAAAGAGGGAAATAAATATTCTGATCTTAAGTTAAAATCTATGGAAGCCGATTGCAAGCTCCTTTCTGTTGAAAATTCAAACTTGCAGACTCAAGTAAACGATCTTAAAAAACAACCATTATTGTGCACCCATATAGACTATGACACTATTGTTAAAGAAAGAAATTTGTTGTCAACTAATCTAGACCAAGCAAAACTAGATATTAAGAAGAGAATGGAAGAGATTGCCAAGTTACAACAAAAAGTCAGTAATTTAAATAATAATGGCATTCTTGATCAAATCTTAGATAATTCCTATCATCAAATTGGGAGAAGAGGACTAGGTTATAAGCCTAAAGGGAAGTCCTATCAACCTAGTTGGAAAAAGTCACAAACCCATCAATCTATATATGTACCTGAAGGAACAAATACATTTTTACCAAAGAACAACCTAGAACAAAACCATAGAAAACGACTTGAGGTTGATTCTATATGTTGCCATTATTGCTCATGTCTTGGACATTACTCTTTTTCATGTCCTTATAAGAGAAAAGATGTCGAGTTAGTTTGGGTTCCAAAACCTCCAAACTAAATGAACAAAATCAAGTTGAGATATGACCAAAGACATTAGTTGCATATTTCTATGTCTATCTCAACTCAACATAATGAGATTACAAATGTAAATGAAATTAATATTAGTTTATTCCCTAGATGATTTAAAGTTTAAACTGAAATTATGCTTAGTCAAATGAAAAGAAAATTCCTATTTTCACATGATTGTTCGTAAAAGTATTTTCTGGTCTTTTCATAAACTAATTATCATTGTATGCTGTTATTACCATTATACCATGTTTTCATCATTGGGTGTGCATAGATAATGAAAATTGTATGCATGGATCCATAAAAATATATAGGCAAGCAAAAATGATTTATTAGTTATATGTTATTGCTTGCAACACAATCCATAAATTAGTATCTTTAAAAATTTTGAGAAAACTAATTGTACCTTCAATGAAGAATCTTAAGTAGTATGCTTCAACTTGATATTTAATTAAATCTTATGCAGATATTATACTCAATATATTCAATCTGAAAATCTGCAAAAATTTGCCTCTTGGTCAAAATAAAATTTGACAAAGGGGCGCTATGGTCGCAGTCAAATTCGACCTAAAATAAGTTTGACATAATAACTATTTGGATATCCTTTTATGATTAAAAGAACAATTAATCACAACTTGTCCAAATATTGTCAATAATAAACACAAAATTACTCTTTTGGAAAATCTATATATGTGTTTTACAAAAATAGTCTATCAATTACATTAAAAATCAGCTTCAAATTCGTACTCAGTAAGTCTCTCGGTCGACGAATTTTTCGACCGAAAACCTCTCGGTCAGCCCCTCTTTCTCGACCGACAGAATCTAGACATATTTAGTATCGGACACACTTTCGGTCGACAAATGTTCGACCGAGACAATGTCGGTCGACAATTGTTCGACCGAGAAATAGCCGTTGGATATAACCGTTGTAAACCGACCATTATGACCGTTTATGACCGTTATATGACCGTTGGGGAGCCAAGTGGCGCGTCTGCAACATGACCATTGCGGACGCTCGGTCGACGAGTCGTCGACCGACCAGGTCACTGGATTGTTATAAAAGGAACCAAAAATGGGTCACTTCCTCATACTTGCATACTCTTGCTTCCATAGGCTCTCTCTAGTGCATTTCTGTGCAACTCTTTAGCATCCTCATCCCCAAGCCTTCCTTGCTTCTTCTCCACCTTCAAGCAACACAATGGCCTCATCATCTGCTCGTGGGAAGAAGAAGGTCGCCGACAGGAAAGGAAGGGAAGCTCGGGAAGCTACTCCACCACTAACGATCATCAACGACATTGCCTTCGTCGATGGAGATGCTGGTGATCGATATCTACGGCTTTCCTCTAAAGCTCCTCTCCCACGACGACCAGTTGAAGTTATGGACTTCATCAACATCGTCGACTTGGAGGACCTTTTCGAAGTACAAAAGTTAAAAGAATTCATCAACCCTTCTTTTCCTTCCTATTCAATCAAGGTAGTGAATGAATTCTATGCAAACCTCATTTCCCACTCTGAAAATGAAACCATCTTCTTCTACACTATGGTCAATGGGCATAGCTTCCGATTTACTGAAGGGGATATTCTTGAAATGCTAAACATTGACATAGATGAATATCAAGACAGCCTTGACCTTACTTCTGGAAACCCCCTTAACCAATTTCTCTAAGATGACCATACCATTAGTCTTAGTGACATCAAAAGGACCATTTTTAAATCCAATACAACCTGTCACGAAGATAGAGGCACATATTATGCTATAAATCTTAAACCAGCTGCTAGGATTGTAAACCTTATTGTATCAACAAACATACATCCTAGAGCCAATAAGTCTGAAGTTCCTGTTTTTCGTATGTGTCTAATATATGCCATTATCCAACGTATTCCCACAAATTTTATCCGCATCATTCTTAAAAATATGCTTGAGTTTTCTGGCAATCCTCCATATGCCGATTTTATATGCCAAATTACTCAACATTTCCTTAAGACCCCACTTGAGGATATGGGATATACATGAGAGCGTAGACCACAAAAAATAAGTAAGAATACAGTAGAAAAAATGGGAATTGATTTTGGTCATAAAAGGGCTAGAGTTGAAGGAGAAACATCTCATCAAGACATACCACCACCCCCTCCTTCTACTAACCTATCACATGACCCCATTCAAAACACTCTTACTTATATAGCTGGTTCCCAATATCACCTAAGCAAACAACTAGACTATAACCATCATGCCATGACTTATATAAACCAAAGAATGCAAACCCTTTCACCAAACCAACCTGATGAATATCCGTATTCTTTAAATCCTGGCATGCTCAATCCATACAATCCTTCATACAACTATTATCAAACTCCACCTCCACCATCTGTGGATCTTACGCACACTCAGTTTTCATCCATGCAACTGCAAGATATTGCCGCTCATTTCCGATTTGACCGAGTACCTACATTCTTGGAAGCATATGCTCTAACTAAGACAGGTGCTCTAGATTGGCAAACATTGGTCCAATATTATGGAACTGAGCCTTTTCTTGGGAAAGACCCTGACATTGATGTAATCCTTAAGTCTTTCCAGTAAATGTTGGAGTTATTGTAATGATATCTTTTGAATAATTGTAATGGGTCATCTCTATATGATGTGTCTATCTTTCTATGCTTGTAATACATGCTTTTAATGAAATTGGCCATCTTTACTTGATTCCAATGGATATTTTTATGTGAGACATATTCAAAATATGGATTATAAGATCATCATTGTAGAACATACAAAATAAGGGGAGTAATAAATAAAAATGCGACCTTTATAATTGTGGAAAAATTGACAAATTACTTAAAAACAGTTATGAAACAAATCCAGACACATTCTCGGTCGAGAAACTGTTCGACCGAGAACACTATCGGTCGAAAGATCGTCGACCGAGCAGGTTTCTGTTGTCAAGTCTGAAATAAAACTGAATATATTTGCAAATTAATCATGTTTCCCTTCATCATGTTGAAGATAAAATTGGCTAAACCACTTCCTCCTTGGAAGATATTTGCTTTGATAATTGGTGCTACTTAAACACAAACTCTTGGTTGTTATATGGACATCATTTTAATGTACTTAATCTTAGTATACTTTTGATAAAGGTCAAAATCAAAATTTAAAATCATTTGTGACCTTAGCAGCCTTAAATTGCTTTAATTGTAAGATTAAGGGGGAGCTCATAAAAACAAATTTGATTATTTGATTAAGAAGCTTACAAAAACATTATTTGGAGTTTGTTACGACCTTAGTATTTTTGGTTATGAAGAAATCTATGAATTTCAGAAAAATGATGGAGACATTTTTATATACTCTGAGATTAAAGGATTCTCATATCATTTTATGGGCTTAACATTCCTTGTAAAATGGATGAGAAATCAATACATATGCCATGTATCTAACAAGATCTCATATCATTTCAAGGCTTAACATCCTTTGCAAATGATTGAGAAACAAATTGTGGCTAAATTAGACAAATATGATATTAAATCCATGCTCCTAATAGAATATCTATCTAAGGGGGAGCATAGTATCTAATTAAGGGGGAGTTTTTTTTTATTCTTAACGGTTATCTTTTTGAAATGACAAAGGGGGAGAGATAAATATAAAACTCAAATTTAGTAATTATATAAAACTCAATTAATGAGTTTCATAAATAAACTCTTGGCTTTACATTGAAAGTTGCTATATTCCCAAATGATCTGGATTTCATGTTCCATAATTCATGGGGAATAATAAGCACACATTTTATACACAAGAAAAAAAAGCTACAAAAAGTAATCTAAAGGTATGGAACTCATCTGTTTTATATTTCCTTTATTTATATTTTGGAAATGTTTGTCATCTTCAAAAAGGGGGAGATTGTTGGCTAAATGGACATCTATAAATCCCTTTGTTTTGATTATGACAAACATTTCATTCTTATTAATCTAACGGGCTACTTGAGTGTGCAGGATGACAAAGCAACAAGGGAAAATCTACAAGCTTACATATTTATATTTTCATGCAATGTAATCACTGTTGTAAAAAACTTGTACAAAAATATAATGTACAAGTACTTAGAATTGCATGTAAATCAAGCGTTAGATTCTCCCTAGCTAAACACCACAGTTAGACAAGTCATCCCATTCAAATAGGATTACTTTTGCACACTCACACACATAATTAGTGCCTAAATTGAAACCTTGAAACAGGATCAATCTCGGTCGACAAACTCCTCGACCGAGACACTCTCGGTCGACAATCTTCTCGACCGAGAAAGATCCAAAGTATCCGTTAGACACAACGGACAAGTTAGTTGGCAGTTGAAGAAAGACGTTGCAAATCACTTGTTCCAGAGAGCCTGTCGGTCGACAAAAGTTCGACCGAGTAGGTGTCTCGGTCGACCATTTGTCGACCGAGATGGTCTCTGACAACAACTGCAGAATAAATTAATTAGCCGTTGTTAAAGCAACAACTTTGTACCTAACGGCTAGTTAAGCACTTAGAAACCCCTAGAAGCTGTCTAGAATGTCCTTAAGATTCCTTAGGCCATTCCTATAAATAGGAAAAGCCATAGGACACTCATACTTACTTGTTTCTACACTTGCTACACTTGAGAAATACTTGAGCATACTTGAGCAATCTGTTGCAAGCAATTTGAGCATTGTGATCATTGGCCTACTTTCCCCTTAGCTCAAATTTCGTGTCTTATAGGCTAGCATCTCCTTACTACAACACTTACACTTCTACACTCATTGGTTAGGAGATCAATACGCTTGATATAGGCAAATCAAGCCTTGTGCTTAAAAGGATAAGTTGTAATTTCTATTTTCTTTCTTGTTCCTTTTTATCCTTTGTATTCTCCTTGCTACTCCTAGGGTTGGAGGCTACGGATTGGAGAGAGTTTGACTTCTCAGGTGGAGAAGGGGACTTCAAGCTACTTCAAGAAGGCTATCGCACGGGAAGCTACTTCAAGAAGGCTATTGCAACGGGAAGCTACTTCAAGAGGAAGGCTGCTTCAAGGTGGTGCAATTACTTCTAGGTGAAGGCTGCTTCAAGGTTGGGCGATTACTTCTAGGTGAAGGCTGCTTGAAGGGTTTAGGAAAAGAAATTGTATTTTATGTAAAATCCTTGCGAGGTAATAAAAGAAATTTCTTTTCAAATCCCGGTTGGGTAAGCAACCGGGTAGTGGACTGACTTCCTTAGGTATTTGCTAAGGTTGGAACCACTCTAAACTCTTGTCTCCTTGTCCAATATCTTTGTGATTGATTGTTTCAGTTAATTAATTATTAAAATCTTTATAAAACTCTATTCACCCCCCTCTAGTAGTTTTCATTGAGGTGGTTTAGATTTCCTCTACATGGATCCTTGTGATGTAAGTTTAAGTTTGTAACCCTTTGTTTTATAATTGAATAGTCAAATATTTTCTTCCGCTGCTATACATTGGTCTTTTGATTACCATTATATAAAGATTTGAAAATTTTACACCCACTCCAACATACCTTTTGAGTGTGTTTGGACTGGAGGTTTTATTGTTCAAATTTTTAGTAGGGAAGTGATTTCACTTCTTTACACCCAGTCCCAGCCATTACCATCCATGCCCATGGTCGAGACTTTGAGATCAGTAAGGTTCAGCGGTGGCACAAAGGTGGGATAAAGCTCTTTAATGGAAAGGCCATGAAGCCATCTATCATTCCATACGTTTGTAAACTCACTGTTATTGATAGTCACTGTCGAGGCTTGTTGAAGGGAAGACATGTGCTTCCTAATAAAGGCCCACACAGAAGAACAAGGTTTCTTTATAGGGGTGTCGTTGTGCATATACTTGTCGCGCATCACTCGGACCCATAAGACTTGTCTATTGTTCATGAAACGCCAAACATTGCTAAGCATAAGAGGTTGATTTTGTGAACGTGCAACCTTGATGCCCAAGCCGCCATCAGATTTTGCCATGGTGACCTTTTTCCATGAGACCAAGGAGAGGTTGTGGTGTGACCGACTACCAGACCAAAGGAAGTTCTTAACATGCTTGTTAATGTCGTCACATAGGGCAGGGGAGAGCTGTACCGACTACATAGTATAGCCGGGGATAGCCTGAAGAGTAGATTTTGCAAGGGTGATCCTTCCTATAAGGGATAGCTGCCGTGCTGACCAGCTCGTCATGCGATCCTTCATGGTATCAACAATCACAACATGAGTAGACCTGTTAACCTGATGATGTAGGATGGGAACACCCAGGTAGCGACCCAAATCATTGGTGTGCTGCATGCCTAGGCACCTACAGAAGGCGTCCCATACCTGGTGTGAGGTATTAGGCGAGAAGTAGCAAAGCGATTTGGCCGTGGAAACCCTTTGCCTAGATGTATGTGCAAAGGCTTGGAGAGCTCTGTTAATAGTTTTAGCTTGCCCGGCGGAAGCCTCAGCTAGCAAGAGGATGTCATCAACAAAGAAAATATGTGATAGCAACAAACCATGCCTTGAGAGGTGAATAGGCTTCCAGTCACCTTGAATGATGGAAAGCGAGATGGCTTGGCTGAGTCTCTCCATGCACAGAACGAAGATGTAGGGGCTGATGGGGTCGCCCTGGCGAATGCCTTGTGAAGTTTTGAAGGACTCTAAGGGAAATCCTTCCCAAAGAATTGATGTGCACCCCTTAGTAATGATTTGCATAATCAAGTCAACCAGTAGCACCGGGATACCGGTCCTCTTGATGGTGTCATGGATAAACGCCCAACTCATTTTATCAAAAGCCTTAGCAAGGTCTAACTTAATGCAAGCTAACACCTTGCAGCTGTGCTTCATACGCATGGTGTGAATAACCTCCTATACTAGAATGATGTTATCAGTGATACGCCGGCCCGGGAGGAAACTAGACTGAGTTTCAGAAATCTAGCCATGCAGAAGAGGCTTGATGCGCTCCACAATGATTTTGAATATTAGCTTGAAGCAAATATTGTTAAGTGAGATAGGACAAATGTCGTTGTAGGTTTGGGGCTGTCTGGTCTTTGGAATCAGACACATGTACAAATCAACAATGTGGTCTTCAATGGCTCCCGAAGACAAGGTTTCATGGACTGTATAGATGAAAGATGGGAAAATAGTGTCCCAATGCTTCTGGACAAAGGAGTTGCAGATGCCGTCGTGCCCGGGAGCTTTGTTGGGCACCATCATGAACATGGTGTGCCTGATCTCATCAGCAGAGGGGAGAGAACTAAGAGTACATTGTGTGGCATCATACATATGGTTGAAGGTACCGATGAAGCCTATGACAACAGCGTTGGTGCGGGTGCTGGGGCACAGGGCAGTCATCAAGTCGAGGAAGAAGCTGCATACATGCAACCACAGCGATGCTGGGTCCTCCACCCAGTTACCAGTGTCGTCTTTAAGGCATGTAATATTGTTGAAGAGGCAGAGGGCTTTGACATAAGTATGGAAGAATTGAGTATTTGCATCGCCAAGGTTGAGCCAGTTTATGTTAGCCCGCTGACGCCAATCCAGCTCTTCTTGTAGGAGATTGCTGATGTACTCATCTTGCAAACGTTCCATGGTGAGGTCAGAAGTAACATGGGACAGAGTGCTAGTAGATACCTGGATATTGCTAATTTGATGTAGGACTTTGTTCTTGTGTTTATTGTTGGAAGCTTGGAGTTTGGAGTCCCAAGAAGTTGCAGCAGCACAGAAGGTAGGGAGAGCATCAAGGAAGTTTTTTGTCGAGTCCCAGGATTTAAGAATGGCATCTTTGAAATTAGGGGTCGGCGACCAATTGTCTTTAGTACGGAAGGACCTGGGGCGATCATGCCGGTGCAAAGACTCATGGATGAGGAGTGGGCTATGGTCACTGTAGAGTCTTGGAAGAACGGTAACAGAAGTATTGTTGGCCATAGTAAGCCAATTGTTGTTGGCAATGACTCTATCAAGTCTTTCCAACAACTGAAGCCGCTTAAAAGTGAAGAAGGGGCCATTAGCCTTGATGTCCGCCAAGACGGTGAGAATGAGAAGAGAGTTGAACTTCCTACTAGAGTGACGATCAAAGGAACGCCCATTTTGTTTTTTAGAAATGTCAAGCATGGTGTTGAAGTCACTGAGGATTGCCCATGCACCAGAGATGGAGTTAGAGATGTCTTGTAAACGATTCCAAAGAAGGTCTCGTCTACAAGGGTTAAGAGCACCATAGACGAATGTCAGGTACCAAGTATCATTAATGTAGTAATGGATGAGTTGTTGATGGTTAAGAACGATGTTGATGGAGCAGTGAGCATCATCCCACAACACCCAAATACCACCAGAAAAACCAATGGCCTCAACCCGGTGAGAGGAGGGGAAACCTAGTTTCTTTATGACTCTATCAGCCTTGGATCCACTAATACGTGGTTCGACAATGGCCATAATATGAAGTCTATGTCTTCTTTTGAGATCTTTAAGGAGGCAGATCTTTTTCTTGAAATAGGCACCTTGAATGTTCTAGCAGAGGATATTCAACATTAAAACATAGATAGAGAGAGGGGTGTGGGAAACTTAAGCAATTGCTGCACAGAGGTCGATGGATTGATCATCGCCAACCATATCATCATCTGGAGGTGGCACTGACTCTTTATTGAAGTCAATGGCACACTTAGCATCTGAACCTTGGTCTAGGTTGCTGACTAACTGGGTGAGATTCCCTTTCTTCCTTTCCCTACCAGGGCTAACAGTCTGGTAAACTACCTTCCTGTTTCTGAGTAGTACTCCACTGCCTCCTCCTTTATCACCCCATTGGAATAGGTGTTGGGATTCAACGTGGATAGTGTCTGTGGTTGCAAATTGGAATGGGGGGTCAGCCCCCATGTCACACACCGATCTCACACTAACCACTAATCACGAGATTAGGGCGCGACGGAGGGATTATCACATAAACAAATCACTGAGAACTTTTTTTTTAAACCTCGTAATGATATCCGGATTATTACTGTAAACTAAAACATAATAAACTATTGAGGAAGCATTTCAATTAAACTGGCTAGAGAACATAGACAGAGTTTACAACATGTAACATTGTTTAACAGAAAGTAAAACATAACAGTTAATTTACATCTTTTACACATTCTCCATACATACTCTCTCTCACCCACACCATGTCCCAAGGACCGAGGGGAAAGGACTAAGAGACCTCTAACTAAACTAACTACATATACCTTCTACTGCCAAAAACTAGGATGGAAAGATCCTTCAGATTCTTGATGCTGTTGTTGACCTGAAAATGTTTGAGTAGAGGAGTGAGCCTACTCGCTCAGTGAATAGCCTTTCATTTAGCTATCACTAAACAACTCATCAGATATATAAAATTGTAATAAAGCATAAGAACAGTTCTATACTGAGCAATTCTAATGGAATAATAATTCTATCAGGCAATATTCATATTTCTATATAACAACAGGTATCACATAACTGTAAGCATTAAATATCAGGAACTGCATATCTTAATTAGTTAGGCAATTATTAACAACTAACACAGAAGATTCTAAACTACTAACATATTAAATTTACTGTGATCCTATACGATTACATTTTAGTTATGCCCCAAACATATGCAGCGCACTCTGCATATGAAGATCTGTAGCGAACTATGATCCCACCGTACAAGACTTAGCGACACACCCGAGAAATGCTAAGTCTGAATTCTCGTCCTGGTCTGCACAGGACTCTCAGGCTCACAAGGCCTCACTGCACTAACTCTGAGTGCTCTGGACTCCTCTCGCAACATGTAGTGCACAGTCGGAGGGTCTCTAAGTCTCCGATGCCTGGGCGTATCCCCAGGGCTGACCGGGACATTCTCTCGGATCTCCGATGCCTGGGCGTATCCCCAGGGCTGACCGGGATCCTACCTCTCAGACTTTGTGTCACCGAGACATTCGGTATTTGTTGGACACGAGTCTCCGATGCCTGGACGTATCCCCAGGGCTGACCGTTTTACCCCAAAGGTACAGACCGCGCAATGGGGTTCTACGGTGTCGGGGCACCTAAGTCTATTATAACACAATTATATCTTTCATTACTTTAGAACATACAACTGGATTAATACACTTGTTTATGAACTGTACTAATTTCAACCGCTACTCTGTATATATAGGAGTATTCATAGAGCAAGTCAATTATCTGTATTGTTCAAACATACACAGCAACAATATTTTAGTTAATTAAATCTATTTCAACAACTGCATTAAGCACTTTTGGTTTCCGTTGAACCAAATAAAATCATTGAACTGTTCTACACTGATAAGAAGCTGTTCTAGATCATGTATAATCATACCGAAGCAATTTATAAAATAAAATTCAAGTTTCATCAAATACTGATAAAACGCCTGATAACCACTGATATCAGTGCAAAAATGCACAGTTTACCAAAAAATTCCAACGAAGGAGTTAAATGATGATAACTAAATGAACTCCTACTCACAGTGGTTTGGGATGTCCGGATTCGTCCGGAAATGTGTCCAAGGCCTGTTTCCGGGCAGAATTTGGTTGCCTTTCGACCTTTGGTATTTCAATTTCACGGTTCTGTAGTAAGCTGCTTCACGCACAGGTTGACAGAGAGCTCAAACGATGGTTGGACTTGAATAGAGGCTACAACTTCTTGCTTGTACCTCCAAAACGAAGCTCAAACCAACCTCCTCTTATTGCCTTGGCGCCCAAGCTAATTTCCTGCTGCTGCATGTAGCTACGGCTGCTGCAAGGTGCCGCTTGGCCAAGCAACAGGTGGCCGCTAGCCAAGGAAGGAAGAGGTAGGGGAAGAGGAAGGAGAAAAGAAGAAGGGAAGAAGAAGAGAGGTGGGTTGCTGGGGAAAACGGAGCCAACTGCTCCTCAACTTCACCGATCGCCACTCAGCTCCGGTGCACCGACTTCACAGAGGCGACCGCTGGAGAAGATAAACGAAAAAGGAAAGGAAAGAAAAAGGATCGTTTATAAGTAAGAACCTTGGAAAAATTGCTAAATTGACCCC
The DNA here is from genome assembly GCA_963693085.1 of Alisma plantago-aquatica. Taxonomy (NCBI): domain Eukaryota; kingdom Viridiplantae; phylum Streptophyta; class Magnoliopsida; order Alismatales; family Alismataceae; genus Alisma; species Alisma plantago-aquatica. The sequence goes on from OY856415.1 coordinate 224,697,077, forward strand.
AGAAACTGAAAATCCTTATAACTTTTTCCTCGGAGGTCCAATCAGCATGATTTCTTTTGCATCTTTTCAAGAATGAGGCCCAATACACTCCCAAGGCATGAAAACATGCTAATCACACTGTTTTACTGATTCAAAATTCCAATTGCATCCAATTATTACTCAAATTAATCATCTTAATTATGCACTAATTGATCTTATGTGCTTAATTCAACTAAATCAAGTTAATGATTCACTAACCACATCATAAACACATATGTTAACTCAAATAACTTTAATTAGGCTCAAATCATAATGCTTACCAATAAACTTTGGAACGGGTCATAACACCCCATCTCCTTCGTTCTACCCACACAAGTGTCATCATTCAACAATGTGGCACTTGTGTTGTTTGAGTTGGTGTCGACACCACCCGCCGATGAGGCCTTGGGTAGTGTGGCTTGCCCTACACTAGACTGTGTTTGAAGCTTTTCCTTTGCCTTCTTCTTTTGTTTCATAGATTGGATAGTATGCCACTCCTCTTCAGACGCTTCTTTAATGTCTGGTGTGGGTTGTGGCGGCTGCTCCACAACAGTGTCTTTGTCCCCCCGAGTGGCTGACGTCTCCTGTGTCGTGTTTCCAGTCTGGGGTGGCGCACCCTTCGTGTTGGAAGGCCTGCGTTTCTCTGGCTTCTTAGCGTGGATTTGGGGTGTGTACTGCACCTCCTTAAGGAGGGGGGTGGGGTGACGTTGAAGATGGTTCAGTGGGGGAGAAAGGTGTGACAAAGATGCACGCTGTGTCATCATGCCCGACTCTACCACACTTCATGTAGACAGAGGGCAGGTTCTCATATTCTAGTCGGTAATATTCCCAATTAAGATAGATGGCCGACAGCAGAGGCTTGAGAGTATCGACCTCAACTGCTAGCCTTGAAAACTTGCCATGATGGCCTGACAACATGGTGGTGTTGACTTTGATCATTTTACCAATGACATCACCAATGCTTGCTAGAAGTTGATTCTGGTAGAGATAAACGATGCGTAGCCAAACCACAAGCTTCCTATGGATGCAATCAATGGGGCGAAAGTCAGCCGACCATGATTGGACTGACAAGTAGTTGCCAAATATGGTCCATGGACCTTCAGTCATGGCACACTCGAATGCCTCCTTGTTGTTGAGTTGAATGATGAAATACCCCATCTCCAAGTCAATAACTCGGAATTGCTCAGTGAGATTCCACATGGATATGATACAACGAGCGTTGTGAAGCCGACGTTGATGTCGACTACCTTCACCACCACAGTGAACCTCCATGGTTCCAACAGCAGCGGCAGCACATTAGGTAGATTCTGATGTTGGGAAGGACTCTGCTTCTATCAAAATGGATGTCAGATGCTTTTAGGGAATTGGGGGAGACCAATTTGATCGCTGGTTGCGTAGCACCACCTATGATGACATCATGGAAGGAGACCGAGCCGGGGTTGTGCCCGTCAGCATGATCGCCTTCGTCCATGGCGTTAATGCCATCTGGGTTCTCTGCACTGTCAAGCAGCGATGAAAAATTGTTGATTTCGACATTAACCCATCCCTGACTAGCACAGTGATTATTGTGGAAGGATCCACACCTTGCATTGTGGCCTCCACGGCCATTGATGCCACCACCTCTCATGCACACAATGAGTCACCCAAAACCCTAGGGGACGCCGCCTTCGCTGAAAAAACTCTTTATATTATCTCCTAAAAAGGGTTCTTTATGACATAAATATATAATTTGGAAAATGTACATATTGAGTCATATAATTTGAACATATCAACAATAGTGTAAAAATACTAAATTCATCCCAGGGATTATATTTTTTCTAAACAAGTCTAGATCACAAATAACCTAGAGTTTTCAAATAATGCCATTTCAAGGGACTATACAACATAATGAAAGTAGTTTAAACACTACACATGCATAATTGAGTAGCAAGACAAATAGTCTAGTCATATTTCCTTTCTATATAGCAAGGCAAGTGGAGTCATAAACTCTATATTCAAAATATCCATTGAAAGTAACAATTTAGGAATCAAAAAATTTTCAAATGGAACAATAAAAAGAACAAAAAAATACTTGTCTGTTTTTGTCAAAGCAGTGGCACCCGAGTGGCTAAGAGAGATGATTTGTAAGAAGTAGGTATTTGGTTCAATCCACCATGGTAAAGGGATGAATATATTCCCCTTTTTAAATTAAAAATACTGGCTTCATTTTAAGAAATGTGGGTTTATGAATATATAAATGCCCAAATTAAAATGAAGGTTGCATATACCTATTATTCAATCCTACCACCTCCAAGATCAAAATCTAGGTCCATTCCAAGGTTTAAACACCTAGTTCAAACTTCAAACAACTTGATTATGCTTTAGACACCTATGATATGGATTAATTATGAGATTTATATGTTAGTCTATGGTCCTAAATTTTAATCTTTATGGTCCTAAACCTTAATTTGGGTCATTTGTGAATGGATGAGATGTGAAAATCAAGGTCTAAAAACATGATCAAATGATTCCCTTTCTAAAACATTTCTAATACATATTTTTATATAATTTTCTGGTCTTGTATACATTTCCTAAGGATTTCACAATTACTAATGAATTAGCAAATAAAAAAATATACATGTGTCAGTAAATAAAAGGATTGTGGAATATTCAAATGTCTGGGCACAAATATATTAAGAAATAGATGTGCATTACAGTACATCAATAATACACTCATGGGTAAAGTGTCTATTAGGATTTAATAACAACCATGCGAAAAAGAGTATCAGGGATGATTAAATTAGTTAAATGCACATGCAATACATATTGTATGAATAAAGCAGCAAGGGTAGCTCACCTAAAATGTACCATGACTTCTTCTCAATTGAGCCGATGCTAGGAGATTGGTCTGTTGCTCAAAATCTCCAATCAAGAGTGGGGAAAATAGTGTCGTTAGTGAGAATCAGTGGTTGCCAATGTATTCCACAAATGGCTCTAAACCCGTTGATCCAGAATGCATGCTCGAGGGTTCACTAAAGCACCATGCTCCACACCAAAACCATAACAGGAAGATACAAGAGAGTGGAACCTACATCTTGACAAACTAGGGAGAAACAACGCCAATGGTTTTTCTTTGAGAAGTCGTTGAAGTTGATGGAACAAGTAGGAATTGAAGATAAGAAGATCTGTCAGAGGCATAGTGACACTCGAAGAGGATAGAGAATGTGATTGTTTGAATTGAAAACTAGATGAAAGTGGATGTGAGTGAAGACCAAAGGTACTAGCCGTTTCATAGAGTCTCAACATGCTTATGTATGTATCTTTCATCTAGGAAGCACTAACAATTTGTGGAGAACATGGTGTCAATGCCATCAATGTATGGTAGAAGAAGAATAGAAGAGATTGGAGTTTACCTCTTCTCCCACAAAGGTGAGAGCTCCAGTTGCTCTGTGGCTCTCAAGGAGGTATTATGTATGCTCTTAGGTTCTCACCATGGCTAGAGGTGGCCAATGACTCTAAGTACATTAACAGATAGAAGGAAGTTCAGGGGAAGAAGTGAGGTAGCTATGGTTTCTAATCTAGATGACGAGCAGATATAAACGAGGTCCTGGTAGTTCAGGAAGCAACATAGGGATAAGAGGGAGAAGGTCTAGTGAGAAATGGATGGCGATGATAGAGAGAAATGGGAGGTAGTTGTAGATCAATGGAGAAAATTAAGTGAAAGGTAGGAGATGCCCATGGCTACTCAACCCTGGTTATGTGGTCCTCCAGGGGGCGGACATGAATTGGGGTCCAAGTTTTACAAAATTCTTGCATGACATGTTCTAATTTCAAACCTAAATTGAGGCAATTAATTGATTGGGGGTTAAAACTTAGGTCACTTGATTTCTTTCTTCCTCAATCAAATTGAAAGAACTAGCAACACCCAAACAACTTGAAACATTCAAGGTAGGATAAATAGGATGTGAAAATTTTGATTTATATCAATTATTCATTTGAAAACGTTAGGTGTAACATTTCACTAGTTTTATGTTAAGTCTTCACTTGAGGTATTTATTCCTCTTTATTAACTTGTTTTGATTCAATACTTCAGATGAATTTAATTTCCCTCCTCTTCAAATCTTAAGATGGTTCCAGAGAGCCAATTAGGGTCAAACCATTTAATCTATGTATTTTTATAATTAACCCTAATTGAAGACTTAGTAAGTTAATTATCTATCATTAACCCTATATAAAGTGTTATTTGAGAAAATATTATGTTTCTCGATTCCAATCTCATTTATGTAGTTGAGGGAAAAGGAAATCATACATAAATAATAAAAAATGGGTCTAAAAAGAGGATTAAACTATGAGCCTAGATTAGAGTATGTTACAACACTCAAGTCCTTATAGAGGATTTCACCCCCATAATTCGTCCATCTATAGCCTCTAATGTTATCTATTCCTACTAGACAAATCATAGATTTCTAGTTCACTTAATGTGGTGTATTCTATTATATCACTCTGTATCACCCTTAAATCCAATTCCATAGTGAAACTATATAACTTCATGCCTTGTGCCTTCGTTAGATTTCTCATATCATACATTGATCTAAGAATGTTACACAAAGACTATGATTACCTTAATGTTGTTATGATTATTATGTCTACTACACTGTCATGGAAATCTTCATTATTCTCTTAGAATGCTCATGCGTTGTGCCTCCATTAGATTTCTCATATCATGTATTGATCTAAGAATGTTACACAGAGACCTATGATTATCTTAACATTGTTACGATCATTATGTCTACAACAATGTTATGGAAATATACATTATTCTCTTAAAATGCTCATCTGTATGCATGTGGTCACTAGGTTTTAGTACAACTTTTCATATAACATTACGTAAGCATGAGTGACCCATTTTGCAATTAGGTTTCATCTTGAGGTCATTATATGACCACTAGGTTATAATACTAAGCCTTTTTAGGAAAAATGTCAAAAAACACCATCATGATGTTTATTATCATTATTATTATTTTGTTTTATATTAATATCCTTTTTCTAGATTAAGTGTACATGTACTATTTGGGTATTGATGTATATATATGTTCTTTTTTTTCAAGTATTAGGGCTATCTCTTGAGTTAAATATATTCATAGATTTCACAAAGTAGAATTTTTTATCTTATGTCTCATGGCCAAGACAACTCATATAATCTATTAGACAAATTAGGGCTAAGGTGTAAGATTAGGGTTGTATTTTCAAACATCTTATACCATTCATAATTGAGGAAGATAGTGCTTTGTATGCAACTTATTGAAATAACATTCATGATTTTTCCTACATAATAAAGTACATGTGTTATCACTAAGGTGTAATTAATTCATTTTTACTTTAGTTTATTTTTATCACACTGGAAACAATTCACATTCACTAGATTTAGTATCCATAGTGAAGTAAACTAGTTTCTGGAGTAGAATTATTCATGTCACTAATTTTGAAGCAAAGTGGGGTATAGGAGAGTTAAGTTCAAACTTTTAGGAATTGATCATTCTTCTTTTTTCTTCAACTTAATCAATAATTCATATTAATTATTTTCACCATTTTGATATGTGAATATAAATTTGAAAAATTATTTTAATTATCTAGCAATATTCATGGTGCTCAAATAACATATCTTTTTCATTTAGTCTGGTTATGTGGTCAATACAATTGTTTGATATTAATATTGTAAATTACTCGAGTAATACTTATTACAATAACCATTTAGTTATTTACACTCCTAGTTACTAAAGCACACAAGACCCCATATCTTAAAAGGATTAATTTATAACCTAATTAAGAATGTAGAAAGGTAATATGAGCAGACCAACTTGGTCATATAGATCTATAACTCCTCCCTTCTCATTGATCCATACATAGGTCTAGGGTCTCGTAGTTGACTGAACTAGTCAAGGGGTGTTTTCTAGGGGTTCCTTCTACACAAAACTTCATATGGTAGTGACTTGGTTCACCAAAACATTGAAAAATCAATCTTTTTGTACATATAGTGCAATGATGAAAACATTTTTGACAATGGAAACACTTGTGTTGTGAAGATAAAAACTTGGCACCAGATCAAATGAGAGTATCAATTCAATCACATTCCACCTTAACTTGTTATATTGTGAGAGTCTAAACCTCTAAGGGTCTATAATAGTATACTAAAAGTGTCTCTAACTCATACCATATGCGAAAAGGATATAGATGAACTCCTAATGATCTCCACTAAGTAATGAATATTTAACCCTAGTATATGAGTAAACTAGATTTCATGTAAGGAAGATTCCAGTTCCCTAGGTAGAGAGCATCTGAAGAACTATAATAACCGTGTCTAAGGGATGGATTACATACACATAATGGATCTATATCATAACTCTAAAACTTAAGTAAGGTTTCAAATGTTTTTCATCCATCCATGCTTAGTTCTCAACATAGATGTAATCGAGGTACATTTGAAAGACAATAAAGAAAAATATTAAGTATTAATCCTGACCGTAAGTGTTCGAAGGAGCCTACACTACATAGTGGGTGAATGAAATTCCCTAAGAACAACCATCTAGAAGAGCGTGTTTCTGTGTAGTAGTTTTTTCATCACCATAGAGATGGTAGGGATCATTGGATTACAAAAAGTAAGTCTCATTCACCAAATTGATTCTGGGGAGTGGTAAAGATTCAATTATGTAGGGATTGAAACCCTAGTTGGTATTGTATGACTTAGGAAAGGTGCATCAATGTTCTATACAAGTTCACTAATAGTCTAATTGTGGCATATTTATTGGAACAATAGATGATATATTGAAATAGTCAGATTCACTGACTACACTAGTTCCGATACCATGTTGTAAAAAGTGTGACCTGAGAGGGGGTCTAGTCGTGTAGCATCCAACTCACAAAAACTAGATTAACTTAAGCGGAAGCGAATTATTTGCAGCGGATTACTGAAAATCACTAAAAATTAAATTTTTTTGCAAAGAGATCCACACATAAGAAATCGTTTCCATTGAGAACCATTGTGTAACATTTACATTCTGGTTCAAACATACATAACCTGTACCATCTCTTTTCAGAGACTACAACATCAGCTGTCCTATAAGCATTATATACAGACATCATACGAATCTCGAGGCATCAAGCCAAAACCTCAGTTCGATTTATCAAAAACACTGACTAAAAACTCTGAGGACCTGAGAGTACAAAGACGACACATAGGACTTTCTAACTACATAACTTGACAGACAATATCTCCACCTTAGATATTACTGTTGGTCTTGCTGTTACTGTTGTTGTCCATTCCCTATAATGGAATTCTGCTTCTTTGTCTGCGTCCACCTAAAAAGTTGGATCCCACAGGGGTGAAACAATTGTAAATTTCCCTAGCGGGAGATATAACTCTCCTCCAAAACATTGTTATAGCAATTTATTAAAATAAACTGAACATACAAATTTATATATTTAATCAACAACAGGTAAGTCACTTATATGAACAAAGTGAAGTAATCTCATTTTTCAAGGATAACATTGCATCTACTCATGGTAGACTCATAGTTCATTCATCTATTTGTAATGAATACAACAGATATGAGTAACATCAATGAACTACAAATATATAACAGAAATGTAACATCAACCAATGAATTTCTGTATTAAATCCTTAAGAAAACATGCTATATGGCTGATTTCATTTTACAAACACACTTATGCCCTGAGGAGATGAGGTATACCGCTCATACTCCAACCGACCACTGTGAAGTCAAAATCAGTACCATACATAGGTCAATGGAAGAGTCAGATTCCCATGACCTCACACATCCTGGTCAGTGCAGGACAACAAGCAGGACTGTGTTAACTGCTCAAGATAGCTTTCCAGGGTATACTGGAACTTCGCTATAGAGTTACAACGTCAACTGCACTCTCATCGGCCATCGAGAGATTTAATGTTTATCTCCTCGACCCGACATAAGTATTATGGGGAGATGTGTACGACATCTATCCCAATCATCGGGAGATTAGTGATACATACATCCTGACACATGAAGGATTGAGAGGTTTGGTGTTTACCCTCCCTCAAATCACTTCACCGGACGTAAGGATATTTTTCGCCCATTCACCCCCACATATACAAAATATGCGTTTCGGGTTTTAACGCGGAGCACCCGTTTCACCATCACCTATTCCTGACGATGATGGATCTATGGTCAGGGCTCTACATGAATCGATTTCACTTGATTAATTAAGTACATTTTCATATTCTTTTAGCATGAGCCAAGTTCTCAAACAAGACTTATTACAACAATGCTATAAAGACACATGTACTACTTTCATCAGATACTTATCAGTCTTTCAAAGACCTTGGGAACTCAGTCCCTCATTTCAAAACTGGGAATTCTCATCCCTTCACATTCTCATCACCATAATCATATGGTTCTGGGTATTCAAGCCCTTTACTCATCATTGAGCATCATTACCATTTATTAGGTAACTATCACCTTCAGGTCATCTGACCAAGGCATTCATGATACTTGTTAAACAAGCATCACACCTGGCTCACAAGGCCATGAAATATCTTGTCACCTCTTTCTAGGTAACAACTTACTCATATGACTCGTAAAAGTCTATGCACATTGCTACTTTTATAAGTAACAACAACATCAAGGCACAAAAAGGCCAATCAACATTTATTATATAAACGTCACATCTCAAATCTAGCTATGTTCATCATCTCATCATTCAAGACTCTCTTGAGTTAACCAACTTATCTTGCATTAAGGTATTTCCCCTCTTAATACATTACATCACCAAACTTTCACCTTTAGCATATAATGCATAGGCCACACATTAGAATTGTCCAACTATCTTCAATGATATGGACTTATCTAATGCTAAAGACATTGCTTACCATTAGTTGCATATAATCAACCACAAGAAATGTTTCACCTTTATAAGGCCATTCCTTCTATCTCATCATTAGGGTTTCTTTATACCCTTACTTAAAATTAGGATTATGATTCATTGTCACATTGCCCAGAATTAGGGCTTTATGCATTATGACTCCTTATTAGAGTCTCATATGCCTTCACCCTTCTTAGGGCCTCTCATCACAACATAACATTAGTACATCATGTGGTGTTAATACTTAGTCAGGGTTTCTCATGGAATCACCCTCAACTAGGGTTTCACATGGTATCACCCTCAACTAGGGTTTCCACCATAGTTTCCCACAATTTGGGTTTACTATTCATCTCCATTAGGATTTCATTCAATTGTCCATAATTAGAGATTCACTATTCATCCCAATTAGGGTTTTACATCTCATTTCCCTAAATTGAAGTTTCACACATCACTACCCTAGATTAGGGTTACATCCTCACCCTGGATTAGGGTTACATCTAGAATTGCCCTCAATTAGGGTTAGAATTCAATAACCCTGTCAATTAGGGTTTATGTTCATGATTAGGGTTTCATGATCTCTTTACTTAAGGATCATACCCTTAATCACCACATGAATCATATTCATGTATGAATTCATGCTATCATCTTCTCAACTTGATTAGGTCATATCAACCCTTCAATCAAGTACATACAACTATGATTAACATAGTGTATCAATTCATTGATCCTATAAGCAATTAGGGTTCATTCCTTAATTTGCACTAACCACTTAGGTACTACTAGGGTTTCAACATTTGTACCTTCATTGATTATCATTACTAATCATCATTGGATCAATGGATCATTCATCATCTCTATTCTCAAGAGATTCAATCACATTGGACCCCCATTACATAAGATATCCAATTGAATTGACCAATTGGATCTTCAATTACAATAGGTGTCCAAGTGGATTAACCAATTAAATCCTCAATCATCTTTGACTACTTTAGCCCCAAACGGTCTTGGTCTTCAAAGTTCAAACGGTTTGAAACCATTTGGTAAAGGTGTTTGAGACCGTTTTCCCAAGCAAGTAGGTGAAGACCGTTTGCCCAAGTTTGACTTTTGAAACCGCATGGGCACAAATGGTTTGGGATCGTTTGGTCCCAAATGGTCTTGAGACCATTTGGCCCCAAACAGTCTTGAGACCATTTGGACTCAAATGGTCTTGAGACCGTTTGGTCCAAACCTCCTCAAAACCGCATGAACCAAATATGGTCTCAACCAATCAAATTGGATTAGGGTTTCCAATGTTGATTCCTTCAATCATCGAATTCATGGAACCAATCATCAATTGGACCTATCCTCATACTTCAATTGAGTTTAATAGGTCAACCTTCAACTGATTTGACCCTCAATGGACCCTAAATTGGTCATCAATTAGGGTTTTATTCAATTGAATTAGGGTTTGGAATCGATGATCCTTCAACACTAATCAATGCAAGATTAGTTACTTTGAAACCATTGAACCATCATCCAAATTGAACATGACCTGACCCCAAACGGTCTTGAGGTCGTTTGGATGACCACCAAACGGTCTTGAGACCGTTTGCCCATCACATTATCAAAATCCAAGTCAACCAATTAGGGTTTGGATCATTGGATTGATCACCAAATCAGCAATTGATTACACTTTAACTTAGTATCATTGGATCATCAATTGCTTAACCATACTCACCCCTAGACCTCCAAACGGTCTTGGATGAGCTCCAAACGGTCTTGAGACCGTTTGGCTCATCCAACCCTTGGATTCTAGTGAAATTTCATCAAGGTTTGGTCTATTGAGTTGATCAACAAATCAGCAATTGATTGCTTTGTAACTTGGTAACTTTGGACCTTCCAATAGGTAACCATAATTAAACCTAGACCTCCAAACGGTCTTGGGTGATCCACAAACGGTCTTGAAACCATTTGGGTGATCCCCAAACGGTTTTGAAACCGTTTGGGCTAATCAACCCAAAATCTCAAATCAACTCATTGGAATTTCAGCTCTAATTTCAATTAGGGTTTGCCCAATTGATTAGCGTTCAACTCATGATTCCTTTGGAATTAATTATCCAAATTTGGTGGGTCATCAACGAACATAATTAGGAACAGGATTCTCAAACGTTCAACCCTTGGTCAACTCCCCCAAATGGTTTTGAAACCGTTTTCCCAAAAAGTCAAATTAATAAAGTTGAAAATCAGCACTTAATCCAATTAGGTTTGCCTAATTGATTAGCCTTCAAATCATGATTCCTTTGTAATTAATTTATCAAATTTGGTGGGTTATCAACCAACATAATTAGGAACAGGATTCTATAACGTTCAACCCTTGGTCAACTCCCCCAAATGGTTTTGAAACCGTTTGGTCTCATGCGGTTTGCTGAAACCGTTTGCTCCCAAACGGTTTGAAACCGTTTGCTCCCAAATGGTTTGGGAAACCGTTTGAGCAACCCAAAAAAGATCGTTTGCTTTGGATATTTAGAGAGGTGTGTTATTATCATATTCAACCTCTGAACTCACGAAACCTGCTGTGGTTTCCATGGTGATTGCATCAATCAACCAAATCGATTATTGTAAATGTAGAAATGATCATTATTTGACATGGAATTGACTGCAATGACAAAATCAAGGGTTCAAGTTATAAAACCCGCCTCCAATTGAGCTCCAAAGCTCCATGTCCACGGAAACAATGGTGTATTCAACTCCTTTCACCATTCCAAGGTTCGTCCTCAAGGTTTGAGTGAAAAGGAATGGTCAGAATTGAAGAGGAGATCGAAATAGGAAGAAATCCATAATTTATTTTTGATTTCCACCATGGAATCAAGGTGAACCAAGGTCAAGAAGACTACCAACAGGTTGGGGGTCGTCCTCCTGACCCTCCCAAGCTCCCTTGGTCGTTTCCCAAGCAAGGAGAAGAAGTGGGGTCGAAAAAGCCTTCCATTTGTCTTGTAAAAGGTTCTTTTATAAAAATTCAATGAGAGAGAATATGCTTTGCAAAAATCCAATTAATCCCAAAAAATGTGGTCCCCACTCAACTTACTTAGGGACGAGGCTATCTTGTTTTCCTCCAATTCCTCTCAATTATCCATGATTTAAAGAAAAGCAAACCAAGCACCTTAAATTATATTATATAAATATCCATATGTGAGTGGATATTTCTTTTTCTTATAAAATTGTGAATGAGTTATCCACTCCCTTGGATATTTTCATGGTCCTTGCAAGGCTCAAGGATGTCCACGCACATCTGAATCCAACCATTATAATTTTGGTTGAAGGCCCTTTAATTAATACATTTATTTTTGCCCTAAATCGAATTAGGGTTTCAATTAGGATTAAATCTTGATTATTTTAATATCAAGATTCTCTCTCCTCCAACTTAATTCAAATGAGGAGCCCCTCTCATTTTCTTTTATCTAAATGATGCCAAGAAACATTAGGGACCTTATTGAAGTAGTAAATTACATATTGCACCCTAGGTTTTGGGTAAATTGCACATTACACCAAAACTAGGTTTTTATGCACATACATTGCTTTATCAGCTCTTTCTTGGTATTCAGGCTTCCATAAGCCATACCTCAACATCATTTTCACTCTCATGATGCTTCAACTCATGAGGAACATATTATCATGCAAAATTTGCAGTTAAACCCCTCAACTTGGGTAATTTGCACTTTAGTTTAAAACAAGCAAACATTGATTTCAACAATGTTCAAAAGGGACTAGAATTGCAACATAAGTTCCTCTTGAGCCCTAATTACTTTTCACAAGATGAGATTAAGCATTTAATCACCTTTCTTAATCAAAACATCTAGGGTTAAAGTATAACCCAGGTCAGGGATGTTACAAGTCGTTACTTAATTCAAGAATAAATCCAACCAACCCAAGCACACATATATGTATGATGGTAAATGTAACTACCTCAAAACTTATAAATTTTAGATTTAGTTCAGGAAAATGATAAGAGAATCAATCTGGAGAAATAAAGGAAATAATAAGGTTGCGATTGATGAATTTTCAAATTTAATAAGTTGTCTTTGAGATTTTCAAAATTTTATGAAATTGTTTTGCCATGTGGTCTTTGTGTGCAAATTTTTCAAATTCGAGAATCTCATGATCTTAATAAAAACCAAGTAATACTTTTTGTATAATATGATGATAAAAGACTAAAGGTTCAAAAAAATCAAGTTAATAAATTAATTGAATAATCAACTAATGTCTTGTATTTGATTCCTTGCACATAAATTTAAGAGTAACCCAACATCCTTGTTGAATTCAACTTTTAGGAAAAATCTGAGATTAATTTTAAGAAAATATAAATCCAAGACTTGAAAGGAAACTATAATTAATTATGGCCTTATTAATTACATGATGAGATTTCTTCAAGTATAAAAAAAAGGCATAAATGGTTACCTTTTTGCGTGTAACTTATCCAAATCTGAGTTTTGATGGTAAGAAAGAAGTTTTTAAGTTTTGGGACCAATCAAAGTTAAGAAGAGGAATTTATGGATTCTCTAAATAAATCCATAAAAGTGGCGTAATAATATTTGGATAATACCCTTTGTTTACTTCATGTCAAGTTTAGGGTATGTAACAACCTTGGTAGGACCCATCCTTTATATATGCAACGTGGGATCATAACTAAATAAAGAGAAGCCCAGAATATGGAAGGATAATATAACTATTGTGACTTGAAGAATTCATTTGAGAAAATTTATTAAAGAAGAAGTTTTAGCTATGTGCATTTCTAAGTTGGAAACCTATTAAATGATTTCCTTTTTTGTGTAAAAAGTTTAACCAATCTGATAACACACTTGATCAAAATTATGTTTTATTAGTAAAGAATTAATTCTTACAAATCTTGTTGCTCTTGAGGTTGTGTGTAGAAAAAGGGAAAGTCTTATTAAAATAAATGGCAAGTAGAGTTGTCTTGTGTGTTCCTTTCCAATCACCTACAAATTGTTATCAAACCAAACCACCAATTTTGAAAATCTAGTGTTATATATGTATGGTGTCCTGAAGAGGAGATGGACTACCATTGATTCCTCCTTCCTTATAGTATATCCTTCCTTAACAGTAAGGTAGAAAACCTTTCTAACCTAAAATGATGGTTCTCCTCCTTTTCCATGGTGATGTGAAGGTTTTCCCTATGGCTTGATGGTTGTCAACCCAGCTGTAAGACCCCTGACCTAGCTTAGTGCTTGATTGTGTTTGCCTGCTTAATAAGATGCTTTAACCTTAATCTAATCTTATGATGCACCTTAATAATTAACATGTGACATGCATGCGTTTTCAATTTGGTCCAGTTTGCTTGATGTTTGAGTTAGTTATGCTTGTTGTGGACCAAGCTACAATTTACCCATGTTGAGGTTCTATCTTGCAATTTGTCACATTTAAGTTGTGCCCTTTGTGACTTGGCATCATGAGAGAGAATGTTGCTGTAGGATGACTATTTTTTAGCCTTGGTTGGTGATGTGACATCATGTGTAGTTTTAGGGTTTGCATGCTTTGCATGGGTTACATGGATGGCAGTGTCGACCTTGTGTATTCCTTGAGTGTAGCAACCATGTGTTTTGGTGCCTTGAGAGTAATTCGACTGATACCCCTTTCTTTGGTGGTGTTTGTAGCAACCTAGGTATCTTGGCCTTGGTTTTGGTCGCTAGGGTTTGTGCTCTTGTCAAGTGTTGTGACCGTTTAGTTTTGCTTTGACCTTGTGAGTGTAGTGGACCTAAGTGGTCGCTACACTACCTTGTTTCTATCACCCTTTTTTGCATGCATGTCTAGAGTGCTTGCATGGCCTATCGTTTTTGGTACATATGTCCTTTTCATGCTCCCATATCTTGACACTTTATATCCTTACCTCCCTCCTACCCTTAACTATATAAACCCTCTCTTTTACATGCAAGTATCTCTTTTATCTCTTTTCTTTCTCTCTTCTCCCCTTGTGTTCGGCCTTCAGCTTGGTGGATCTAGAGAAGGTGCTAATATTGGATCTTTGGAGGAAAATCACCTTTCATGTGGTGATCTTGAGCTTGATCATCTTACTTGTGGTGGTTCTTGGTGATCTTCCTTCTTGGTAAGTGGTTTCTTACCCTTGATCTCGTTTCATTTGAATGCCACCTTCTCCCTTTCTTCTCTTAGACATAGACTATGGATCACTATGGTGTCTACCTTGAGGAACTTCTCTCCATAGAGGTCGAGATCCATGGTTTTCCATGGGAGTACCTATGTGAGATGAAGCCTAGGGTTTGAGCTTTCTTCTTCTTGAGCTTTCCTTTGACCTTGGTGTGTTCTTCTCTTCTCAAGGTGAACTTATTGTCCATGGAGTTGATCCTAGTTGGAGCTTCCTTCTCTCTCTTGGAGCTTGTGACTTTAGATCTTGATCTTCATCTTAAGGTGGATTATATAATTTTCCCCTCTACTATTATTGCACCATATTCTTGCTTTCATGCTACTATTCTATATCTAAAATTTGCTAATAAGTTAATGGACAATGCTATCTTATTCTAGGGTTTAAGATTTTGAAGTATTCTTGCATAGGTTGCTCCTTCTCTTAACCCTAATTCATGTACCTGAATCCTAAGTGATGATGGAGTTGCTGTTTCTTACAAGCATTTTGACCCTTGGTTTTATCAACATGTTATGGTTCGACCATCATGTAGTAGATGAAGGTTTTGATTGTTATGTGCATGGATTAGACAATGATTTTCTCTTCTCTAAGCTTGGTTTCCTTTTTGGTTTTGGTGATAATCATCCTTTGGGTTTTGAACTTTGTCATCTCCATGTGGTTTTTTTTCTTGGCAACGCTTGGGTTTCTTGATGTGTTACATCTGTTTCGGTCGACATGCTTTCCTTAGTTTCTTGGAGTTGTTTTGAAACATCCCAAATTTTAAATAAAATAAGTTTAGGATCTTAATTGCAAAATTTCTAATATAAAATTTAAAACTTAGACTTTAATGCAAGATACCCCAAATCTTAAATAATTTACATGAAGTTCAATTTAGGAAGTACATGAAATATGCTTCCTTTATTTTCTTTATAATTATATGAGTTCATATAAATTAAAGGAAAACTATCATTTTCTCTCTCTTTCCTATGATAACCCTTTATATATATAAAAGATATTGAATAGGACTTATATTTGATAGTAACTCCAAATCTCAAATTTAACTCCAAGTATAACTCACTAAGGAAAGGTAATTTCACTTTATCTCATCTTTAATTACATATACTAGGATATAGCCAACATGAGTTTTATAGGCAAAATGTAGTTGAAAACCTAAATCTAATTGTATAAGAAGAATCTAGATTCCTTGATTAACTGATGGTCCAAATTTGAAATCAATAGGACTTCATTTGACCCTCCAAACCAATTAGTTGAGTTTGTATATAGTTTTGATTAATAATTAATTGAATATAATCAAACTAACCTATGGTTCACATTTTTTTGTCACGCACATTTTTTCTTCTCCTCTGAACTGATTAGATGAAAATCTGGGAATCCCAATTTTCACAGACCCATCTGACGAACCCTACCTTTCTCCTTCACCTGTCTAAGTCCTAGTCAGACTGCAATAGTGATGAGGATATCCCTCTTTCCTGATCTCTATCCCCATATTTCATTAGCAGAAATAGATCTGCCCCTCACCTTCCTCACTTCTTCCTAAACCTTCTCATCTCCTACACATTAGGGTTTTGTGCCCTAAAGCCCCCGTTTGACTAGTACCCTCTCTCGTCTCCCCTATTTCTTTCCCTGCAAGTAACTCTACCCCTCCCATATTGTGAAACCTACATACAGGCCCCCGAAATTGTTCCCCAGGGATCAAGAAACTAAACCACAGTCCCATTTTTCTCACTGGTACCCTGTATGTGGATACTATACTCCCATCAACATATGCCTATGGAGCTCGGCCTCAGACCGATGTTCCCTACCCTCTCGACTATTGGAGTTGACCCAGAAACACTTGGGGGACTCTCATGAAGCTTTTCTCGAAGCTGATTGGGTGGTTGTTGCGGTAATCACCTTTCTCCTATTTTCATATGGTTTGGGTTCTTCACTGTAATTCACCTCTGTGGACCTTGTTTGGTCTCATATTCTTGCTTGTAAACTTTGACGACTTGTTGTAGACATGCCCATATTGTTAATTTTGCACAAGTTTTCTTCCTAAATGATCCCAAACTTTCATCACCTTGCCAGTAATAGCGGTGGAGTTTTATTTTTGTTCCTGACCTTGAAATAAGTCAAGGCTAGGCTTGTTGGAATCCACAATAATGAGGGACCTTGTGGTATGCTTGGTCTTTAGGTTATCAACAACAAAATTGAGTATTGGATTGTCAAATTTGGTATGTGTTTTTCTTGGTACTCGCGTGCCTCACTTTTGAGAAAAAAGACTGTAGGTTCTAGATTCTCATTTTTGGCCATGAGCTTTTGATGTTATCCATCAAGATCGGCCAGGGATAGGGATGACTTTTCAGCTTTTGGTTGACTCCATCACGTGTAGCTATAGCTGCTACCCCAGGGGGGAGGTGGCGGCATGCGGTTGGGCCAAGTAAGCTTCACTGCAAGATTTTTGGCCCTACCTACATGGTTTTTCCTTGTTTTATGATTGGACAAAATTTGAGAAATTTGTAGTAATTTGATCGTTCATCTGAAAAATGCATAAATATAGCCATTGAAAAGGATTTTAAATAAGGAATCTGATTTTAGTATTTTCAAACCCTAATTCAATCATCTCTGACCATGTTTTCCTAGAATAACTAAATTAGGATTTAGGATGGTACTTAAGGTGATAATTAATATAAATCATGTAAGTTCATAAACATAGGAGTGACTCAGGACCAGGGAGACTAAATTAGGGTTTTCTTCAAAAAAGATAAGTGGGTCCATACACTTTGAGTATTAGATAATGGTTTTCAATTGCTTTAAGATTATTGTATCATGATGATCAAGTTAAATTATATACGTAGTAATGTATTCAATTTTTAGAAATTCTTAAATTAATGTTCCCCAAAAGATATTATATGATGCTTATGCTTTCAAGTTCAATTTCAAGAATTCATGGCATGCTCATGTGAGATCCAAGTAAAGAATAATTATTCCAAGTTAATGATGAATCATGTAATTGGTTGTATTATTTTGTCCTCATCATGTTAATGTTGAGCCCTCAGGCCTTACGAGTTCAAATGGAACATAGTGACACATATGTGCAATCATGAGCTCAAGTGGAGCATTATTAATGGCACTTAGGTGCAAATCTTGAGCTCGATTGGAGCATAGTTATGGAACTTTGGTGCAAATCATGAGTTCAAGTAGAACATCAGTTGAGAATACGAGCCTTATGAGCATAGTTGGTGCATAAGAGTAGAGTATATTATAATATTAAGAGCATATTATGAGAATCGAAAATTACTATTCAGTTAATTTCATATTTTTTCTTATTGCCAAGTTATTATTTTGTTATAACAATATTCAATGCCGCTTACTATAACATGTTTTCCATTTTAATGCATGGTTGGGGATGCGATGTATGCAGAAGGAAGGGATAAGGGAGCTTAACCAAGGAGCATACATCTCAAGGATAGATTAAGAGTTTAGCCCTGGTAGGGTGCCAACTATCAATACATTAGATTTTTCCTTTATGCTTATGAGACGTGTTTTAGGTTAGGTGTGACTTTTTTGTTTTGAGTTTGAGATATGAGAAACTATGCAATTTATCCTGTGTTGGTTTTTTAAACTTTATTTTTATGCAATGATTATCATTTTTGTGATATCCCAATGTGAATTAAGCTTCCATTTATTGATGTACATGTTGTAGAAAATTGGGTGTTACATGTTTTGACCATGTTGATGGTGTGATAGGGTTTTGGTTTGGTTACCATGATCCTAAACCCAAACTACTATGGCTGCTACACAAGTTGTTGTGTTGGTCGCAACATGTGTTGATCTCAGTGCTGGATGCTAACTTGGTTTTAGCATGAGGTCGCTACATATGAGATCTTGCTTTGGGTTGCTACCCATGTTGGCTCTTGTTGCGGTCGAAGTTCTATGGTTTGAGTAGGTCGCTACATGTTTGGTGATGTGTTGCAGTCGCAACAAAGTGTTGACATAGCGATTGGTCGATACATGTAATACCCTAGTGGACACTACATATGGTTTATGTTGAACACTACATATGATTGTTTTGTCACTACATTTGCATGAATGATGGTCGCTACACCTTGAGCTTTGAGTGGTCACACTACACATGGTGTACTAAGTTGGTCGACACATGTTGATGTTCACATGTTAGAGATATATAATCAGATGTGTTCCAAGATTATGGGAGGTGATGTACCTAAGGCCTAGTATTGAAGGTGGTTGTGGAAACCCTAATTGATTTAAGCTTGTAAAACCCTAACCCTAGTTTGGGTGTGTGATGTAATTGCTTATATTACTTGAAGTGATTATAATGTAATAATGTTTTCTCTCTCCTACTTATATAGCCTTGATGTTGTAGGTTTAATGAACATCATAAATAATGATTGCTATTGAAATGCTTAAATGACACATGGTGATGATTATGAGCCTTTATGAGGCATGATAAGATAATGATGATGTGCATGAACTATGTGATTGGGTCTTATGACTTGGTAGAGGCTCAATGCCTAATCTGAGGTGTTATCATACAATAATGATATGAGGGATTGTTATCCCCTAGAGATGTGATAATGTTCATGGCCTCATATGGCAGTGGTATCAAGTGATTATGGGACAATTCCATACCTCATACGTTTTATATCTTCTGGAGTTGTACCTTTACTCATATTTTTGTAGAATTTGTTTAGGGTTTGTACATTGTAACTTGATTGATGCATTAAAAGATACCCAATTGGCATAACTAATCAAGTGAAACCCTAAACATTTAGTGCCCTATACCATGGATCCATTCTAGAGTTAGAATTTTACTGGATGGTGAAACAAGTACTCACAAGGGAAAACCCAAAGCATATATTGTTGAGTATGCAAGGTGCAAGTAACTGTGTGTCCTTGACATCTTGATCCCAAGTGTTTTGATAACAACTGTGGTCAGGTCTCAATGATCGTGAATATGTGATATGATGTGATGGAGGAAAACTGTGGTTGTACCTTAGTGATTGGGTTATACACCCTGGTTTCTAGCGTCGTGACCTGTACCAAGGCGGGCTAGGTGTTTACATGACTATAGCTTTGATTATAAGTTGTTGTTTTGCAGTTTGACTGATATGTTACTACATTGCAGATTCAAACTGACTGGGTAGTGTGGGAATATCATAGAGTTCAGATTCTTCCATAGATCTTGTATGTCACTAATTTCAACTTAGCAGTGGTCAGTTGGATTGCGATGGTACTACCCAAATTCTCAGGGCAAATAAAAGATGTAATACAGTTGTGTAGTATATTTTCTTAGGGTCAAATATGATTCACATTAGATGACCCCTTACCTTGTTTCTTATGTTGTTAGTTGGTAACAGTTATACATATTCTTCATATTCTTTCTAAAAGCATAAGATGTTATACTGCTCAGTTGTAGATGCCTAAATTGCTTAAACAATTTTATTTACTTTGCTTATAGTATTTAACTAAATCTACTCATCCTGATAATAATGTTGTCTTCATTCTTTAATCTATATGTGTTAATAATAGTTGTCGGTGGAGATTTATCTCTCTCTCTAGGACGTTGGTCTCACCCCATGGTTTTTCACATCTTTTAGGTGGTCGTGCACAATGAGGTAGAGTTCGTGTGGCTGAGGCTGAGTAACAAGAGGAGTAGTAGCTGTTGAAGGTTGGATATGCTGCTAGTGTTTTATAGTAGAGTCTTATGTTTTGTCTCTATACTCTCAGGTCCTTGGGGGTGTTTAGTAGATGATATATGTCAATATGAGGTTTCTTTCACTATGCCATGATTGTACATATATGGCTAGTATATGTGAACAAGTTATCATATGTAACGTGTTTATGATATGTTGGCCACTGAACACTGATATGTAATACTCTTTTGGCTTGATATATGATACAGCTGGCACTATTTTGGACTCATATGTAATGTGTTTCCACTTTTATGCTTATATGGAATTGGTTTTAAATTACCCTTTTTTATGACAATCTAGTTGTTTAGTGTTAGTTCCACATTTTGTTTTGACTAATCTTATTTTATTGTGATCGGTGTGTCACACAAATAGTCCAAAGAGAGTAGGGTGCAGGCTAATCCAGACTACTTTAACTGTCCACTAAAAGGGAAGGTTGGACCAGTGATGCTCTAGTGTGAGACGATGTCCCTACGAGTTGTGTAGATTTCCAAGGGTACGAATGAGTAACTCTAGGGTTCCATTGGGTAGGACATTGACAAGCCAAGCCCGGAGAGGGTGCCTACTCATAGTGATTTCAGTGATCAATCTCTCACTAGAGAACTCATGTGGAGCAATGATTGTGGATGAAGGGTAGAAGATGGAACCATACTCTATAGGTGAGAGAACGAGACCAGGAAGGGAGAGAGAGTGATCATTCCTACTAAGAGAGAGAGAGAATAAGGTTGTTAGGTCTTACTACTACTGAAGTTTGGAGGAAGAAGAATGACTAAAAGTTTAAAACCTAAATGATGGTTATGTCTCCATGCTAGCAGCGATGGGAGTCTGAGTCGAGGTGATGGAGGCACATGAGGATGGTCGCCCTTCACCTTGGCGACAACGTGCAGTTGATGCCCTCTGGTTCAACAATAGTGTCTGCACATTGTCACCTACATAAGAGGGAGATTGCATGTAGGGGAGAAGAAAGGTACGAGGTCCCCATACCACTAGGTCCACCTCCCTTTGGGCTGGGCCAAGTTACAAGCAGTGCCATGTAAGGAATCCACTAGCCCATATCAGTTGCAATATTAGACTAAATGATTGGTCGATTGCTCATATCTACCTTGCTTATTTGTATATGCATATACTTGAAGTATTATGCATGTTTCTACAATGAAGTATGCAATTATTTATGAGTATCTATATTATCAAACTATAAATATTGTCAAGGTTTTCTCAGAGTTTGCTAAAATAAATGGATGTTTCTTTTATTTTAGTTCAACTTAATGTTGATATGAGTATCATATAAAGTAAGTTATCATATTATGGACCCTGGTTTACATGCATCAACGAGTAATGCACATAGTCCAATGATTGATAGTGATTACACCTAAGATAGTTTATCAAGAATGGGTTAGAATATATAATGAGAATACAAGTTTTTTGTGTTAATGTTTGATTGGTAAGAAATTTATGTTGTTATTATACTTGCACACATTTTAATTGCACCGCATACACTGTATAGCAATAACTTAATCTATGATTTTTTGATGTTTTAGGTAACTACCATATACAAAGTAATGAAGTCATGATAATTCAAATGAAACCAATTGAAGCTATTAAAGCCAAGTCAAGAAGTATTATCTAGATAGTTTTAGTATTTCTTTTCTCATGTATAAGTTAGTTTTGTTTTGAGAAATTCATCCAATTCCTTAGAGGAGCCTCATTAAACATATCCTAAACATTTTTTGTTCAATTAATGGAAATTATTGGTTATATTTATTATTTGTTAGATATGGATCCTGAAAAGTTTAGGTATTGACTCTCAACTTTAAGGTCTGTTGGATCAAGGGCTCTAGAGGAGGGGTGAATAGAGCTGAATGCACTTAAAAAAATTCATTAGACCTTCAAGATATATGACAAGATAAGGTTTCTAAATAGGTAATTTGAGTGCAACTAAAACATGCATAGCAAGGGAGAGAGAGATTGAACATACACCAAGTGATAAGCTATTTAGAGTGGTTCCACACTTCAAACTAGAAGTGAGTCAGTCCACTTACCTAGAGAGGCCAACCTCTAGGATTTCTTAACCATTGCACTCTTATATTCATTCATAAGACTTACAATACATGACCAACAAAGGACTTACCTATCTAATACAAAGAGTCTTCAACCTTACCAAGGACTTACCCACTTTGCAATGAGTCTTCAGCCTTCACCAAGGACTTACCCACTCTTGCACAAGTCTTCAGCCTTGCAAAGATTACCCACTCTTCTTGGATCTTCAGCCTTTGACTTCACCTTCACTAGGAAAAGCTTCCACCAAGGACTTACCCACTTGAGCAAGGATTCTTCTTCCTTCACCAAGGTCTTACCTACTCTTGCTCCAAGTCTTCAGCCTTGATCTTCACCAAGGGACACCTTCCCTTGTTCTTCTTCACCTCTCTTATCCAAGAGAGAGAACCTTCCTCTTCATGGTTGAAATGAGAGATAGGGATGTGGTGGAAGTGAGAGCCTCACAAGATATACATGTAGGATGAGCTCTCTTAAAAATCTCCTACTCACTCTAATGGATGTAGCAAGTGATTAAGCTTAGAGAGAGGAGGCTGTAGGAAAATGGCTTTTGAGTGCTTAAACATTCAATCTAAGTGCTCCTAATTTTTTCTAAGCTTAATTACAAGTCATACAATCATTACAAGTGATTTACAACATGATTATAATGGATTTACATCATATTACAAAAACGTGCACTTGTATTGACTTTGACTTGTTTTTTCTCCAAGTTGAGATGCGCAAGTTAGGGCATTAGGAGTGTGTCTATACCTAATCTGAAATCACTCAATTAGATACATTAGACACAAATAAGTGGAATGGTTTTGTCATCATCAAAACAAGGGTTTAGTCAATTTAGACCTTGAGTCAATAAGGTCAACCTTGATTGGGGGACACTCAAGAGTTGGGGTTGTTATAGTAAATATTGTTTTAAAATTTCTCAAGTATGATACATCAATCAGAGTCTTAATTGATCAACAGAAACATCGACAATTTTAGTGTTAATCTCGTTACATAGTTCCTCATCTTAATGTGGTATTACAAAATAATAGGGAAACATCTAATTATACACAAGGGAGAAGTGTAGAGGGAAGGTTGGTCTTCCAAACTATCCTTCAAAGTCCAAGGCTCAGGATCATGTTGAATCATCATCATGTATGACACTACACATGGGTGGTTTGAGAACAACACTCAGAAAAGTGGTAAACAAAAGTATGGATCAAGAAGCACTGAGTATGTGCATAGTAAAAACATGTGTGCACTTTAGGTTAGGTGAATTTGAATGAGGAGTTCCCATTCAAGAGAGGGTTTATCAACATGTAGGTAAGTTCATTGTAAAAAGTGAGAATGAATCAATAAATAGTAATGAAGCATCATAAAGTGTCTTGCCATTAATTAATTCATAATATCACAAGTAAAATAGTGCCATGAAAATATTAAATAGACTAAAATTATATAGAGTAGGATCATGACACAATTGGATTATTAGCCTAAATAGGGATGGGTAGATAAATTACACCTTAGGTGGCACTACACATCCTAATATATAAATAGGTGGAACAACACACCTTGGGCATAATAGCATGTCCTCATAAAAAAATAGGTGGAACATCATGATCGATGTGGAGCAGTGCGCTGTAACATTTATAACTAATATAGATAAAGTAGTATAAATAACACACACATAATTGAGTAGCAAGAAAGCCAGTTCAATCATATTTTATTTCCAAATAACAAGGTGAGCGGGGTCATACTCTCTTTATCCAAAATATCCTATGAACCCAGAGAATAACAATTAGGAATATGAACTTATAAATGGAATAATAAGAAGAATCAAATAAAGAATAATTTCTTCAATTTAAGAAATGTGGGTTTATGATCACATAAATACCCAAACTAAAATGGAAATTTCACGTTCCTATTATTTAGTCCTAGCATTTCCAAGATCAAACTTAGGTCCATGCCAAGGTTGAAAAACCTAGTTCAAACTTCCAAAAATTGCTTATTCTTTAGACACTTGTGATAGGGATTAATTATGTGATTTATATGTTATTTTATGGTCCTAAACCTTAATCTTGGTCATTAATGAATGGAGGGGTTGATATGTAAAAACTAGACTCTAAAAACATGCTAGAATGATTCCTTGTCCAGAAACCTTTTTAAAGCATATTTGTACATATTTTTCTAAGGTTGTGTGCATTTTTTACTAGATTTTAGTGATCTCATCCAATAAGAAATTAATAAATTATATGAGGTAATAAATAAAAGGTCCTATTTAAAATACTAGGCAAAAATTAGTAAAAATACATGCATGTTCCATATTGATCATACTCTTAGGGGTAAACCTATCTTTTGGGCCTTAATAGTAACCATGCACAGAGAGTGTAAGGGAGCGTTAAATTAATAAAATTCCCATTCAATACATTTTATGATTAAAACTGTAAGGGTTTCTTGGATAAAATGTATTATGGCTTCTTCTTCATCACACCAACACGAGGAGCTTGGCCTACTGCTCGGAATCTCTGATCAAGAGTCAAGAAAATAATGTTGTTCATGAGAGTCATAAGTTTCCAATGTCTTCCTCAAACTGCTCAAAGGCCATCAAGATAGTATGTACGGCCAATGGTGCAATAGAGAAACATTCTCAATGCCACAATAATGGCTAGAGATACAATAGGGTAGGACCCTGCATCTTGAAAAACTAGGGAGAAACAACACCAAGGATTTGTCAATGAGAAGTTGTTGAAGCCGACAGAACAAGCAGGAAAGTGAAACGGTAAGAAGGTCCACCAGAGAATGGTCAAACTCAATGAAGATATATCATGTAATGGTTTGACTCAAAAGCTAGATGGAAGTGGAAAAAAGTGAAGAGAAAAGGTACTAGTCATTTAGTAGAGACTCAACAGAAGCACATAGGAATCTTTCAGCAAGTAAGAACTAAAGATTTGTAGAAAATAGGGTGTCAAGCCATTAATAGATGGTAGAAGAGGAAGATAAGGTATTGGAGATTACTTCTTATCCCATGAATATGAGATCTCTAGCTTCTCTGTGGATCCCTAGGAGGCATATTAGATAATGTTGGATCCTCACAATGGAATGGAGGTGACCAACAACTCTACGTAAATTGGTCCATAGAATAAAGTTTGGGAGAAGAAGGGAGTTAGTTAGGGTTTCTTATCTGGATGATGAGGGGACATGAATGGGGTCCATATAGTTTCAAAATAAACAAATGGATGATAGGGAGAAGGCCTCACAAGATGCATGTACATGGTGACAGATACAAACGAGTGGTAGTTACAGATCGAGGGAGAGAGTCAGATCAGAGGTAGGAGACACCCTTGCATACCCAATCATGATCTTGTGGTTATCCAGGGGACCACATAAATTGGGGTTCTGGGTTTTACAAAATTCTAGCATGACATGCACTAAAATGGACCTTATTGTTTAAAGCAATTAAATGATTAAATTAAAACTTAGGTTATTTAATTCCTTTCTTTCCTAGATCAAATTGAAAGACAAAACAACACCCAAATGACTCAAAAATTTCTAGGTAGGCTTACATGATGTAAAGAATTCCATTTTAATTTCAAATATTCCTGTTGAAAACATCTGTCATAACATTTCACACTTATATTATAGGCCTTCACTTAAGGTGTTTATTCCTTCTATTAATTGATGAGTTTGTATACCCATCCCCTACAGAAGAGTTAATAAATATACTAATTATCATTGACTTTATGTAAAAGGCTAAAGACTATATTTCTTGACTCCAACTATTCCAAATATATATTTAATTGAGGGAAAAGGCAATCATATTAAAATAAAAAAAGGGTCTAGGAAAAGGAAGGATTAAACAATGGGCCTATATTTGAGTATTTTACATCTATAAACCTAGGAAATATTCTCTTGTTGAACATTTGCATGAGCGATTTTGAGTTACATGATGGAGTAACCATCACGTTCACCCACTTCAACACATAGTCAACTATTACAAAAATGTACTAATTTCTATAAGAAGATGAGAATGATCTGATATAATCATTAACCCATACATCCAATATTTCAACTTCAATTCCGTCATCCAAAGGCATCTTGTTTCTCTTTGGAATTTTGCATGTTCTTTGTATTTCATTGCATGCTTTAACAAAGACATGTTCATCTTTAAATAGAAAAATCATCAAAATCTAGATTGTAAAACTTATGAAGTTGTGTGATATACCCTGAGATGTCCTAAGGGGAGGCATGGAATTTGTAAATAATATGCAAGGCCTCCTCCTCTGGAACACTCCTATGATATAGGTTAACAGAGCACTTCCTAAATCAGAGGGGATCATCCCAATAATAATTCTTAAGGTCATAGATGCACTTTTTTTTGGTTATATGACATTTTAGGAGGGAGTTGTTGGCATGCAATGTAATTACATATATTTTCATACCATGGATTAGTAAGGCTGATGGCTCTAGTTGACAAGAGTCGATCATCCTGATAGCTATTGTTGATTCACAAGATTGGTCTTACCTTAAGAGGATTCCACAAAAGTGATATACAACCATGTCTTTTATCCTTCCTTATCAAGGATATCATGATCAAACTTTTAATAAAAGTGCACATCTTAGGAGTTTGGGCTTCATATATTTCTTCATTTTCATAATTAAATGACCCCATGGTATGTATAGAGGGTAATTTTGTGGCTAGATATGACATGAATGTTTCAAAATCATAATTATTGTAAGCATCTTCCTCTTTGTGGTCGTGCAATTTACCTATGCGTTATCTAGGGTTGTATTGCCACAATATGTCACATGATGCTTCTTATCCTTCTCCAACCCAAAAACACCACTAATATGTAGTTACTTGCATCACATATTACCTTGAAAAGAGCTGTCAATCTAGGTCTTAGATGATTGGAGCTACAATAAGTGTGTTTTTCAAACTATTAAATGCTTTCAAACCATTCTCATCAAAACTTAATGTGGTATCTTGTGCAAGGAGACAAGAAAAGGATTTTGAAATTCTAGATATATCTTTTATGAATCAATAAGAATATCATGTGTGTCCTAAAAAACTTATGATGCTTGTAAATGAAGAGGTTGGGAAGAATATTCAATATTGCTCTAGTCAACTATGATTACTTTGTTAGAAACTTGTCCTAATATGACCCTTTCTTGTACCATAAAATTGTTATTTTCCCAATTTAGGATGGGGTTTATTCTTGACATCTTTGTAGAATAATGGGATATTCGTTAGATAGTTTTTAGATGATAATCCTAAAAAATAAATGCCATTCTTATATACCTCCATGATATCCTCTAAGACATGTGAGTATACATGACTCACACCTTTGGAAGGTATAAGGAGCATTACACAAGCCAAAGGGCATTTTTCAAAAGTTGTGGATCCCATATAGGATCTACACATTGTCTATTCTTAGTCATTGAGGTGGAATGGGACTTTATAGAATCAAGAATACCCATCAAGATAAAAAAAATGTGAATGATGAGTATTCATTCTAAGATCTAAACAATAAACAACAATGGTAAGTGATCATTCTTTGTTGCAAGATTCAATTTCCCATAGTCTATACGCATATTCCATCCAGTCAATTTTTTGGTTGCTATTTCATCATCTTTATCGCCCTTCACCAATGACGTCCCTCCTTTCTTAGGCACAATGTGGACCAGACTAATCCACATGCTATCACTAATATGGTATGTAATTCATGCATATATATCTTAATCACCTCCTTCTTGATGACTTCATGAAACTTATCATTTAAATTTTGTTTCCCTTAGGCCTTCGGCATGGCATATTCCTCAAATGGATTATGTTCATGCAAAGTGCTAGACTCAATCCTTTGATGTCATATATAGAATGCCTCAAGGTTTTCCTCCTTATCTTTAGTTTAGAGGCTGAAATATCCTTTGTCTCTATAGACATATTTGCATTGAAAATGATGTGGTTTCTTCCTTCATAATCTAAAAACTCACATTAAGACCTTCAAGGGGTTGTTTTCATTCAGGAAGTGCCTTCAGGTTGTTTCATCTGCATGTGTCCTCTTCAAAGAGATGTACGTTCTAGTTTAAACTTTTGAACCATTTCATTCTCTTCAACATCTAGATATTTTTCTAACTCTTTGACCTCATGATTGAAAAATCTAGAAGATGGATTTGTCAAATCTTTCAATAAAAGATCAATTGCTGCCTTTTTCTCTTAGATGTCAACAAAAAATTCGGTATATAAATCAACAAAGAAGATAGACTCAACATGAGAAATCCCTTTCATTGCGTCTTATACCTTGAATTCAATATGGTTTCTTTAGACACTAATAGTGATGAATCCAACTTCCACATATATTTGTGCTCTGCTTAACGATGGTAGGGGTCCTCCAAATATCATGAGGTAAACCAAGTCTTCTAGCATGTCTATTATAACAACATTACATGATTAAGAAATATTATGATTCTTATTTTTACAGCTTTCATGACCCCAATATGTCTCTTTTAAGTGTGATCGATAGGCTGTATGATAGTCCATGTGTTCATTGTTCTTTCCTTTAATACAAGCCTTTCTATAAAGTTTAGAGGAATGAAAATCAAACTGGCTTCTAAATCTACTAAGCAATATATTAACTGAATTTGCTTGTAATCTCAGCTTGCCTTTTTGTGAAAATTCTTCATTTGGTTCATCATATCATACCTTAGTTTATTTTCAAAGTTTCCTTTCAACCACCCATGGATATTGCCTAGTTTTGGTTGGAGTTTATATACTATTGGAACTTGTACAAATGTTGAAATATAAGTGATGCTTGTCCTCTACCAAATCTAGGTGGTTTGGGAGGTCGGTTCAAGAGGTGAGAAATTTTGACAACATAAGTGTTCTCATAAAAGAATCCAACATGAGTTAGACTTTTATATCCAGCAAAGAAAACATTCTCAACTCTATCTTATTTAGAATATTTGACGTCATGGGGATATACAATGATCATATGTGTGAGCTTGTCTCCACATGTGACACAACTCATGACAATCATCATCGGATTCTTGCCCTTTGGTGTATGTTGCTTCATTTTTTTGACATCTACATATACTTTATATATCTTTGTTGTAAGGAGGTCAATCTCTTTAGTTTCATTAATGGTTTCTAACATATAATTGTTACCAATCACTCCTTTTTTAGATTGATGGGATGCTAAAATTTTCTATTGTCATTGTTGAGTGTTTATCATCCAAACTCATGTTGTTGCTTCCCAAAGTTGTGTTGATGGGCCACAATTTAGTTTGAGTTAGACCATTGTAGAAGGTCATGTCAAATACTCATCATCAAACACATGGTGAGGATACTGTATTTTACATCTTAAGAATCTTGCGCACGCATCATGAAGGTTTTTAGGGTTCTTCCAAGAAACAACTTATCTTGTTTCTTCATCTACTCTTCACAATAGGGAAGAACTTAGTAATGAAGGTGTTGGCAAGTGTATCCCATTCAATACATATTCTAGCATTCAAAGACATATATGAAGATGGAGATTTGTCTCGTAGAGAGAAGTAGAACACTTTAAAGTAGATGGTTTCATGGGGGACGCTTTTCTCTTTTTGAGTGTCACATATGGTCTTGAAAGAATCTACAAGATCATAAGGATTATCATTGGGTGTATTTCCCCAAAACATCATCTATTTCATGATGGTGATGAGTCTTCTCTTGAGTTTAAAGTTAGTGATTATGCCAAGTTTGCCACTGGGTGGCGATTGTCATTTGCTCTAGCTTGAACAAGGATCTGAGTGAAGGACAAGGGGACAAAACCATAGAGCAAAGTAAAAGTTGTTGGCACTTCATACCTGAGAATGATACGAGTCAAGGTAAGTGCCAAACACATAAAATAGATCATCAGTGTATTGTATAAATATATCAAAAGTAAAGCACAATTGAATCCAAATAAAATTTAAGTTTTTGATTAAGTCTAAGTAGACCTTACGTTCATAATAGTTGATGTTTTCCATGTCCCCAAGAAAGAACCAAAAGTTGATTGGACCATAACATGGATAAAAAATACAAGTATATACAAACTAGATCCTAGCGGTCAAAATTTATCCTTTTAACATGACACCTTGACACATCCACAATGATGTACATGGTTGGAAGCAGTAGAAGGGACTTGAAACCACAAGCTTGCTGCCTCCTTTATGCCCAACATGTTGTGCGGTAGTATCATGCTGATGTTGGGCCTATGGTTTAAAACATGGTGAATGGCACCCATTCCACCACTTCCATACACATTGGCTCAAATTACGCAAGCCCAACATTGCTCTTGGATCAAAGTGACTTCCTATCCTGAATATTGAAGATCCCAACTAAAAAGGCCTAGTGGGTTGGAAACGGTACTACTATACATTGACGCAACCTAGCGGTAGAACCAAACATTCGAACATAGGGACAAGGTTGGTAAGCTTTTGGGACCGTGAGTCTTATGTTAGGTAAGTCAATTGGAAGGGTTGATAAGGGTGTCCCTTATAGTTAGAAGTATAAAACTAAGTTAGGTAATAGGAAATGAAGCTCAAGTTAATAAACAAAACAAGAAAAATAACACTTGAGATAAAACTTTGATTATGGGAACTTGGATTTTGTTTCACCTACTAATCACACTTGCCAAGCATGAAAACACTAAAACTTATTTTATACCCTATAAATACTCTTTGAGAAGTTTCCTTTAGTGTCTTTTCCCTATGTTAAGATTTCGCAGATCGAATGATGAAAGCATCCCTTGCTCTCGAGATGACCAGCAAAAGAACTGAAAGGTGCATTCATATAATTTTTTTAGTGGGTCCATCACTCCTGTTAGTTCACAGTACCCTCACCCAAGATCTACTCAAACCAAACTCTATTGAGGCTAAAAGGAATCAAAGACTACAAGATGGTTGCTAAGCATACATGAAATGCAAATTAAACAAGAGTAAGGAGGCAAGCGTGCCAAGAATATGTATATCAAATGGATAAAGTTTTACATGGTTGGGTGTGGCTGATGGCTACTACCAACCCACGTTTTGAGTGATTATCCATTAAGTTAATGAGAAACATTATGTAGTTACACTATGAAATGGAAATCCTCCAAACATGGTAGAATATGGTTAAATAGGGAAAAATGGAGTAAACATAAGGAAAGAGATCAAAGGAGATATAGATCTTTGCATATCTATAGGCTATTGGCATGGATCTTCCTCAATTGGAATCTCATCTACCTCAATTCATACCCACAACAAGCGTCAATGAAGGCATAGGATGATCTTCTATGGCCAATGGAGCTTGTTAGTAGTAGACAATGGAGTGAGAGTTGCAGATAGAATCCTATTCTCCTTAGTCAATGTTGATGCAAAGGAGAAACACCTTTCTAACGTTCTCTGAAGGAGCATGTTTTTAGTATTCTTTGACATGGTGGTTGATGAATGAAGAATATAAGGCCTCTCTTTTTATGATCAATGGACAAATGGTAAGCACATTGACATCATGGAAAACAAGATGCCTCATATGTGAGACTAATGGATCCTATTTATAGGAGCCAATGGGGATCTTGAGGTCCTATAAGTACTTTCTGTAGAGGTACTTTTCTTGTACCAAAAGCAGAGGAGCCATGCTTAGTCAACTAGAGGTTTGATCCTCATCAAGTAGTTCTATTATTGAGGCCTTGCCAATGAAGCATCATCATTCTAATATACCATCCATCTGTGAGGTAGGAACCCTTTTGATCATTTTGGATCTACAACGTCATCAACTTACAAGTGAGGTACTGACTCCATCAACAGGTGGTCACCTCATCGATAGATGAGGAAGAAACATCATGTGTTGATGTTTTGTTGGCCTGTGCTCCAACATCATGCACCATTCTTATCGAGAAGTCACTACATCGATTGACAAGGAAGGAACCTCATTGGTTGCATTAGTATCAATAGATGTTTAGGCTTGATGATTATTTTGGGAAAGAAATTCAATAGTAGTCTGATGGAAGATTAGACTAACAACATCTTTGATCAATGAGGCTAAGACAGTAAGGACTCAGACTAGTGGAAAGCTGATTAAAAATTGGATCAGTGCTAGGTATCAATTCATGGCTACTACTTGGAAAATGGGAAGATGCTCATTAGAAGGAGAGAAAAAAATAATATGTAAAAATATAAGAATTATGATGCTAGTCCTATATTACATGAGGAGAAAAGAGGGTAAAATAGGCATATAACATCCACCAAAATGGATGTTATCAACTTGGTATAGAGGACAAACACAACCATATGGCTACAATACATAGAAAAATGAATCTAGACTTAACTAAAATCATCCAACATGCATACAAGTATAAACTTAAATTAATTTTTCCAACAATATTACTACATGGAAGGAAAAATAAAAGCTCATATATTCATATATTAACATGTAACCTTATATCAATCATCACAAATGTCATGCATTACAACATGTTTCTATAAAATGAATGCCTATTCATTATGTATAGTGTATGCATGATATACAAGGCATCCAACAAAAACTAAGTCATGAACAAATCATCATGTAAAACACCCTATCTGAGACATGTGTATCGATGGACTACTCTAGGACAACATAAAAGTTGGACTTTGACCTTCATCTCACTACTATGAAGCTGAGAATCTAAAAATAGAATAAACTGCATGAGTTTGTCCAAAATCCTATTGATATATAAATCATTTGAATAGTATTCACAATATGCACATTTTATCATATGTGTACAGAGTTAAACATTTATATAATAGGAGGTAATATCTGCAAGATGTGTAAAAGCAATGCAGTCACTTTACAAATCTTAAACTAAAGCTGATATAAAAATAAGAAAATGTGACTTAATTACTTTGTCCATTGATATCACGCCTTGCCTTGGTTGGGACAGGTTTAAAAAGTAGGTCCTTTTCATCCTTCAAGCTACATTAAACAACAGATCCATCCTTGGTATCCAGTCATGAAACCTCCATACATCACATGTATCATAATAAAATCACATCTTTTCAATGACATTGGCATGGATGCCATATCATTACGTGAGCTTTGTCCTTGATATGAACAAATCCATCCTTGGTACTCAGTCATGACACCCCCATACATATCATGTATCCTACCAGAATCACAATTTTTAATGACATTGGTAGGGTTGTCATGTCACAATACAAGTTTGAGTATTGACAAGACTCATAAACACATGTTAATTTTGGGTTCCAAGGGCACCATTCATTACATGTCATTTCATTAGACCAATTATATTCAACAATATAGGACTTTGAGTGTCTTCTCATATTCCCCAGATGTATATAAGAATGCATGTTTTGATTTACTGACTTATGAATACTGGTGAAGTTATATGGTCACATTGCAAATACTTGTTAAGGCTTTCAATGGAAGTTAGACTTCAGTGCATCCTAGTAAGAAATTTGACATTGAAACATTAGATGGTACACAACCCTAATTTATACCAACCATGAAGATACATAGCCAAATTCCACTATTTTAACTATGCATGGGTCATATTCTAAATTAGTAAAACCCACCTCCTTTAGCCGGTTAGTATCTCACAACAATAAGGAACCACTCTGGAAAGTTGCAACACATGATTCCATCATATGAGTCAACAAGCTAAAAGTGTCTAAATTGGCAACTTTTGGCAATTCACATATAAAGTTCATATCTTTTGCCAAAATGCAAGATATCCCCACTAATATCATCCTCCTACAACTCAAGAACACTCCCTCAAGATCCATAATCATGTGACATAGGTTCTCAGGTCAAAACGGTTATGTTCATAAAGGTAGTCTCAAGTAAAATTTACAAAACAACCCAAAAATACAATATTTTAACACATGAACAAATCACTTTGACCTCATACAGTCTGCTTCAACCTTACACATGTCAAATTCACCCCCATAAAGGATTCCAATGTCCCAAAGAATGGCCTCATCGACCCTAATATGACCCAAATGGATCACACATGTGGCAACCCGTCATGCTAAATGAGATTACTCAAAACCAAAACTTCGATCAAATGCAATTAATCACATTACCAAAAATGTATAAATTAAAAAATGATTAAAATTCCAACATTCACTAAGAATATTTGAATAGGGGTCCAACTACATTATATATCCATACTAGGTCTCGTTACACAAGTTTCATGGCATCATCTAGAACATGTATACAAAAGATGATGTCCACGTAACTACATCATTTACATTGCTAAATGTATACTTAGAAAAATATTGAGTCGATATACATTATATAAAAAACTCCCTGCTTGGACCTAAGAGTACATGGACGGCTCTAGGACTCTATACTAACCGCACCAACCTTCTAACTCTAATGGTCTTCAAACTACACTTCCATGTCATATTGCATCTGATGGTGTTATTGATCACCTAAAAAGATGTGGTGATTCATGAGATGAGACTCATGTCCCAATGAGAGATATAACTCCAAAAAAAATATCAATTTCTTACCAAGGTTGTATATATATCAAGTGTTAAAATAGATAGTATTACAGAGTTGAAAGACTATATAACTTGCATCAAGGTTAGGCATATCTATAAAGATAAGTATAGTTGATTTCTCCTACCACATTATAAATCATCTACAAATTAAAACAAACAAAGCAAGGATCATCATTCAATGTGAGTCACCAAGTAACCCTAACAGATATGCTACACAATTGGATTACATATTTTATTAAGCACTAAGTAGTATGAGGCATACCACTCAAACTACTAGCTAACCAGTGCAAAGTTCAAATCATCATGTATAAGATCTAGGATGACTGGAATCCTAAGATCTCTTCCCCTCGATCAGTATAAGTAACAACTATAGTGGGATATCGTCCAAACTACTAATACAACCTAGTCTATCTTGGGTACACATGCCACATCACTAGAAACCAGGGTATAAGCCCTCAATTCCATGTTACGACCACAGTCGTTCTCAATTACTTCCACATCCGAGACATGACCTCAATCGCTCTCAAAAACCTTCCGATCAAGATGACAAGGATATATCCTCTATGTACCTACATATAATCAACAATATACAACTTCGAGTTCCTTTTGGAATGCTTGTTTCACTATCTAAAAATTCATGGTACCAAGATAGTTCTACAGTCTCAGGGCACTACGTCATTAAGGTTACATTTGATTACTTAGATTAGTTTAAATATTTTTTACTGCATCAATCAAGCTACATACAAGCTCTTAATTAATCTATCCAAAATAAAATTATAGATTGCAACTTCAGAAAATATAAACGTATGAAATATGTTACTTGTTACTCCATCATAGTTTATTGATCCATCATTATCCATTAAAGGAATAAACCTCCA
The DNA here is from genome assembly GCA_963693085.1 of Alisma plantago-aquatica. Taxonomy (NCBI): domain Eukaryota; kingdom Viridiplantae; phylum Streptophyta; class Magnoliopsida; order Alismatales; family Alismataceae; genus Alisma; species Alisma plantago-aquatica. The sequence continues at coordinate 224,733,238 of OY856415.1, forward strand.
ACTAGGGCACAAAACATCATGAAAATCCATTCATATAAAAATAGTATAATTTCATGTAGGGAAATCATTACCTTTTGAAGCTTTGTGGAGAGTCTAATGAGCTATAGAAAAATAATCATATCTTGCAAGAATTGGGAATATATATGTCTCAATCTTATATTGCAAGAACTAGGCATATATATGTCTCAATCTTATCTTGGATGAGCTATTTTTAGTACTATGTTTTTTTCCAATTGTCATATCAACAACATAACAGTAGATAGAAGCATTATAGTTAACTAATATACAACAAAGTTTATGTGTGGGTCGGATTTCTAAGCATTGGGTACCAAAAAAACACATATATGACATTTATAGGAGTTAGTGCACCTATATTTCAAACTTAAATTCTTGCCAAACAACCACTGAAAATCCAAATTCAAGTGGTCACCAAAAATCCTAGAAGTCATTGAAAATCCAAACGGTTATCAAAGTGTCATCAGGCACTGAGAAGCCAAGCGGGCACCAAAGATTCAAATCTAATTAGACACCAAAGAATCAAATATAAGCAGAAACTAAGGATTCAAAACTAAGTAGGCACCAAAGATTCAAAACTAAGCGGGCATTGAAAATTCAAAACTAAGCGAGCACCAAAAATCTCATTGGGCATCGATGGAAAGACTACACTACTACCTCATAAAGCTTATGTAAACCCCAAGAAAGCAATGCTCAAAAGCATCCAAAGGAGATGTAAAATTGTATATTCTTCAAAAAATTATAAAGCTATTAAGAAATTACTAAAATTATACTTGTACCCTCAAAATTGGTAAATTGCACATAAGTCCACAAATTGTATAAAATTGCATAACTTTAGCAAATGAAGTCAGAATTGAACCAAATTTTAAGATATTAATTCATAAGCCAAAAATAAATTTTAGAACTAAGCATCAAATTAGGAAAAAATAATCATGTTTAAAGATTAATCAAAGCCCAAGTGTTAGTGCCACGTGGACCAATCGCTAAACGACAAGGTGCAAGTCAAACACTATAAATATACCCCAAAAGTGCCAGTTCAAGGCATCTTATCTCCAAGTGTTGGATGAATCCATCAGGGCCAACCATGTGACTGTGAGGATCAAAACTTATTTGCATGTGTTACAAATAATTGAATGATGAAGAGATGTGAAAAATCATGCACACAAGCCACAAGAAATATATAAAAGGATACAAAGTCCAACCATGTAACGATGATCATGCATATGATTAGCTAGTGTTCTACTGATACGAACAAACTGAAGTGATTTTAAGAACTCCTATTTACCCCCTGAAGGATCCGGGGTTTTACTAGTACCCTACTCCTGACGGGGTCTTCAGTGTGCGATCGGCCTATTGGCTTGGTTGGAAAGGGCACCATAATAGAAATGAAGAGGTGAGAACTTTGAACAACCAGGAGATATGGAATCGAATTTGGCACACTAAAACCCATCCCAAAATCAACCATTTTCTCTGGAGGTGTTGCTCAAACCAACTTCCTACAAAGAGGAACCTGCTGAACAAACATATATGTGATACAAATCTCTGTGAAGTCTGCAATGAGGAAAGCGAAACTACTATTCATGCTCTTCTCAAGTGTAAAGTTGCCAAGTCAGTTTGGGATGCTTCTGAAATTGGCCTGGTTGTTAGGGGGGCAACCGGGTCTGATTTCAATGCTCTGATCAGCGGTTTCTGCACTCAAATGGATAATTCCACCTTCATAACTTTTGTAGCCTCCTGTCTTGCTATATGGATGTGTAGAAACGAAATTATCTTCAGCTAGGAGCCTACCAACCCTATTGTCACAGCGCAAAGAATCCTTCACTGGACCAGATCCTACAAGAACCACAACAGTGAGGGCAGTGGACAAAACCAGAAGAATATGCACATTTATTGGCGAGCACCCAGCACACATTCCATTAAAATGAACACTGATGTAGCCTTCTTAAGCGGAAACAGAATGAGCATGGCTGTAGTTTTTAGAAACAAAGATGGCGATTTCCTTGCTATGGCGGCCAAAACGCTGTGCTGCAAGTGGCCCGTGATAACAGCCGAAGCTTATGCGGTCCTCTTCGGCATCCAGATTGCTAAGAAGATGAATCTGATGGATCTCGAAGTGGAAATGGATGCTCAAAACATCCACAAACTGCTGATCAATAAGAACTTTGGCTTAAGTCCTACTGACCTACTATGCAAGGATATTGTAAGCTGTGCTCAGGCTTTCGAGGGACTGTCGTTTGCCCATACTCGATGACAAGGGAATATGGCTGCACACAATCTAGCTAAGTTGGGTCTCAGGTCTGATTATGATTGGTTTGCCACTTGTAATTTCCCTTATCTACCTCCGGAACCAAATGTAAGCGAAGTTGGTTAATACAAAAGGCAGTTTTCTCTTTAAAAAAAAAGCTAGTGTTCTACATACACATTTTTTATTTGTAATCATAAGAAACTGATTTAGTGTTGCTAATATAGTGCTTCATAACCTTACATGTACTCTTCTTGATATCAATGATCCCAAAATGGGGTTGTGAGGTGGCCACGAGATATGAAGCGAGATCCTTCCATTAGAAAGTAGAGTAGAAGTTGGAGAGGTGAAAAAGCAAAAAGTAGGGGAAAATAAAGCATGAAATCACATCAAGATAAAAAATAGAATCCCAAAGACAAAGAGTTTAGTGGTTAGTAAAGCTATACCTAACTCATAGATGCAAAATACATAGAAAAAAGGAAAAAGGAAACTATCAACAACATAGGTGATAATATCAGTTTTATGCATATTTCATACCTATTTCATGATATAAAATCATCTACATAAGTGATCAAAGATCATAAATTCATTCACTTTACACTTAGTCACAAAATACTCTATTCTAACTAATTTCCTTGAAAAATGCAGGAATCAAACTCAAAGCCATGAAGATCAATAGCCCTCCAAGCAACCTTTAAGGTCAACCACTATTTATAACAAGGATATTGACCACAACAAAGAATTACATACCATCAACCTCCTAGTTGACCAAAGAGCCTTAATTAAGAGATTGATAGATCAATCCATCGAGCTTCTACACTAAGAGGGCCATCAACCTTTAGGTCAATGAATTAACCCAAGATCGACATAAAGATGTCGATCTAAGAGCTTGACAAAGACCCATCAAGTTGAACACCTATAGAATGCCAATCGACCTCCAGGTCGATGACCTTCAAGACAACTCATCAAGTTGTTAGTTTCCAAACCACTATCAACCTCTTGGTTGACAGTTTATTAAAATCAACTTGTCATTCGCTAAAATCAATGATAGGAAACCCAAGTGTTAGTGCCACATGGACCAATTGCAAAATGACAAGGCGTAAGTCAAGCTCTATAAATAGACCCCAAAAATCATTAGTTCAAGGCATATTATTTTCAACAAACAAGACAAAGGGCTGTCAAGAGACTAGGATCAGGACTAGACGATCGACCTAGCTAGTTCTATCAACCTAAGGAGAACATCGATCTCTAGACTTGCCATTCCATCAACACGTCGACAGACCTCCTTGATCAAGTTCCACCAGTGAAAGAAGTGGAGATGATCTACTCCTCAAGGTCGATTAGGATATCTATTGGCCTCTCCTAGAGCTATCGACCTCCTAGTCATATTTATCTGAAAGGTGGGTAGATAGATCTTTGGATTCAATCTACCCTTATATCGACTTTTACCCTTTTTCTTATTGTTTCATAATTTTCATTCAAGAACTTTGAGTTGTTAAAGTTGTAATCTGATTTCTTCTTTCACCATGAGAGTTTAAACTCATAACTTGGCTTGGGAGTATCTATCAGGCCCTCCAAATCATGTAATCTTTCCTTCTTCTATTTAATGCATCGGTTCCTGCAGTTTTATTTTTATACTCCTATTTTAATGCATCACTTGTTTGGTTAGATACCTTCTTGCGATGTTTCATCTGGATTAATTTGAGAGAACGAGTTTAGTATGATCTAGAGTATGTATTAGTAATAAGACAAGAGAGTAAGGAGTTACCATAATAAAAGTCATGCATTTATCATTGATTTATTGGTTATCGTCTTGAGAGAGATACCTTTAAATTGAATTCTACCCAGATCTCAAGAGAAGTAAGGTGTAGATGTCTTTTATGGATTCTTGCAAAGTATATCAAGAACATATATAAATTAGAAGAGAAGGTTTTTCATGGTTGAGGCTGGTTTGATTGGTGAAACCCACTCCAAGTTCCCTTTCATTATCATTGTTTTGTTTGATCTTTCATAATTTTTATTTACTGTTTAAATTAGATTAATTTGTTCCTTAACTAGAATACCAAATTTACTTCTTTTGATCTGACTAATCAAACCCAAGCTCTCTTGTTCTTATTATGTATTTATTCCTTGTCCCTGTTTTGACCTCGTATTATTACAATAGACTCCCTACTGAGTTGTGAATGTCTCTTGAAGTCAGTATGAATTTAAAGTTCAATGTCTTTGACTAGGTGAATGTGTTTGCACTTTTGACCTAGGAAAAATAGAAATCAATAGGGCATAAAAGGTAGTAAAAAATCATACAACCTCATGGTGAAGATTTATAATGTCAATGAGGTTCAAGAAGGGCTAGAACACATGGTCAAAAATCTGATTGGAGATCGAAGAAGGTGAAGTTGGGGAAGTTAGTAGAGTAAAATAAATGAAGTTCCACAATAATAATGAAGGGTGTGAGGGTGAGTCAAAGAATCTTATTTCTAATACATCAACAATGGTTGAAGGCAGTGGAACCAACTTTCTATAGTTAACAATGAGGTGGTGTTTGTAATGGAGGCCAAATTGTCCTTGTAAAAATTGAGGGTAGAGGCGGGTTTTTGAATGCATGCTAGTACTCAAAAGGTAGATAAATTTATATGGATTTAGGTTTATAGGGTGGAAGAGGTTGTGGTGGGTGTATCAGACAAAGAGGACTTAGACATTTCAATCCAATGATAAAAAGGGGAGTTATTGGGTGTGAAATGATCTCAATTGAAGAAAAACTCCTAACTATTACAAATTTAATTAGAATATATCCAACATTGGTGGATGTGCAAAAGGGAAATTCAAACTAAGCTAAAAGTGTACAAAGGGAAACATGATCATCTCAAAGATACCTTAAAAGGTATATTTCTCCTTCTTAGGCGGGTAAACCAAGTCTAATTCAATATAATCCTTACCATCTAGGAATTGGGAACAATTCTCCAAAAAAGGAAAAGACCACATAGAGAAACACAGTTAGATGATATGATATATCTCCTTCTTAGTCTACAATGACTTTTAATCAAGTTATTTTACTTGGTCAAGGAGACAAGTCCATATAATATAGATATATTTTTCCCTAAAAACTACATAGATACCTGAAAAGTCTTATAATAAATAGAGAAAAAAGTAATACTAAAAAGCAATGGGATGTTACATTGATGCTTCATACATTATGATAGATCATTGCACTTGGCACAGTCATTGGAGGTTCTGACCGTCATGGCTCCCAAGGATGATTCTTGTGAAGCTCCAATGCACATAGTTTCTTCTTTCATACTGATGGTCATAGTAGTAGGGTAATAGATTAGGTATAATATAACTCAATTTAGAAGAATGTTTCTTTAACCTTGATATTTATGAGTAACACACATAGTTCAACAACCATTATTTATCCTAATATAATATGATATATAGATATTGAATTGGTACCAGAAAAGGTGAATTTGAAGTGTTTACTTATTAATTACAATATTCAAGACATGATTGAACATTGTACAAATAAGATAGAAAACCATAGAAATCAATTTAAAGAAAAGGAGGTCTAGAAATTTTAAGAAATTAGAAGCAACGGGTCCTAAAAGTGAGGGGTTGAAATTGGATTTTAAGAAAACCAACCATTGTGCTTGATATTACTAGGTAGTTTTCATAAACATAATTCTTAATAGTTGTATTGTCATGGTTATCATTTGAATGTATTTCTTGATAGTCGTTTCACATATCATCTAGATAGAATTAATATTATGAAATGATTTATTTCACCTTTAGTAAAAATCACATATACACATAAATAGCAAGACATTGTTTATGCATGGAACTATAGTGCATACCATATAAAAATGGAATAGCATTATATTGTTTATTCATTAACACAATATTTTATTTTAAACACAATATCTTACTATTTGTAGATGACTACTTTTGAGATAATATCAATATGAAATATGATCTTGTTGAACATTTTCACAACTAATTTTGAGCTACATGATGGAGTAGCCATCACATTCACCCACTTTAACAAATATTCAACTGCTACAAGAATATATTGATTCATGTAAGAAGATGAGAATATTCCCATATAATCAACTACTCATACATCTAATATTTCGACATCAATCGAGTCAATCAAAGGCATCTTGTTTTTCTTTGAAATATTACATGTATTTTGGCGTTCATCACATGCTTTAACATAAGCATGATCATTTGTATCTAGAGAAGGTCATTAGAATCCATATTGTAGAAATTATGTAGTTGTTTGATCTACCCTGAGATGTCAGCCCTAAGGGGAGGAATGTCATTTTTAAAGTATATGTGAGGCCCCCTCCTCAGTAGCACTCCTACGATAGAGGGTTTCAATGCACTTCCTAAGTAAGAGTGTTCATACGAATTGTAATTCTTGATGTTAGAGAAGAACTTCTTTCTTAAGCTATACATCATTTTAGGAGGGAGTTATTCGCATGCAAGGTAATTTTAGTTATTTACATACCATAGGTTTGCAAGGTTGATGGAAATGCTTGACATGAGTTACTCATTATGATAGATATTGTTGATCGACAGAGATTGCTCTTCCCTCAAGAAGAGTTTAGACAAGTGATCTACGATTATGTTTTTGTATCCTTTCTTATCAAGGATCTCATGATCAAACTCTTGTAACAAAAGTGCCCCTAATAAGAGTTTGTTTTTGATGTGTTTTTTTGTTATAAAAAAATAAATGGCCACATGGTGCGTATAGAAGGTGGACTTTGCACTACTCAAATATGGCATGAGTAGAAAGAATACATTATTGACCTATTTTTCTTCCTTACAAGATAGATGGATTAATAATTATACCAAGATTGTAAAGTGATACTTGGTGAAGAACTCATCAACCAACATGGGTTGGTGATTTTGGATGTTAACATGAAAATCAACAAAATTAAGCATAAAAAATATGTCAAAATAGAAGAATCAAGTGGTGAAATATTAAAGGAGAATAAAATGTCATTTTATGATAAATTTATCAAGGAGAGAACTCAAAACTTGGAGTTTTATGCTAACTCTATTTGGAAAAGTATGAGCTCCTATATAACAAAAATTGCCAAAGAGGTCTTGGGAAAGTCCAAAGGGTGGAGGCCTTCATAAAAAGAGACTTGGTGATGGAATGATGGATTATACAAGGACATAAAACTCAAAAGAGGGATCGATAGGAGCTTCCCAAAATCTAGATATGGTGCAACTTTTTAAGATAAAAACAAGCAAACAAAAATTTTAAGAAGGCAGTTTAAGAGGTAAGGTAGAAATACTTTGATGACATATATAAAAGAGTTGGACACTAGAGAAGGGGAAAAGTTATCTATAAAATGACTTGTATAAGAGAAAGAAATAAAGAGACTTGAGTCTAGTAAAGTGTATTAAGAATGAATATGACAGAGAGCGTTTATGAAGGATGATTATATAAATAACCAATAGAGAAACTACTTTCTTACGCTTTTTTATGGAGATATTGTGAATAATATAAGAGACTCAACTGACATGAATGTAAGAGATGTCACTTACACACTACAAGTTTAACTATTTTAGGCCAAGAATACTTTGAAAATTATGAAAATGAAAAAGGCATGCGGTCCAAACAATGTTCCCATTGATGTATGGAAGAGTATGGGGGTGAAGGAGCTATATGGTTAATGAATTCCTTTTAACAATATTATGAAGAAAAATAAGATGTTAGATGAATGGAAAAATAGTATTTTAGTCCTGATCTACAAGAACAAAGGAGATGCTTAGAGTTGCACAAACTATAGAGGTATCAAGTTGATGAGTCACACTACGAATTTTTGGGAGAGTATTATTGAGCAAAATCTAAGATCGATAATGTAGATATCAGACAACTAGTTTGGTTTAATGTCAGGAAGATCAATAACATATGTTATTTTTATGAAAATGAGGCTTTGGGATAAGTATAGAGAAAGCAAAAGAGATCTTCATAGGAATTTTATTGATAGGGAAAACTCCTATGATCGAGTATCGTAGGAAGTGCTATGGAGGATTTTGCACAAAAAAGGTGTGTTGATCCAATACATTGACCTAATAAAAGACATATATGATGGATCAACTACAATTGTTATGAATCCCATAGGATAGACACAAACTTTTCCTATCACTGTTGGGGTAGATCAAGGATCGACACTCAACTCATATCTATTTATTCTTGTTATGGATGAGTTGACAAAGAACGTTCAAGATGATATTCCTTGGTACATGTTATTTATTATTTCTATTATGTTGATTGATGAAAGAAAACAAATGTTGAGTGATAAAGTTGAACTTTGGAGAAATGCATTGCAATCTAATGGATTTATGATTAATAGAAGCACAACCAAATATATGCATTACAATTTTAGCCAATCTAGAATTGTGAATGGTGGGATCAAGTTGGATGGAATAGATCTACTAGTATGTGATAAGTTATATTACTTGGGTTCTATTATTAAAAGGGATGGTGAGGTTCAAGATAATGTTTGTCACAAGATCACAACAGGATGGTTCAAGTGGAGGAGTGCAAGTGGAGTAGTATGCGACTGGAAGATCCCTCTCAAATTAAAAAGCAAGATTTATAAAACAACTATACGACCAGTCATGCTATATGTGAATGAATGTTGGGTAGTGAATAAATAAGGTTCCAACAAGATAAATGTGGTCAAAATGTGTATGTTGAGCTTTTCTACGGTAGCACCATGAATAGTGCATAGTAGAGCCACACCTAATACCCCAGCAAATCCCATCATATGAAATGGGTTCAAGATCCAATTATGAAACCCTTGGAAGAAGAGAATAAATCAAAATATAGCTGAACCAAAACTAGGCGTAAAAAACTGAGGAATGACTATATCAAGAACGTAGTGTAGGTGATGAGCATGGATGACAAGTTGCATGAAGGTCATCTTAGATGGTAAGGACATATGCAACATATATTGACAAACACACCTATTTGAAGCAAGTTCATTGAGTTAAGAACAATTAAAAGAAGTAGAGGCATACCTATATTAACTTGGGAAGAGCTTATAAAGAGATATTTTGACTCTTTACATCTTGATCAGATTATGACCCAAAACGGAGTTGATTAGAAATAAGGATCCACATAGCTGACTGCAACATGGTTGGGATTGAGGCTTAGACTATGATGATGATGACGATGATGATGATGATGATAATGATACATTATTGCAAGAAACTCCTTCTTTGTGGTCATGTATTTTATAAATGCTTTATCTAGAGTTTAATAGCATAATATGCACCATGATGCTTTTTATCTTTCTCCTACCCAGAACAACGCTACATGTGTAGTCACTTGCATCACACATTACCTTGAAAGGGGGATCCCAATCTTGGGCTTAGATTATTAGGCTATAATAAGTGTGTTATCAAGATTATGGGATGCTTTCAAACCATTTTCATCAAAATTGATTAGGGTATCTTTTACAAGGAGACTAGATAAAGGCTCTGGGAGCCAAGGGACTTCTTTTATATATCAAGGATAATATCTCATGTGTCCTAAAAAGATTCTGACACATGTAATTGAACAACATGGGGGAGATTCTATATTTCTTTAATCTTACTTTGGTCAAATTCCATTGCTTTGTTAGAAACTTTTGTCCTAACATATTCTTTCATACCATAAAATGGCATTTCCCCCCAATTTTTAGAGGAGGTGTTTTTCTTGACATCTTTGTAGAACCATGGGTGGTTCCCTAGACAATTTTCTAATGATTATATCATAAATGAAAGATCATGCATAAATATCTCCATGATATCTTCTATGTAAGATGTGAATATAGATGAGACACGCCATTGGGAGGTAGAAGGAGCACTACATAACCAAAGGTCATTTTTCAAAAGGCATGTGTCCCATATAGGCATGTAAACATTGTCTTTTCTTGGTCGTTAGGGTGGATTGGGACTTGGTAGAATCCATAATACCCATCAAGATAACAAAATTACAAATGATGAGTAGGCATTCTAAGACCTCATCACCAAAAAATGGGAAGTGATCTTTCTATGTTGCATCATTCAATATCCTATACTCTATACACATTTGCCATCCAGTCATTGTTCTAGTTGTTATATCATTGTATTTATCTTCATTCACCATTGGCATGCCTCCTTTATTTGGTACAATGTGCACTAGACTCACCCACATGCTATCCTTGATGGGGTATATAAACCATGCATATGTAGCTTAGTCACCTCATTCTTGATGGCTTCAAGCAACTTATCATTTAAATGGCATTGTATTTAAGCCTTTACTTGGAACCTTCTTTAAATGGATTCTATGCTTGAAAAGTGCCAAAATCAATCCTTTGATGTCATGAATTGAATATCTCAAGGCTTTTCTCCTTAGCCTTAGTTCTGATATGGAAAGATCTTTTTTTCATCAAACAAAGCTGCATTGAAACTAATGGGGTTGCTTCCTTCATTATCTAAAAACTCATAATGAAGACCTTTAGGGATTTGTTTTCACTCAAGCAGTGCCTTCAGGATTATTTCGTCTGTGTGAGTCCTCTTCAAAGATATGAACTTTGCAATTTGGATTTTTAAACATTTTGATTAATCAGAATTGACATGTTCACCTTCTTCATCCATTTTGACATCTTGATATTTAAATAAATGTTTGACTTAGGATAAAAAAAGTGAGAAGAAATATTTGTCAAATATCCTAATATATGATCAACTACTTCCTTTTTCTCTTCGATTTCAGCATAAATTTGGTTATTGAGATCAAAAAAGAATATAGATGCAATTCGATAAGGCCCTTTCATCGAGTGTTGGACATTGAAGTCAATATGACCGTTTCAGACACAGATAGTGATGAATCCAACTTCCACATATATATGTGTTATGCTTATCGACAAAAAGGGTCTTCCAAACATCATTAGGAAGGTTGGATCTTCAAGCGTGTCTATTATCACCACACTACACGATATAAGAAACCTTATGAGTCTTAATGCTATAACCTCATTTTTCCTAGTTCATGATTGAAATGTAATTTCTCCTTTTAAAGATATTTAAACATGTAATTGTTTGATTTTATTTGATGAGTGGATTTCCTTGCTAAATAGCCTTGCTTGTTTGATTTCGTGGGCCTTATTGGCTATTGGGCCCAATACCAAGAAAAGGAAATAAAAGGAAAAGAAATTTAACTAATAAAGGAAAATATAATATAAGGAGAAAAGAAAGAGGTAGAAGCATCTAGAAGGCTAGGAATATCCTTCAAAGTTAAATTTCATATCTTTGGGATTCCTTGGGTTCCAAGGAGTCCAAGTTGCAAAGATAATAGGATAAGAAAGAGAAAATACCAATTAAACAAGCTTTATTAAAGGATAACTTGCACATGAAGATAACGCCCTTTTCCTTTGGAATTTGGGACTCAAATTTGGTACATGAGTAGCTAATATCGATTCAAGGTTTCCTTTAAAATTTGGTTGAAAAAGGATACTCGATTAAGGAGATATGTATTTTTGAAGTTATCTTAAAGTGGAAAGAAATATATGTCACGATTTAACTGAGATTTAAATCCCAATTTTCTTTAATTGAACGCTCACTCGTGACCGTTGGGTCCACGATCCATGGTCTGGGTCAAGTCCCGGCCTCACAGGAGACTAGAACCCAGTCTCCAGTTTGTGGGAGATTCAATCAAAGATTGATCAGGATTGAAGCGATGAGCAGAGTTGAGGATGAGTCCATCTCCTTTGGGAGATTGTTCCGAGCTTATCCAACCCAAGGTTGGTTGGGTTTCATTGAGGATTGGAAGAATCCCCAAATCATCAGGGACCTACGATGGACCCTATATATAGGGATGGGTCTGGGCATCCCAAGCAATCCCATAGACCCTACCCTCGAGATCAAAGCACTGCAACGAATGATTTAGTGCCCTCAATTCGACGAACACCCCTGTTCTTTTCCCTCGACGAGCAGAAAACCTCGCCGGAGTAGCTGAGGTCAGTTGGTGGTGAAGGAGCGGCATGGAGGAGGAATTGTGTGGTCAAACGAGTTCGTGAGGAGTAGGCGGAGGTCTCGATGCAGTTAGTTTGCTCGCAGGAGGACAAAAGCTTGAAGTCAACCTAAGAGTTGACCTCGGCTCGCTACAGACGGCGTGCAGAGGTTGAAGATGACGCCGTGTTGTTTTACCAATCTACCATCCTATTCCTTTAGTCCAGGTAAGGAATTTTTAGTCTTTTAGTTTATTTCCCCACTGGCCCGACTCAGTGGAGTCGAAAGGGACGTGTGGCGTTCCCTGATTGGCCAGAGTTAATTTAAATGATAAAAATCGTAGAAAATTGTAGGAAGATCAGATGAAGAAACTTTATATATGAAAAGTGATCTAAAAATTATGAGGAATCTGCTAAAAATATTATTAGAACCTAATTTCGTTTCTAATTCCAAAAGAGTCCAAAGTTTAACATATGATGCATTAAACTTTGGTTAAAAACCCTAATTATGATTGGAGATCAAATCTAAGGTCTGAATGGGTTAATTAGAGTAGTAGTAACCTATTGAGGGTCAAAGTGAGATTTGAACCGGATACTAGATAATGAATTGCTTATTTTAGGGTTTTACACATGAATCTATGATAATGTACATAGAAACTCTAATTTAGGGTAAAATGGGTGATTAACATTATTAATTCGAGATTCCATGGAATAGTGTAACTATGAGTTGATCCTAAGCCTACTAGGAAAGTCTTAACAAGCTAGTTAGGGTTTGTGATTATATTTTTTGTTCTAGGGTTTATAGTGACATTAATGAATATGAACCCTAATGAAACCCTAAAAGGAAGTAGGGAACTCTAGGAAGAGAGTTCAAATGAATAGAATTAGAGAAAGTGAATAGTTAATAGGTTTCGTGTACTTTTTAGGGTTCTTGCTTGTGTGCGTGGATTGAACTGCTTGCATGGACACTTTCTTTCTTGGAGTTACTATTAGCTTGTTGAATCAAATGAATAGGTATGTGGTTACTTTATGAATAATTGACTTTATGATTCACGACGTTTCACAAAGTTTCTCAATTTATGTGCAACCTAAAATGTTGGATGTTCAATTCTGCAATTCTATAAATTCCCTATGTGTATCACAATTAAATATGAATGTGCTTCTCAAACCTACATGCCACCCTGATGTATGTTGCAAGACCAAGCCCCGAAGGGAAGGTCTGATTTGGTCAAAGCCCCAAGGGAAGACCATTGGGCACCTTGAGAGGTAACCCCAGGCACCAAGCTTAGGATGGAAAAGGTGGCATTATGTCCCTTGCAAGGACAAAACCCTAAGAAAGGGTAATCCAGGGTTTAGGGCAAAAGCGGTTGAGGAGTCACATTGAAAATGTAATTTGGATTGTTAATCAATTAATTTCTATATTTAGGTTGTGAGAACATATTTGTGAAATTGTGATTGTTCCCTACATACCAGTATAGCAATATACTGACCGACATTTTGTTTGTCGGTGTTTTAGGTACAATTTTGAAAATGGACAAACAGTAAATTGAAATATTGTGAAGATACAATTAATCTATTGAAGGAGAATTAGTTAGTTAGACTTTTTCTGTGGATAGAAGTCTAGATCCGAATTTCATAAGGTATGCAAAAAGTTTTATTTTATTCCAACTTTTCCGTTTAGTAATAGTAGAATTTGATAATTATTTTTGATTAAATGTCAAACCATGGATCCTGAAATATTGGGATAGCATCTCTAACCTCTTGGTCTCCCTTGATTGAGGGTTACAGGGAGGCGGGGTCGTTACACTTATTTTATGCCTTCCATGACCCCAATAGGCCTTTTGAAAGTGTGATGAACAAGTTGTATGATCATCCATGTATCCACAATGCTTTCCTTTAAATCAGGTCTTTCTGCTAAAGTTAGAGGCATTGTAATTAAACTAGATCCTAAATAAGCCAAGCCATGTCTTTTCATCAAGTCCCTGGTTTGGAATGGCATAGTGAATGCTCATGAGTCTTTTTTCTTGGCGGGATTTGTCACCTTCACAAATGTTCTAGACATATTGGTGAATTTAACTTTTGTATATTGCCAATTCTCTACCCCTTCATTATTATATCTTTGAACAATTTGCCATACATTAGTTTATCTTTGATAGCATCCAAAAACAAAATATCTATTTGTATCTTCCTTACAACTTTAATAAACTTTTTGTATCTCTTCTTGAGGTAGGCTTTCACCACTATGTAGGGAAAGGTACTTCTAGTGCATATGGATCAACATAGAAAAATGTCTCTTCAATCAATTTAGAATTTGTAGTGGTCTTAATTGTGTTACTATTTCCTTTCAGTGCTTCCTTCTTAAGGATTGGTTGGGTCATACTGTAATGACCCATTTTCAAATTAGTCATCTAATTAGGGTTTACTTGGATGATTGTATGCTTAACTAAGTTGATCATTGTTTAAAGCTTGATTAGTGATGGTAGTTAAGTTTTAATATGTTATCTATAATGAGAAGGTTTAATCATACTTTGATTCACATAATTAGGGTTAAGATTTGGAAACCCTAATCGGCCCAAATTAGGGTTTTGATGACATATGAAAACAGAATTTGATAAGTATAGTGTCTCACAAAATGATTTTTAGTATTTTATGTGTAACTCTGATTTAATTAAAATTTATATATGATTTTTATATCTGAATTGTGAACACTATTGAAAAATATCAGAATTTTTGAAGAATGTTCCAACCTGTTTTTCGGCCGAGTTTCAAACTCGACTGACCATAATTTTAGATTGATATTACAGTGTGGTAATTGAATTATATATTTTTATTGGTATATCCAATTGATCTCAAATTTTAAATTTAGTTGTAAAACTAAATTATAAACTTACTATTAAATTTGTATAATTTTTGGATGATTTTTTATCTCTACAGAGAGGGGTGTCGGTCGAGTTATGTGAAGGACAAACTCGACCGACCATGCTGCTGACTGCAATATAGTAGTGTAGTATTTGATTTTTAATTATTTATTAGTAACACCAAATGATATATAATTTTACTGTATCTTATAAACTCAATTTCATACATTATGTTAAATTTTCATAATTTTTTGATGACATTTGTGTTCTGAAACTTGTGGTTTCGGTCGAGTTTATAACTCAACCGATCAACCAATCTGAGAAAAATAAAAATACATTGAGGGGCTTGTTTGCAAATGTTCTAAGCACCTCAATTCATCCATATCACTAACCTAACACACAAGGAGCTCTCATAAGTCATCCTTCCTGTCAAAGAAACGAAATTCTTGAGAGAGAGGAGAGTTAGGGTTTTGAGAAGAGAAAGTGGTATAGATGTTGACCTAGGGTTTCTCTATCCAAGATATGATAAAATCAAGTAAGTTTAGCTTCTTTGCATAGCATTTCATGGTGAATCTTCTCTCACATGTCAATATTCCATCCCTCCCCTGATTTGATTCAAAATCACATCAAATCTCCCCTTGATATTAGGGGATCAACTTCTATTGATTTTGATTATTTCTCATTGATTAAAACTTGATTATTTCCTGATATATTGATTGAGGATCCATGTAGAATCCTACGGATAGATGAAAATTCTATTTCATGTGAATTTTGCCTAAATGTCAGCCTAATGGCTGATATGCTTGGAATTGAATTAACATGGATAGATTCATATTTGAATTGTATTAGATCATATTATACAAGTGTATTGTTGAATGTTAATGGATTTGAATGACCACATATCCTGATTAGGATTTGTGTTGAGGATGTGAATCAAATGAGTCAATTAATCAATGTATACTTATGATTGATGAATGAAATGTGTGAAAGTGGAAACTACAGTTTCCATGTTTGTGAATAACCCTAATGAACCCTTGAGTCATGATTGGATTACTGAATGATATGATTCTTATGATATGTTGAACTAAGGAATGACTTCTTGAAAACCCTAAAAGTTTATTATTAAGAATATTATGAGTGATAAAGCTAGAACTTGTATATGATGTTGTAAATGTGATCAAATGTTGAAGTTTAAAGTATTAATACTTCAATTGAATATGATGAGTCTTATTAATATCATCTAAGTCTAATGCCTTTGTTTTAGTATAATATAGAATGATCATTGTTGATTATGGGAATGACATTAGAAGTTAATGACATGGTACACTTATCTAAATATAAGAAATGATATGAAGAAAAAAATGTATCGATGGTGATGGCAAGTTAAAGATGAAACTAATGAAGTTATTATGATGAAGTCTTTAATCCTTTATTTTAATTACATGTGGCTTAATCCAAATTGAATGAAACATACTAAAACTAGAGTTTGATGGATATCAATGAAAATAGAAGTATTGTATGTCAAGTGAGTTAAAAATGATTGGTTCCAGTAATTTAATGAACATGACATGAGAGAAGTTGAGATTAATGAATATGAAATTGAAGGAAAAAGATGAGAATTAGTAGATGAATTTAAGAAACAAACTCTAACCCTAAAATGATGAGCTAGATGGTGCTAATGAATAACAATCTCAAATGAGGGATTAAGGAATGCACATAATTGTAGTTTAATTCAACTAAAAGATGGAACTCAAGTATTTGAACTAATTTACAAAAATGTGTTCTTGTATTGTGATTGTTTGATTGAATACTTTTACTATGAGAATGAACTATTTTGATGGAATTCAAATGATAATCAACATGTGTTGATTAGTAACCTGTATGAAGAATGTGAAATAAAAGAATAAGAGAACTAAGCCTGTTATGCATGTATATGCATGAAATTTATTTGCATATATTGAGATTGGATGGAACAAGCATATGTTGTATGATAAATATATTTTGAATATGATGAATGATACATGATGTCTATATGCTTTTACTGTTGCTAGTTCTAATGCCTCTGCTAATATTTGTTAAGAACTGTGATATACAATGAACTGATAAGGAATATGTTAAAATTGAATTTAATATGCACTCCTTACATATTAAGGTTAAATATTGCATAATGAGTCATGTCTAGGGTTGAAATCCCACTGATGATGATAAAACCCTGATGGGGTAAATGTTGGACAATAAGATTATGTCTATGGCAGAAATCCCACTGTTGATGATTGCTATGAGATGAAGTAGAAGATAGAAATAATCATTTGTGTTGCAATATACAGATTTATTGTGCTTCTTGCTTTGATCATTGTCCTTATTGATAAACTTGATCTGTTTCATGTTATTCTAGTTACGTGAGAATACACAGATATGATATATGATGTTTTGAATTCTTATAACATGAGTAAAAGAGATTAATAATAAGTGAAATGATGGAACATCTAGTTAGGTGCCCTGAACATCATGAGTTTCCCCGAGGACCACACTGGGGAAACAAAATGGATCTCCTTGTAGTAATCGATGAAATATGAGAATGATTTCTAGAGTGTGGATCGAGACCTTAAAGGTTAGACCACCAAGATTTTAGGAGTGAGTCATCTAGAGTGGCTCTGGCCCTAACCCCTTGCTGTGAAAGTTTATGTCCAGATGGAATAGACTTTGTTGAAATGAAATATGTGAAATGTGAAATGAAAAATATGTGAAATACTATGATATGTGATATACTATTTTGCTAGTTCCTATCTCGTGTACCCGAGATGAGGATGTGAGCCTCTTTAGGCAACCCTGAGGTGGCCAGGGTTTTTTGTTGATATCTTAGGGTGGTCGGCTAAACCCTAAGATAGTGACGGTGAGTCGTTGACATGAGAATCAGGCGTGGCAATTTCTACTTGGTGAGGTACAAGCCAAGTAGTTTCAGGGAAAATGAATAAAAGAAGATAAGCCATGTAGAACATGATTTGAATGTTTGTTACATTCCTTGCACATCTACTTGATGATTTGTCATTGTTGATTATGCTTCTTATTGTAGAAAGTAATCATGTTGCTATGGACATTTTCATATTATGATCTATGATGTTGACAAGTTATAAATGTTGGGATTTATATACATTCTAAATATGAGTTGGATTGCTTGCTATTTGATAGTATTGTTTGGTAGATATGTTTATTTGTACTTTAGCTTCAGGACTACAAGATGTGTTCCTAGTGCGGATGGTGGAGTGTCACAAATAAAATGTTATTGTTATGTATTGATTCAAAATGCTTAGAGCTTGGCTTATTTCTCATGCAGTAGGATTCTTAATTTTGAACTAAGAAGTATCTATTGATTTGTTCATAGCCATGCTCTAAAAAGTTATTTCAAAGTTAAATTGGTTTAAGTGATTACCGTATCTGTTGGATTAGATTACCATTGTAAGCTAGATTTGACTCATGATAGAACTGTCTGCTAGACTTTTCAATATCTACATGTTTATGTTAAGTTTATTATACTTAATCTGATGTTGATGCATGTACCTAACTTGAGTGGGAGGTATCCACTCACGGGGGCTTTATATGAGTCTGATCATGAGGTTGTTTCAAATGTTTTTTTGGTATAATACTATCCAATGGAGAGGTCGTGACAAAAAAGATATAAATAGCATAATCTAGATAGATTAAAATGTCCATGTACTCTCTCTTTCCCGGGATGGGTTGTAGATTAAGTTTGTTCATCAATGTATATGTATCTGATATAAACTGAATCGCATATGAGAACAATATTTGATTTTGGATTTAATGGAGTTGAATATGGTTTGTGATATCTGAATGTGATGTCTGTAATGACCCCGCCTCCCGGTAACCCCCAATTAAGGGAGACCAGAAGGTCAGAGCCATTATCCCAATTAACAGGATCAAAGGTTCAACAAATAATCAATAACAATTATCAAATTTTACCAACTAAACTGAAAATTGGTATAAAATAAAACCTTGCATACCTTTTTAAAACTTTGGTAAGATACTCTATCCACAGTCTGGATACATTCTATGTAATCCTCCTTGCACTTTATTTCTTATTTCCACAATGTGTCACTTTACTATTTGTTCTTTCAATTGTTGTACCTAAAATGCTGACAAACAAAACGTCGGTTAGCATATAAGAATATGTTGGTATGTGGGAACAACCAAAATTTCACAATTATGACTAACAATTTAATTATCACAATCAGGGTAATTAGCAAACCAATTAACATCTTCAATGTGTCATTCTCCACCGCTTTTTCCCTAACCCTGGATTACCCCTCTAGGGTTTCTCTTTTGCCATTGACTTAAGGCCACCTTCTCAATCCTGAGCTTGGTGCCTGGGGGTCACCTCTCATGGTGCTCCATAGTCATGCAACATAGACCACCTTCTCATTCCCGAGCTTGGTGTCTGGGGTCACCTCTCATGGTGCCCATTGGTCTACCCTCTTGGGCCTGAACTTTATGGCATCTTCCATCAGGGTGACATGTAGGTGCGATAATACACATGTATTTATAATTGTGATAACCATAGTGACTTTATAATTGTAGTATGAACATCCAAACAATTAAGTTGCATTCAATGCGATTAACCATCTGGGAAACCTTTAGGAAAACTAATGCGATTAATCGTAATTAACCACATACCTATTAGGCTGAATTGAGATAGAATAGTCCAATCAATCAAGATATCCTATCAAGCAAATACAAGAGTCTTGAAATTACATCCAATTCATTTTTATCAAAAACTATTCAAACCATATTGCTACTTAAGGTTTCTATTCCTTTTTAGGATTTCTACCTCTTTTAGGGTTTACTTTGCAATTAGGGTTTTTACTTCATTTTACTCCTTTAAACCCTAATTTCTCATCTATCCTTCCTTAAGGTTACCTTTTAACAACATACAACCTTCCTTTCAAACACATCACAATTAATAATCAATTAAGTCCATTAAGCCTCTTTTACATTAAAGCTATCATTTTTATCCCTTTTATTCCATGACAAAGTCATTACGCTCATTTATCATCAATATGTAGTTCATTATGGTCTAATTCTCATATGAATTCTAATTGTCATTAATTCTACCTTTATTCATTAGAAAACCCTAATTTCTACATTAAAGGTATTTATCCACAATTAGAAACCTTTATACTCAAAATAGCTTAGAATCATCATCTCTTAACTTTATTCATGATTTTAAATAATTAAAGCCATTAAGAGTCCCATTTACCAATATTAGGGTTTTAAGGCCCATTAAAGTATATTCATGCACATGAAATTCCAACTTAAACCAATTATGTGCAAAGTTCATCCTTTTTGTTCCTAATGTTCCTTTTTATCATTAACAGGTTAATACCAACTTTAATCATCCATTAAACCCTATTAAATATATTAATCATCTCAAAATAGGGTTTCTTAATCTTTAAAGTATTAAAGTTGATAACTTCCATTACTTTTCGAATTCCAAATAGAATCAGGCTTCAATTATATTTTTAATGGATTCCCCTCATTTTTCTGAGCAACTTTCATATTTTATACGTGCTAATCCGAGCTATGAATAATTAACTACGAATTTTACGAAATCCACTTACTTCGGCCAATAGGGAGGCACTACGTAGCCTTTATCATGCAATGTTGCTTGACTTGATCAGAAACATTTCGAAATGTCCGTTCTGCCTTCCCTTAAGTTGGTCGATAATTCATACCCTGGGGGGTATATCCGTCCAATCGGACAACAGGTTTTCTTCAACCTCTTGCTGCTCCTGCTTCCGTCGAGCGCAGCCCTAGGCACGACCGGGGCGGCTATTTCTCTCTCCCTCGGACCCCGACAGCTGCCGCCACCCCTCTCCCTAGCCTCGTCGCCATCATCCGCACCTAGGGCGCCGCCCAGTGCGTGACCTACGTGGTTAGGTCAAGAGTAATAGACATGCGTCTTGCAGCCCTTACTGCCGCCAACCAGCCACTGTTGCACCTTCATCAGGACATGGCTTTGATGGCGAAGCTACTGCCTGCCATCATGAAGCACCAAGCTTCCCTCACACTCCATCTTGCCACCTCATGGCTTCCGGTTCATGTCGTTCTTGTTAGTTAGGGTTTATATGACAAAAATAAGAAGAAGAAGAAGAAGAAGAAGAAGAAGAAAGGAGGGTACGTGGGATCTCTCTCCTGGACTCAGCCCAGGGCTCTCTCTCCTTTTATAGATGAGGGTAACAACGCCCTACGAGGCTTGCTCACGAAGAAACAAGGTCCTTTCCTACTAGGAATCTGATTCCTCAATTAAAAACCAAGCTTCTCTCTCTAAATAATCCTCTTGATATTCTTTATTATTTGGATATTTAGGAATTCGAAATTTCTCTCACCTATTCTCTTTATTCTTGCTTTTTAATCCATTGGCACAAATTTCTATTTTCTTTTAATAGAAATTACTTCATTTTAAACAATACTACAAAAATCATTCATTATGCATCATATTATTCTCTTATTTTCTATTTTTATTATTTTCTCTTTCTTTTTATCCATTGGGGCTCCTTGGACCCCAAGAAACTCAAATATTACGAAATTCCTCATTAAGGATACTTATTATCCTTCTAGACGCATCTATATTCATTATTTCACATTATCTTGTTTATTTCTTATACAAATATCTCTTTTTGAGGATTTCTCTTTATCTTTCTTTTTATTTTCCTCATTGGCATTCCTTTTAATATTAGAAACTTCATGGATACGAAAATCCACCAAGGATAACTCAATTATGCCTCTTCCCACTTATTTTCCACATTTCATCATTGATTTCAATTTCTATCTCAATAAAGAAATATCTGATTGATCTTTTCTTTTCTTATTGCTTTATCTTTGAAATTTTAGACTCCTTGGGACCAAAGGAACCCAAGAGGCACGAAATCCACCTTTGTATTACACTCTATTTCCTTCTAGAGGTTTCTACATTTTTCTTTTCTCCATTTCCTATTAATAATGGAGTTTCTTTTGCCTTTTCCTTGTTATTGGGCCCAATAGCCAATAAAGCCCAGAAATAAATCAACAAGGCTATTTTAAACAAAACTCATTTATTCCAAACAAATTATATCATTATGTGTTCAAATATTTTTAATATGAGAAATTACATTTCTAACCAAATGAACCCAAAAATTGGGGTTGTAACATCCTTCCCCTCTTATAAGAATTTTGTCCTCAAAATTCCATCAAGCAAACAAACAATTCAGGATAAGTCTTTCTTATGTCCATTAGGGCTCCCATGTGGCTTCACCCCTTCCATGGTGCTTCCCAAGAACCTTCATCATCTCATATTCTTCCATCTGAGTTCTTTCTTACCTTGGTATATTGTACCCTCATAGGTGACTCAAGACATTTTAGCCTCCCAAAAGATGAATAGGTTCAGGGCTCAACACATGGCTTGGGTACCTCACATAGTGCTCTAGATAAAAATCATGGAACACATTATACGTCATGTTATCCTGAGGGGTAAGGCTAAACCCAACCATCTCCACCAATCCATCTCAAATGGACCCATATATCGGGGACTCAGCTTTCTCATGTAACTTAGAGGGGTTGGATTTTCACATCACATACTCTCTCACAGTGAACTGCATGTCAGTCTGTTTTGCATCGGCTCACGAATCATGTCACCTCTGGGCTCTCTCTCTCAGCCATTGCACGATCAAAGCGACTTCATCTGCACACACTGTGGTTCTTTTCTAACCTTCGCGAGGCCTCCTTCACCAACATCATCTTAATGAAGTGGTGATCGACACAACCTCCTTATAGAACTTCTTGCATCCCGATAAGGGCTATGGTGGTGAACATCACATCTTAAGAACTATCTCTATGTATCACCCTGAATGAGCACACATTCTCTCATCAGACCCTCTAGTCTAGATCATACTGACCATTAGTATGGGGTGATAAACTGTACTGACATCGAGTTCTTCATGTATCCACTTCCACCTTATGGAAGTGAGCCTTTAGGTTATACTCACAAACTTTTGAGCTCACATCATGGTGTAGTTGAACCATCTCTCTCTCTTATAAGTAGTTCAACCCGATCTGTCTGTTGACAGTACTCTTTCTCTCTCATGTCATCTAGGTAAGGCGATCTACCATAACCCATATTACATTTTGACCTTCCTTGGTCTAGGGGAGACTTACCACAACATTCATGGTAATGAACTCCCATTCCCTCTCAGGGACTCTTTATCCTTTATATCAATGCACTGGGTTACTAGTGTTCGTCCTTCACCTCTTGGCTTGCATAGCTACATACCACATGTAACTTCATCTTAAGCATCCAAAGTACTACTATCACTTACTATCTTTGTAGTATCATGGTGTATGGTGATCTTAAAACCATGATCTCCTGTATGTCATGATTCCTCAAGATCGATTCCTCAGAATCCCTAAACCACTCTCATCAGGGTTTTATTACCTTCCTATCCAAAGAAGTGTTTCTGAGGTTCTACAACCATCCTGTTATGGCTTTAAGGACTAGGCTGGCTAACCAAACAACCATCAACTTAATCAACCGATATTGTTACATCTGAGGGTTAGCCAAACTTATCTCTTTTCCAACTGAGCGTTAACCTAATAACCTCTTCTAGCCTCCAGCCAAACTAGGTGGCTATATCTCTACCAGAGCATCCATTACCACTTCACATCCGTAGGTATTAGGTAATGTTGAATACATAAACTTCCATGTATTCCACTTATCATCTCATCTCAAACTCTATGTCTATCTTCATCAGAACACTTTGAGCTCATCCTCTTGGTTATCACACTTGTATCACTTGCAAATTCCACATAGCTCATGATAAAACATTCTCACAAGATGATTACCTTAATACTCTTATCGTTTTTACCTATCATTCACTTTGTAAGGGTATGTTATCGTCTCTCTCCTCATACCTCATAGCAACGTTCCCACTCACATCATCTTTATCATTGGTGTAAGGCATGCGTACTGTCCTATCTCTCACTCCCATAACAAGAGGAAATAAGCATTTGGAAGTGGTCCAAATACAAAGCTCTTCATGTTCCAAGAGTAGAGATGGTACATCCCACCTTTCCAGTACACCTTCAAATCTAAGTTGAAACGTGCAACTTATGTCTCTTCATCACAAACATCATGATATCAAAGTTACTTCCATGGAAAATTGGTTTCGAACCTACTTAGGTCCACACACATTCCTTGGTCGTCTCCTCTTGGTCTATAGGGTGCCGACACTTTAGGGGTCATCCATCTTCCCTTATGCATCCAGATAGTGTCGTACTCATCTTCCCTTTGGGTCTCATCATTTTTTGAAGGTGATCAATCTCCTAACCCATGGCCCTCAGACAATGATAGTTGTTACCAACCGACCGTATGGTCATGTGCAACTAGGGAATTAGGCAACTCCTACTTCCATCTGTCTTATCCCTACCTGACCCTAGGATAGACTTAGGATTATAGAATAGTACATGTTCAACTTAGAACCTTACCCAAGCCTTCATCATCTCTCTCTCTGCATTCATGGCTGACTCCCATCCTTTCATAGGGGTCATGGCAACCTGCCTACCCTGGTCAGGCCCCATACCAGTTACCACCATGGTAACTCATCCACATGCACTTAGAGATGGTTAACTATGGGTCTACAAGTTCATTCTATTACCATGTACTCTTACCTTAGCTTCTCAAGATCCTACGAAAACTCTTTAGGTTACCTCAAAACCAACAAAACTGGTATACACCCTACAAAAGGGTCCCTCTCCCAGGATGGGAGGAAACTACACCTTGATAACAAAGGTCACAAGAATCCTTATGTTTAGGGTCTGCATCCACATGAGCATACTTAGCCCTAGCATGCTACTAAGGCACAAGCAGACACCTACAAAACTATGCTAGGTCACCCTTGTTCTCATCCTCAACATTAGACCAACTTAGTTGTGAGGGGTCCATCAAACATACCTTTAACTTAAGGGGTTCCCTTTTCCTATACACATGAAGAGTACCATGCTTGAAACTATAGAGACTCAAATCTCGTCATGAGTATCAGGTACACTACTTCCCCTCTTAGGTCTAGGAACCCTAGGTTCACCTTTGGGTGTCCAACTGCATGCTCAATCTCTTAACCACGAAGCAAGCATGTCCAAGGTATGTCATGTACTCCCATGATCCTTTTATATGAGCAACACCTCATAGTCGAGTCCTCCTTAAGGATAACCAACTAAGTATAAAGCCTCACAACTGGTTACTTAAACCTCCTCAGGGTCTAAGGCACTCTTTGTCTCATCTCTACAGGTAAACACTTATACCATAGGCACATAGGTACCAAAAGAATCATCCTCTCTGTAGGGTTTGGTTCCTCTAAAGGCCACCAAGATATCATCAGCCTCCAGGGGTCAAACATGAGACAACCACTATCATCCACTTAGGTCGCATCATCCTCAACCCTCTGTTGTTCCTCATGTCTCAGAATCTAAGCTTCCAACCTTCTTTCTTGGGTCCTTCTTTCTCTCTCTCGAGCTAACTCCACATCTTACCTTACTACTAGAGGTCCTCTCTCCATGAAGGATCAAGCTCACAAGCATACCTCTACGTGGATGAAGCCTATGTTCCAACTTACATTTGCTCGAGGTTACTCATAGCTCTTTATGCTTATTTCATAAGCCATCCATCATACTTACTGGCCAGGGTTCCTTCCACACCACTGACGTACTCTAGGTGCATGATATCCCCTACTGGCATAAGCCTATAGGGTGTCTATAGGTTCTTCACTAACCTCATCAATGAAGGAGCTATCCTTCCTCTAACACGCACGTCCCTTTCCAGGGTTGGGTCACTAAAGGTACTAGGTTATCTAACCTCTCATGGCTCATATGGCATCCTAAGGCGTATCCATCCCAAACACTCAGTCGACCATGACATCTAACTCATCATGTCATCTCTCTCTCTAACCTTTACTTAGGGTTAGGGTTGACATCATCCTCAGAGGATGTGCCAGATCTCTACTCTTAATGGAGATCTCTACCTCCAAGACCAACTCTCTCTTTACTTATCCTCCTGACAAGAAGGTCTAGCCTCAGGTCTCTCTTGAGGGCATGACAACTTATGTCATACGACCTAAGCATGTATCTATTCTTTAGTTGTGCTTAATATATTAAGCTTATGTCCATGACATCTTATTTACATGCTTTTCATTAATTTGGCGGAGGATTCCTTAAACCTTATCAACCTTACCCATACCTCAAGAGGGTGAGGAAAAGAGAGAAAACCCTAATCCTTAAGGTCCTTAACAAAATTTGAGTTGAGAAGGGATGAACAAGATAAGAGAGTCCTAACGGTATCTTATTTCGAGTCAAATCCTGAGACATTGGCTAGGTAGTCACACTAATCTGAGAGTCCTCATATTCTGACTAGAGGTGCGAAGGAAAATCTTGCCAGCCCCCAGACGTGATCCTTTTCTAGACACCTCTGTCTTTCGGAAAATCCTCTAATAACTCCCTTGGATTCTATAGAATTTTAAAATTTAATAATTATTAAAGATTAAATGAGGAACCTATGCTCTGATACCAAATGTAATGACCCTACCTCCCGGTAACCCCCAATTAAGGGAGACCAGAAGGTCAGAGCTATTATTCCAATTACAATTGTCAAAGGTTCGACAAATAATCAATAACAATTATCAAATTTTGCCAACTAAACTGAAAACTGGTATAAAATAAAACCTTTCATACCTTTTTAAAACTTTGGTAAGCTACTCTATCCACTGCCTGGATACATTCTAACTAATCCTCCTTGCACTTTATTTCTTATTTCCACAATGTGTCACTTTACTGTTTGTTCTTTCAATTGTTGTACCTAAAACGCCGACAAACAAAATCTCGGTCAGCATATAAGAATATGTTGGTATGTGGGAACAACCAAAATTTCAAAATTATGACTAACAATTTAATTATCACAATTAGGGTAATTAACAAACCAATTTACATCTTCAATGTTTCATTCTCCACCGCTTTTGCCCTAACCCTAGATTACCCCTCTAGGGTTTCTCTTTTGCCGTTGACTTAAGACCACCTTCTCAATCCCGAGCTTGGTTCCTGGGGGTCACCTCTCATGGTGCCCCATAGTCATGCAACATAGACCACCTTCCCATTCCCGAGCTTGGTGTCTGGGGTCACCTCTCATGGTGCCCATTGCTCTACCCTCTTGGGCCTGACCTTTATGGCATCTTCCATCAGGGTGGCATGTAGGTGCGAGAATACACATGTATTTATAATTGTGATAACCATAGTGACTTTATAATTGTAGTATGAACATCCAAACAGTTAAGTTGTATTCAATGCAATTAACCATCCGGGAAACCTTCGGGAAAACTAATGCGATTAATCGTAATTAACCACATACCTATTAGGCTGAATCAAGATAGAATAGTCCAATCAATTAAGATATCCAATCAAGAAAGTATAAGTGTCCTGAAATTACATCCAATTCCTTTTTATCAAAAACTATTCAAACCATCTTGCTACTTAAGGTTTCTATTCCTTTTTAGGATTTCTACCTCTTTTAGGGTTTACTTTGCAATTAGGATTTTAACTTCATTTTACTCCTTTAAACCCTAATTTCTCATCTATCCTTCCTTAAGGTTACCTTTTAACAATATATAACCTACCTTTCAAAAACAACACAATTAATCATCAATTAAGTCCATTAAGCCTCTTTTACATTAAAGTCATCATTTTTATCCCTTTTATTCCATGACAAAATCATTACGCTCATTTATCATCAATATGTAGTTCATTATGGTCTAATTCTCATATAAATTCTAATTGTCATTAATTCTACCTTTATTCATTAGAAAACCCTAATTTCTACATTAAAGGTATTTATCCACAATTAGAAACCTTTATACTCAAAATAGCTTAGAATCATCATCTCTTAACTTTATTCATGATTTTGAATAATTAAATCCATTAAGAGTTGCATTTACCAATATTAGGGTTTTAAGGCCCATTAAAGTATATTCATGCACATGAAATTCCAACTTAAACCAATTACCTGCAAAGTTCATCCTTTTTGTTCCTAATGTTCCTTTTTATCCTTAACATGTTAATACCAACTTTAATCATCCATTAAACCCTATTAAATATATTAATCATCACAAAATAGGGTTTCTTAATCTTTAAAGTATTAAAGTTGATAGCTTCCATCACTTTTTGAATTGCAAATAGAATCAGGCTCCAATTATATTTTTAATGGATTCCCCTCATTTTTCTGAGCAATTTCATATTTTATGTGTGCTAATCTGAGCTACGGATAATTAACTACGAATTTTACAAAATCCACTTACTTTGGCCAATAGGGAGATGCCACGTAGCCTTTATCATGCAACGTTTCTTGACTTGATCAGAAACATTTTGAAATGTCCATTCTACCCTCCCTTAATTTGGTCGGCGCTTCATACCCCGGGGGGTATATCTGTCCAATCGGCCAACAGGTTGTCTTCAACCTCTTGCTGCTCCTGCTTCCATCGAGCGCAGCCCTAGGCGTGACCTGGGCGACTGTTTCTCTCCCCCTCAGACCCCGACAGCTGCCACCACCCCTCGCCCTAGCCTCGCCGCCATCATCTGCACCTGGGGTGCCGCCTAGTGCGTGGCCAATGTGGTTAGGTCAGGAGCAACATACCTGCGTCTTGCAGCCCTTGCAGCTGCCAACCAGCCACTGTTGCACCTTCATCAGGGCACGACTTTGATGGCGAAGCTACTGCTTGCCATCACGAAGCACCAAGCTTCCCTCACACTCCATCTTGCCACCTCATGGCTTCCAATTCACGTCGTTCTTGTTAGTTAGGGTTTATATGAAAAAAACAAGAAGAAGAAAAAAGGAGGGTACGTGGGATCTCTCTCCTGGACTCGGCCCAGGGCTCTCTCTCCTTTTATAGATGAGGGTAACAACGCCCTATGCGGCTTGCTCATGAAGAAACAAGGTCCTTTCCTACTAGGAATCCGATTCCTCCATGAAAAACCAAGCTTCTCTCTCTTAATAATCCTCTTGATATTCTTTATTATTTGGATATTTAGGAATTCGAAATTCCTCTCACCTATTCTCTTTATTCTTGCTTTTTAATCCATTGGCACGAATTTCTATTTTCTTTTAATAGAAATTACTTCATTTTAAACAATACTACACAAATCATTCATTATGCATCATATTATTCTCTTATTTTCTATTTTTAGTATTTTCTCTTTATTTTTCTCCATTGGGGCTCCTTGGACCCCAAGAAACTCAAATATTACGAAATTCCTCATTAAGGATACTTATTATCCTTCTAGATGCATCTATATTCATTATTTCACATTATCTTGTTTATTTCTTATACAAATATCTCTTTTTGAGGATTTCTCTTTATCTTTCTTTTTATTTTCCTCATTGGCATTCCTTTTAATATTTGAAACCTCATGGATACGAAAATCCACCAAGGATAACTAAATTATGCCTCTTCCCACTTATTTTCCACATTTTATCATTGTTTTCAATTTCTTTCTCAATAAATAAATATATAATTGATCTTTTCTTTTCCTATTGCTTTATCTTTGCAATTTTGGACTCCTTGGGACAAAAGGAACCCAAGAGGCATGAAATCCACCTTTGGATTACACTCTATTGCCTTCTAGAGGTTTCTACATTTTTCTTTTCTCGATTTCCTATTAATAATGGAGTTTCTTTTGCCTTTTCCTTGTTATTGGGCCCAATAGCCAATAAAGCCCACAAATATATCAACAAGGCTATTTTAAACGAAACTCATTTATTCCAAACAAATTATATCATTATTTTTTCAAATATATTTAGAATGAGAAATTACATTTCTAACCAAATGAACCCAAAAATTGGGGTTGTAACATCCTTCCCCTCTTATAAGAATTTTATCCTCAAAATTCCATCAAGCAAACAAACAATTGAGGATAAGCCTTTCTTATGTCCATCAGGGCTCCCATGTGGCTTCACCCCTTCCATGGTGCTTCCTAAGAACCTTCATCATCTCATATTCTTCCATCTGAGTTCTTTCTTACCTTGGTATATTGTACCCTCATAGGTGACTCAGGACATTTCAGCCTCCCAAAAGCTGAATAGGTTCAGGGCTCAGCACATGGCTTGGGTACCTCACATAGTGCTCTAGATCAGACTCATGGAACACATTATACATCATGTTATCCTGAGGGGTAAGGATAAACACAACCATCTCCACCAATCCATCTCAAATGGACCCATATATCAGGGACTCAGTTTTCTCAGCTGTAACTTAGAGGGGTCAGATTTTCACATCACATACTCTCTCACAGTGAACTGCATGTCAGTCTGCTTTGCATCCGCTCATGAATCATGTCACCTCTGGGCTCTCTCTCTCAGCCATTGCACGATCAAAGTGACTTCATCTGCACACACTGTGGTTCTTTTCTGACCTTCGCGAGGCCTCCTTCATGAACATCATCTTAATGAAGTGGTGATCGACACAACCTCCTTATAGAACTTCTTGCATCCCGATAAAGGCTATGGTGGTTAACATCACATCTTAAGAACTGTCTCTATGTATCACCCTGAATGAGCACACATGCTCTCATCAGACCCTCTAGTCTGGATCATACTGACCATTAGTATGGGGTGATAAACTGTACTGACATCGAGTTCTTCATGTATCCACTTCCACCTTATGGAAGTGAGCCTTTAGGTTATACTCACAAACTTTTGAGCTCGCATCATGGTGTAGTTGAAGCATCTCTCTCTCTCTTATAAGTAGTTCAACCCGATCTATCCGTTGACATTACTCTTTCTCTCTCATGTCATCTAGGTAAGGCGATCTACCATAACCCATATTACATTTTGACCTTCCTTGGTCTAGGGGAGATTTACCACAACATTCATGGTAATGAACTCCCATTCCCTCTCAGGGACTCTTTATCCTTTATATCAATGCACTGGGTTACTAGTGTTCGTCCTTCACCTCTTGGCTTGCATGGCCACATACCACATGTAACTTCATCTTAAGCATCCAAAGTACTATTGTCACTTACTATCTTTGTAGTATCATGGTGTATGGTGATCTTAAAACCATGATCTCCTGTATGTCATGATTCCTCAAGATTGATTCCTCAGAATCCCTAAACCACTCTCATCAGGGTTTTATTACCTTCCTATCCAAAGAAGTGTTTCTAAGGTTCTACAACCATCCTTTTATGGCTTTAAGGACTAGGCTGGCTAACCAAGTAACCATCAACTTCATCAACTGATATTGTTACATCTTAGGGCTAGCCAAACTTATCTCTTTTCCAACTGAGCGTTAACCTAATAACCTCTTCTAGCCTCCAGTCAAACTAGGTGGCTATATCTCCACCAGAACATCCATTACCACTTCACATCCTTAGGTATTAGGTAATGTTGAAGACATACACTTCCATGTATTCCACTTATCATCTCATCTCAAACTCTATGTCTATCTTCATCAAAACACTCCGAGCTCATCCTCTTGGTTATCACACTTGTATCACTTGCAAATTCCACATAGCTCATGATAAAACATTCTCACAAGATGATTACCTTAATACTCTTATCGTTTGCACCTATCGTTCACTTTGCAAGGGTATGTTATCATCTCTCTCCTCATACCTCATAGCAACACTCCCACTCACATAATCTTTATCCTTGGTGTAAGGCATGCGTATTATCCTATCTCTCACTCCCATAACAAGAGGAAATAAGCATTTGGAGGTGGTCCAAATATAGAGTTCTTTATGTTCCAAGAGTAGAGATGGTACATCCCACCTTGCCAGTACACCTTCAAATCTAAGTTGAAATGTGCAACTTATGTCTCTTCATCACAAACATCATGATATCAAAGTTACTTCCATGGAAAACTGGTTTCGAACCTACTTAGGTCCACACACATTCCTTGGTCGTCTCCTCGTAGTCTATAGGGTGCCGACACTTTAGGGGTCATCCCTCTTCCCTTATGCATCCAGAGAGTTCCCTACTCATCTTCCCTTTGGGTCTCATGAGTTTATGAAGGTGATCAATATCCTAACCCATGGCCCTCAGACAATGATAGTTGTTACTTCTCGACCCTATGGTCATGTGCAACTAGGGAATTAGGCAACTCCTACTTCCATCGGTCTTATCCCTACTTGACCCTAGGATAGACTTACGATTCTAGCATAGTACATGTTCAACTTAGAACCTTACCCAATCCTTCATCATCTCTCTCTCTGCATTCATCGCTGACTCCCATCCTTTCATAGGGGTCATGGCAACCTGCCTACCCTGGTCGGGCCCCATACCGGTTACCTCCATGGTAACTCATCCACATGCACTTAGAGATGCTTAACTATGGGTCTACTAGTTCATTCTATTACCATGTACTCTTCCCTTAGCTTCTCAAGATCCTATGAAACCTCTTTAGGTTTCCTCAAATGGTATACACCCTACAAAAGGGTCCCTCTCCCAGGATGGGAGGAAACTACACCTTGATAACAAAGGTCACAAGAATCCTTATGTTTAGGGTCTGCATCCACATGAGCATACTTAGCCCTAGCAAGCTACTAAGGTACAAGCAGACACCTACAAAACCATACTAGGTCACCCTTGTTCTCATCCTCGACATTAGACCAACTTAGTTGTGAGGGGTCCATCAAACATACCTTTAACTTAAGGGGTTCCCTTTTCCTATACACATGAGGAGTACCATGCCTGAAACTATAGAGAGTCAAATCTCATCATGAGTATCAGGTACACTACTTCCCCTCTTAGGTCTAGGAACCCTAGGTTCACCTTTGGGCGTCCAACTGCGTGCTAAATCTCTTAACCAAGAATCAAGCATGTCCAAGGTATGTCATGTACTCCTATGATCCTTTTATATGAGCAACACCTCAGAGTTGAGTCCTCCTTAAGGACAACCAACTAAGTATAAAGCCTCACAACTGGTTACTTAAACCTCCTCAGGGTCTAAGGCACTCTTTGTCTCATCTCAGCAGGTAAACACTTATACCATAGGCACATAGGTACCAAAAGCATCATCCTCTCTCTAGGGTTTGGTTCCTCTAAAGGCCACCAAGATATCATCATCCTCCAGGGGTTAAGCATGAGACAACCACTATCATCCACTTAGGTCACATCATACTCAACCCTCTGTTGTTCCTCATGTCTCAGAATCTAAGCTTCCAACCTTCTTTCTTGGGTCCTGCTTTCTCTATCTCGAGCTAACTCCACATCTAACCTTACTACTAGAGGTCCTCTCTCCATGAAGGATCAAGCTCACAAGCATACCTCTACGTGGATGAAGCCTATGTTCCAACTTACATTTGCTCAAGGTTACTCATAGCTCTTTATGCTTATTTCATAAGCCATCCATCATACTTACTAGCCAGGGTTAGTGCCGCACTACTGATGTACTCTAGGTGCATGATATCCCCTACTGGCATAAGCCTATAGGGTGTCTATAGGTTCTTCAGTAACCTCATCAATGAAGGAGCTATCCTTCACTCTAACATGCACGCCCCTTTCCAGGGTTGGGTCACCAAAGGTACTAGGTTATCTAACCTCTCATGGCTCGTATGGCATCCCAAGGCATGTCCATCCCAAACACTCAGTCGACCATGACATCTAACTCGTCATGTCATCTCTCTCTAACCTTTACTTAGGGTTAGGGTTAACATCATCCTTAGAGGATGTGCCAGGTCTCTACTCTTAATTTAGATCTCTACCTCCAAGACTAACTCTCTCTTTACTTATCCTCCTAACAAGAAGGTCTAGCCTCAGGTCTCTCCTGAGGGCATGACAACTTATGTCACAGGACTTAAGCATGTATCTATTCTTTAGTTGCGCTTAATCTATTAAGCTTATGTCCATGACATCTTATTTACATGCTTTTCATTAATTTGGTAGAGGATTCCTTAAACCTTATCAACCTTACCCATACCTCAAGAGGGTGAGGAAAAGAGAGAAAACCCTAATCCTTAAGGTCCTTAATAGAATTTGAGTTGAGAAGGGATGAACAAGATGAGAGAGTCCTAAAGGTATCTTATTTCGAGTCAAATCCTGAGACTTTGGCCAGGCAGTCACACTAATCTAGGAGTCCTCGTATTCTGACTAGCGGTGTGGAGGAAAATCTTGCCAGTCCCCAGAAGTGATCCTTTTCTAGACACCTCTGTCTTTCAGAAAATCCTCTAATAACTCCCTTGGGTTCTATGGAATTTGTAAAATTTAATCATTATTAAAGATTAAATGAGGAACATATGCTCTGATACCAAATGTAATGACCCCGCCTCCCGGTAACCCCCAATTAAGGGAGACTAGAAGGTCAGATCCATTATCCCAATTAACTGGATCAAAGGTTCGACAAATAATCAATAACAATTATCAGATTTTGCCAACTAAACTGAAAACTGGTATAAAATAAAACCTTGCATACCTTTTTAAAACTTTGGTAAGCTACTCTATCCACTACATGTATACATTCTATCTAATCCTCCTTGCACTTTATTTCTTATTTCCACAATGTGTCACTTTACTGTTTGTTCTTTCAATTGTTGTACCTAAAATGACGACAAACAAAACGTCGGTCAGCATATAAGAATATGTTGGTATGTGGGACAACCAAAATTTCACAATTATGACTAACAATTTAATTATCACAATCAGGGTAATTAGCAAACCAATTTACATCTTCAATGTGTCATTCTCCACCGCTTTTACCCTAACCCTGGATTACCCCTCTAGGGTTTCTCTTTTGCCATTGACTTAAGGCCACCTTCTCAATCCCGAGCTTGGTGCCCCATAGTCATGCAACATAGACCATCTTCTCATTCCCGAGCTTGGTGTCTGGGGTCACCTCTCATGGTGCCCATTGCTCTACCCTCTTGGGCCTGACCTTTATGGCATCTTCCATCAGGGTGGCATGTAAGGTGTGAGAATACACATGTATTTATAATTTTGATAACCATAGTGACTTTATAATTACAGTATGAACATCCAAACAATTAAGTTGCATTCAATGTGATTAACCATCTGGGAAACCTTCAGGAAAACTAATGTGATTAATTGTAATTAACCACATACCTGTTAGGCTGAATTGAGATAGAATAGTCCTATCAATGAAGATATCCAATCAAGCAAGTACAAGAGTCTTGAAATTACATCCAATTCCTTTTTATCAAAAACTATTCAAACCATCTTGCTACTTAAGGTTTCTATTCCTTTTTAAGATTTCTACATCTTTTAGGGTTTACTTTGCAATTAGGGTTTTTACTTCATTTTACTCCTTTAAACCCTAATTTCTCATCTATCCTTCCTTAAGGTTACCTTTTAACAACAAATAACCTTCCTTTCAAAAACAGCACAATTAATCATCAATTAAGTCCATTAAGCCTCTTTTACATTAAAGCTATCATTTTTATCCCTTTTATTCCATGACAAAGTCATTACGCTCATTTATCATCAATACATAATTCATTATGGTCTAATTCTCATATGAATTCTAATTGTCATTAATTCTACCTTTATTCATTAGAAAACCCTAATTTCTACATTAAAGGTATTTATCCACAATTAGAAACCTTTATACTCAAAATAGCTTAGAATCATCATCTCTTAACTTTATTCATGATTTTGAATAATTAAAGCCATTAAGAGTCGCATTTACCAAATTAGGGTTTTAAGGCCCATTAACGTATATTCATGCATATGTAATTCCAACTTAAACCAATTACGTGCAAAGTTCATCCTTTTTGTTCCTAATGTTCCTTTTTATCATTAACAGGTTAATACCTACTTTAATCATCCATTAAACCCTATTAAATATATTAATCATCTTAAAATAGGGTTTCTTAATCTTTAAAGTATTAAAGTTTATAACTTCCATTACTTTTCGAATTTCAATTAGAATCAGACTTCAATTATATTTTTAATGGATTCTCCACGTTTTTCTGAGCAACTTTCATATTTTATGCTTGCTAATCCGAGCTACAAATAATTAACTTCGAATTTTAGAAAATCTACTTACTTTGGCCAATAGGGAGGCGCCACATAGCCTTTATCATGCAATGTTGCTTGACTTGATCAGAAACATTTTGAAATGTCTGTTCTGCCCTCCCTTAAGTTGGTCCAATCAGCCAACAGGTTGTCTTCAACCTCTTGCTACTCCAACTTCCGTCAAGCGCAGCCCTAGGCGCGACCTGGGCGGCTGTTTCTCTCTCCCTCAAACCCTGACAGCTGTTGCCACCCCTCACCCTAGCCTCGCCGCCATCATTCGCACTTGGGGTGCCGCCCAGTGCATGGCCTACGTGGTTAGGTCAGGAGCAACAAACCTATGTCTTGCAGCCCTTTCTGCCGCCAACCAGCCACTATTGCACCTTCATAAGGGTACGGCTTTGATGGCGGAGCTACTACCTGCCATCACAAAGCACCAAGCTTCCCTCGCACTCCATCTTGCCGCCTCATGGCTTCCGGTTCACGTTGTTCTTGTTAGTTAGGGTTTATATGCCAAAAACAAGAAGAAGAAGAAGAAGAAGAAGAAGAAGAAAAAATGAGGCTATGCGGGATCTCTCTCTTGGACTCAGCCCAGGGTTCTCTCCTTTTATAGATGAGGGTAACAATGCCCTACGAGGCTTGCTCATGAAGAAACAAGGTCCTTTCCTACTAGGAATCTGATTCCTCCATGAAAAAGCAAGCTTCTCTATCTTAATAATCCTCTTGATATTCTTTATTATTTAGATATTTAGGAATTCGAAATTCCTCTCACCTATTCTCTTTATTCTTGCTTTTTAATCCATTGGCACGAATTTCTATTTTCTTTTAATAGAAATTACTTCCTTTTAAACAATACTACAAAAATCATTCATTATGCATCATATTATTCTCTTATTTTCTATTTTTAGTATTTTCTCTTTATTTTTCTCCATTGGGGCTCCTTGGACCCCAAGAAACTCAAATATTACGAAATTCCCCATTAAGGATACTTATTATCCTTCTAGATGCATCTATATTCATTATTTCACATTATCTTGTTTATTTCTTATTAAAATATCTCTTTTTGAGGATTTCTCTTTATCTTTCTTTTTATTTTCCTCATTGGCATTCCTTTT
Organism: Alisma plantago-aquatica; assembly: GCA_963693085.1. Taxonomy (NCBI): domain Eukaryota; kingdom Viridiplantae; phylum Streptophyta; class Magnoliopsida; order Alismatales; family Alismataceae; genus Alisma; species Alisma plantago-aquatica. The sequence goes on from OY856415.1 coordinate 224,770,494, forward strand.
AATATTAGAAACCTCATAGATACGAAACTCCACCAAGGATAACTCAATTATGCCACTTCCCACTTATTTTCCACATTTTATCATTGTTTTCAATTTCTTTCTCAATAAAGAAATATCTAATTGATCTTTTCTTTTCTTTTCTTATTGCTTTATCTTTGCAATTTTGGACTCCTAGGGACTAAAGGAACCCAAGAGGCACGAAATCCACCTTTGTATTACACTATATTGCCCTGTAGAGGTTTCTACATTTTTATTTTCTCCATTTCCTATTAATAATGGAGTTTCTTTTGCCTTTTCCTTGTTATTGGGCCCAATAGCCAATAAAGTCCACAAATAAATCAACAAGACTATTTTAAACGAAACTCATTTATTCCAAACAAATTATATCATTATTTGTTCAAATATCTTTAATATGAGAAATTACATTTCTCACCAAATGAACCCAAAAATTGGGGTTGTAACAATGTCCTTGATGTGACATTGATATATGAGTTTGTGAACAAAGAAAAAGGAAAAAATTATCTGTGTTTTTCGTATATTTTTATTCACCTTTATCGAGAATTCATTTTTTATTTCATAATCTGGGTTTAGGTTTTGGGATTATCTCTAATGATTGGTATTTATACTGATCAAAATAGTGGGTCCCAACACATACTCTCAGGTTCATTTCCATTTCTAATGGTAATGTCTTGTGAGTAATTGTAGCCAAGTTGAGTATTGCATGTTATCAAAGAGTGGCCATCATTGCATATTCATGACCACAAGGGTTTTGTTATGTATTTCATGGGATGCACCATTTTGTTTTATGGATTCACTTTGCTAGAGATACTAACTTTTTTTATCTAACTTTTTGTTATGACATTGGAGATATGAACTATGACTCATTAATGTCCCTACTTATCAATTTTCCAATATTAAAATGTATTGATTGAGTTGGCTTGTTATCTCATTTCACCTTTATGTGAAAATCATCATCCAGATCATAATATCAGGCCTTAGTTGATTTTGGAAGTTTCCTTTCAACCACCCTTGAAAATTGCCTTTTTGGTTGAAGTTTTTATTCTATTGGAAGTTGTTAGAATGTTGAAATCTTAGTGGTGCTTGGCCTCTACCAAATCTAGGCAGTTTATGAGGTTGGTTCAAGAAAAGAGGTTTTCTGACAGTTGAAGTGTTCTCATAAGAGTATCTAGCATGATCTAGCCTTTTATATCTAGAAAAGAAAACATTCCCGAATCCATCTTATTGTGATTATTTGACGTCGAGGTTGTATATGCAATGCTTATATGCATGATCATGTCTCCACATGTGACACAGCTCGTAGTAATCTCAATAGATTCTTTCCTTTGGCTTTATGTTCCTGCATATTTCTGACATATGTTTCTATGTTATCTATCTTGTTGTAAGGAGGTCAATTGCTTTAGTTTCATTAATGGTTGCTAACACATATTTGTTCTCAACCACTCCACTTTTGTAGTGTCACCTTGATTGATGGGTTCCCTTTTTATCATCATTGTTGAGCATTCAACATCTAATCCCATGATGTTGCTTCTACAATTTGTGTTGAGGGACCACCTGTTAGCTTGACTCATACCATTATAGAAGGTCGTGATCATATAGTTATCATCAACTGCATGGTGTGGACACTATTTTATAGCTTAGGAATTGTTTGCATGTATCATGAAAGGTTTTTTGTGGGTTTTTGCATGAAACCACTTATTTTTTCTTCATTTTCTCTTATCAACAAGGAATAAATTAATAACAAAGGTGTTAGCAAGTGAATCCCATTTAACAAGGGTTCTACCATTCAAAAAAGTGTACCAAGATAGAGGTTTGTCTCATAGAGAGGAATAGAAGGCTTTGGAGTAGGTGGTTTTGTGGAGGACCCCATTCACTTTCTCAATACTGCATATGGTCCTGAAAGCATCTATGTGATCATAAGAATTTTCATCTGGTGCATTTCAACAAAAATTCCTATATTTCATGATGGTGACAAGTCTTCTCTTGAGTTTTAGTTCAAGACATTCAATACCATGTTTGCCACCAACTGTCGATTGTCATTTGTTTTAGCTTGAGAAAAGGATCAGAGTGAAGGATAAGGGGCCACAACCACGATGAGAAGTGAAATTTTTTGGCACTTTATACCTGGGGATTAGACGTGTAAAGGTATGTGATGAACACATAAATAGATATTCAAGGTACCGTGCAAAAATATTAAAAGTAAAGCACAATTGAAATCAATATACAATTGAAGGTGGTGACAAAGTCTAAGCAGACATTTGGGACCGTAATAGTTGATGATTTTCCTTGTCCCAAAGAACGACACCAAAAAGTTGACTAGCTCATAACATGGGTTCAAAATACATATCTATGAACTAGTTTCTAAGGGTTCGATTTTATATTTTTAACCTGACACCTTGAGACTCCCACGATGATATGCGGGGTCGGAAGTAGTTAACGGGTCAAAGAATGGACAAGGTTGGTAAGATGTTGGCCATGACTCTTATCTTAGTTAAATCAATTAGAAGGTTGACAAGGATTTCCCTTGAAGAGAAAAGTATCAGACTAAGTTAGGTAATAGGAAATGAAGCCCAAATTCACAAACAAAACAAGGAGAATAACATTTATGAAACACCCCACTTTATGAATACATAATATAACTGAGCAGAAGCATTTATCTTGAAGGGGGTGTCACATTAAGATACTCGTTCCAAATAAATAAATAGATCACCATACATTGTCTTGAAAAGATTCATACATTATTCTTTGAATAGGAAGACTATAACTGACTTCTTTATCAAGTCCAAGAACCTATCATTCTAAACATGAAAAACTAATCATGAAAGAAAATATTCTAAATATGAGGATCCTCTAAGCTATATGGAACCTTACTAGGTTGTACTTCAAGGTCTTATAATCCTTGGCTTGCTCCTCTTTCATCCTTATTTGCTTCAACTCCTAGGGACATCACGTCCCTAGCCATGCAAAGGGGAAAAATAACATGTTAGTATATAGTAATGGCACGTTATAACAAATACAAAATAATTATACTTGACATGAATTAACTTCATACATTCTTGAGTCATTTATAACATGAAGAATTGGGTGGTTGATATGTGCTTCTCTCTATGATGCCCATTTAAGAGCACATTATTGCTAGATATATCCCTTGATTCTAGGAAAGCCCTTGATGATCTCTTGAGGTCCATGATTCGAGAAGCATATAAAAACTCATTCAATTTAAATTATCTTAATATTAACTTTATCATGAAGATGAATTTAATATTGAGCTTTAATCTTTAACATGATGGTATATCTCCCTCTTGAACCATGGACTTTTAGTTCACTAATCATTAATCATAATCTATAATCATAGTGGTCATGGAAACTATAAGATGTAAGATATAAAAATCATCAAACAATTTATATGTTGAACATGATTAGAGCATAGAACTTGAAATCATATTTTCTACTTTATATATAACATCCAATCAACCATAAATAATTGTGTACAGCAACATGACCCATTTACCCAGAAAAAAGTATACCCTCACTTAGTTCCTTTGATCTCAAGTCAATCTTGAGTTTTTCTTGAAATATACATTACACTAATTATCACCTTAAATAACCTAAACCTTAATCTTAGGTCAAAAGGAAAACATGGTATGTCATTGTTAAATTAGAGCTTGAAAATCATAAAATCTAGTTCCTTGCCAAAAATACTTTATGATGAGTATTTTTTCATATTTTTATGATCTTGAATGTAATTACTATGATTTTTAGAAAATTTGGCCAATCATAAATCTCCAAAATTACATGTGTATTGTATATCCAAATAGCAACTCCCAATAAAAGCTAAACATGTGGTCTGAGCTTTCCCAAACCAAGAAGTCAAAGCTCTCACGATCAGAAGCAGAGTCGGCGGTCTAAAAACCCACCATGCCCATGTGGGATAAATAAAAATGATCAACGATAAGGGGAACTTTGGGAAAACATCATTTGTGATTCTTATTCCTAAAAACAATGAAGAATAAACCCGTGAGTGTCTAGGTTTCATAAATCCAAAACATGATTCCTACTTTCTCCTCATAAACCATCGACAACAGTGAGTTCTTCACATCACCACAAAGACGACGAGCCCCAACTTGGGAAGTTTTGTGATATGGGGCTCTAGAACCACCTCCCACCATGTCAGGGACAAGATTTAAGACTTAGGATATGACAACACAGATAAAACCCATGATCAACGACAATAGAATAGGGCCATTAAAGATTGGCAATGTCATACCGATAACAATAGAGGGAAAAGGGACCTCTATTCTTAGATTTCATCACAAGCCATTAAGAATAGTGGAAAGCATTGCCCATTTGAAATCATAGCAGCAACTCCATAATCATCCATCAAATCTTGGGAAAACAATCTAGGAAGAAAGGGAAAGTCAATGGACCCATTTCCATAGATGAAGGGTTACAAATAAACCAGTATAGAGAGTCACTCATGAGTACCTTAACCATGCCCATAGGATGTCAATACTAGGTACCCATTGCACAAATGAGTAATGAAACATAAAAGTCGGGATGTCTATGATATTGTCAATTGAATTGAGTTGGGGTGGCTGGAGCCTTGATACCCAAGAAGCTATCACTGGAGATATAAATCATGTAGGTGTGGAGTCTGAGGGATCCATATATAAAATTGATAATGGAGGAGAATTGATCTAGATCTAAGGGTTCTTACAACACCCCTATATATTGGTCTAACAGTCAGGAAGTTGTTCTATGATCTCTGGTGGCGAGGAGAGTCCCAACCCTAATGGGCGTTTCCTTGTTAAGGCAGGAGTCTCCTCCAATCTGGGATGGTTTGGGTGGAAATGATGATTGTAATGGTGAAGATATCTTGGAAAGACGAACTCTATGGAGGGAAAACAAGGTCAAAGAGGGAGTTGAGGACTAATTGTGTATTTAGGATCTCCTACCCAAGGTAGGAGATGAATCCACAACCCTGTGATGGGCATCCAACGGCTTTGGGGGAGTCTGCATCAAATAAAAATAAACTATGTCCACGTGACAAGTGACTATAGACAAGGAGTAAACATAGTCTAGGTGACATTTAAAAGACAAAAATTTGGTTTAATCATAATGAAATTTGAATATTCGATTAGTTATTCATTTAAACTATACACAAACTTCCTTTATTTATTTCTAAGGTCAAACAAAGTCCTATTAAGTTCAAAATTGGGCCATATGTTAATTAAATAGTCTAGACTCTTCTTATTTGATTACTTCTAGGTTTTTATTACCTTTTATCCTTTGAATTCATATATGTCATCATCTTTGCATTTAATTAAAAGGTGAGATAAAGTGCAATATCATTTCCTTAGTGAGTTAGATTTTGAGTCATATTTTAAGATATGGAGTGATTATCTACTCCAGGACCTATGCATTATCGTTTAGTTATATTTGAAGGATTGTCATAGGAGAGATAAGAAGAGAGAGAATAATCCTATTGATTTTTTTTTTATCATAACAAAAAGAAAAGAGGAAACATATTTCATTTTATTTTTATATCAAACTTCATATAAAGTATTTACTACTTGGGGTAACTTGCATCAGAGTCTAGGTTTTGAAATTTATGGTTGAAAATTTGCAATTTGGACCCTAAACTTATTTTATTTATAATTCAGGGTGTTACAATTCTATCCACCTTAAATAAATTTTTTCCTCCAAATTTCCTTAGACTACTACCCTCCTTAGACTACTATCCTCAGGTTTTCACATCGGAAAGATGGCCGAGTGGTTGAAGGTGTAGCACTGGAACTGCTATGTAGGCTTTTGTTTATCGAGGGTTCAAATCCCTCTCTTTCCATAAAATAAGTTTCATTGTTTTCATAATTGCATAAACCAAAAGTCAGGGCTTGCAATGCATAAATAAATTGTAACCTTGATCATCATCTTCTAAGTCCATGGCAAAAATCCTAGCTTGTCTCCTAGGTGGATGATTCTGGTTCCTATTATGATTCTGGGGTGGATTGGATTTGGAATTTTATCCTTCTTTAGCTTTAGACTGCTTGACATGAGGTGCCCAATCTCTCCACAGTAGAAGCATGATCATGTACCATACCTGCATGGGCCTGCACAATTCTTCTTGCATGTTAAACGATGGAGATTCTCAACTTCTGTAATAGTCTTAGGTGCCTTTCTCTTATGGTTGTTGGGAGGATTATGCTGATATTGATTGTTCTTCTGAGGAACTTACTTCTGGTAGGGCCTTCCAGGGTGATCTTCCATCTCTGGGGTTGCATCCAGGGCTCCTTAAAGGTTCATGTGACCTCTTCCTGATAGGGAAAAGCTTAGGTCGTGTTGGAGTCCACTAATGAATTCCTTTGTCTTACGTTTCTCATCATTATCATAACCATACTTCTATAGGATCATGAACTTCATTGCATATTGAGTCACAGTTATGTCACCAACCTAATCTAGATTGGCAAACTCTAGCTCCTTCTTTTCTACCATGGATTCAAACACATAGTGCTCCTAAAAGGCTTCGATGAAACCTTCCATGTGAGTGAAGGTGCATCGACCTCTATTGAGTTGAGGGAATTCTCCCACCATGTACAAACACCTCATTTTAGCATATGGGTTGCAAACCAAACCCTAGATTGTTGAGGGTAGTCCAGGTCATAGAAGGAATGCTCCATGCTTATAATCCATTCTTCTCCCTTGGTAACGACATCAACTTCTCCTTCTCTATCAAAGGAGTCAAGCCTTATCTTCAAGAAGCCCACAAATGTCAGCTCATGGTGTTTGGGTTGATGTTGTTCTTATCCTAGGGCATTGGTGAGTGCTTGGACTAAGTCTTCCAAGGTTGCCTTAAGGTTCCTTCATAGTCCACTTTCCTCACTAGAAGATCTAGCACTGTCATCCTTATCATTGTCCTTGTTAGATCTCTTAGAGGACATCTGGAAAAGGTCGCTTATACCTAGGGTTAGAACATATGAACTGATTGTTGCATGGTATCCATCTACTTATTTGCTCTTATACCATTAAGTGGCACCCCACTTTTTGAATACATAATATAACTAAGTGGAAGCATTTATCTTGAAGGGGGATGCCACATTAAGATACTCATTGCAAATAATAAATAGAACACCATACATTATCTTGAAAAGATTCATACATTGTTCTTTGAATAGGAAAACTATAATTGACTTCTTTATCAAGTCCAAGATTCTATCATTATAAACATGGAAAACTAACATGAAATAAGTTAATATAAATCTGAGTATCCTCTAAGGTAGATGGCACCCCATCAGGTTTCACTTAAAGGTCTTCTAATCATTGGCTTGCTCCTCTTTAGTCCTTATTTTCTCCAACTCCTTGAGACATCATGTCCCCATACATGCAAAGGGGAAAAACAACACGTCAATGAATGGTACTGACACTTTATAGATAGAAAAAATAATTCTACTCAACATGAATTAACTTCATACATTCTTGAGTCATTTATAACATGAAGAATTGAGCAGTAGTTATATGCCTCTATCTATGACGCCCACTTAAGAGCACATGATTGCTAGGAAAGTCCTTGATTCTAGGAAAGCCCTTGACGACCTCTTGAGTTCCATGATTCGAGAAGAATATAAAAACTAATTCAATTCAAATTATCTTTATATTAAGTTTATCATGAACATGAACTTTAATCTTCAACATGATGTGGTTTCTCTCTCCTGAACCATGAACTTTAAATTCACTAATAATTAATCATAATATATAATCTTAGTGATCGTTGTAACTATAAGATGTAAGATATAACAATCATCAAACACTTTATATGATGAACATGATTAGAGAATTGAACTTTAAATCATAATTTCTACTTTATACATAACATTCAATCGACAATAATTAATTTTGTACAACATCAAGTCCCATTTACCTAGTCAAATTAGACCTTAACTTAGTTCCTCTGGTATCAAGTCAATCCTAAGTTTTTCCTGCAATATATATTACATTATTTATCACATTTGAAAACCTAAATCTTAATCTTAGATCAATAGGAAAACATGGTATGCCATTGTTGAATTAGAGTTTGTAATCATAAAATATGGTTCGATGAGTATCAATTCATATTTTTTTCATCATGGTATAATTACTATGATTATTAAAAAAATTGGCCAATCATAAATATCCAAAATAACACGTGTATTGTATTATCCAAATAGTGACTCCCAATCAAAGATAAACATGTGGTCTGTCCCTCTCAAACCAAGTAGACAAAGCTTGTACAATAAGAAGCATCGTTGATGGTCTAAGAACCCATTATTCTCATGTGGGATAAATAAAAAGCATCAAAAGGGAGGGGCACCTTGGGAAAACAACATCTGCAATTCTTCTCCCTCACAACAACAAGGAATATACCCAGAAGGGTCTCAGTTTCACAAATATAAAACATGATTCCTACCTTCTCCTTGTAAACCATTGACAATAGTGAGTTCCTCACCTTGCCACGAAGAAAAAGAACCCCAACTTGGGAAATTATGTGGTCTGGGACTCCATAAGCACCTCCCGCCATGGTAGGGATAGTAGTCAGACCTTAGGAGATGTCATTGCAAATAAAAAAAACTTTATCAATAGTAGTCAAATAAGGTCATTGAATATTGGCAATGTCATACTAATAACAATAGAGGGAAAAGGGACCTCTATTCTCAGGTTTCGTCTAAAGTCCATGAAGAATAGTAGAAAGTGTTGCAAATTTGAAAGAGTTACACTAAACATAGTTAGGTTTACACCCAACCACCCACCCATGTATCGGGAGTCTGCGAAAACATGACCCTAGCTGTTTTCCACTAATATGAATTATTTCCACATAGAAACCAAAGAGTCCTAGAGTTCTCTCACCACTCCTCTCTCCCACACCAATTATTGCTAATTCTTTTTTCTCTCTCACAACTCCTCTCGCCTCCCAGCCATTCCACTCCACTAGTGTTCCCACACTAGTATAGTACCTCTGGTCCTCATCTTTCTCTATCATGGTCATTCTTTGTCACCAGCGGAACCAAAGATCAGGGTTGTTATTTTGCTTTCTGAAGCTCTTGTTGATCATGTCAGAGCACATCGCTGTGCCCGCGCCTATAGGAGTTATCGCTGAAAGTCTTTGACTCCATGTTCAATGCCAACATCCTAGAAGATAGGGTCGTTGTCATTTGTGTTGAAGCCAATATCTCTACATTCCTCACCCATTATAGTAGGTAATAATGTTATTTGATTCTTGTACGGTATATTTTTGTGAAATAAAAACCCAACCTTTTTTATTCTCCTCAAATCTTGCAATGTTCAAGCTTTCTCCTAAAATTTTGATTTGTCACGCATGTACAAAAACATTTTTGGGTGTGTCACATAATAGGTTTAATTACATTACCAATATATGTGGAATTAGTAACACTTATTTTGCATCACATTTGAAAGCCATATATTTGGTTTAGAAGTACTCTACTTTTGGATATTTGTATGATTTAGTATTATCAGATGATGTGCATTCTAAACATGTTTTTTATTATTTTAATGAATGTGTTTTAAGTTGGTTGATGTATAGGAAGTTCTGTTTAAAAAGTTTAATTTTTGAAAAAGATGTATTATGCTTTTAAATGTATTGTAAGTACTATATTTTGAATGTGTGGGGTTTAGTACTGTACTTTTTTCTTGAATAGAATTTATGTCTCTCAGGTACTATGCGTTTTGGATAGATATAATTAATTAAATGAAATTAATGTAAATTATATTGTTAAGGTACAATAAGTTCTGGTTAGATATTGTGGTTGCTTTGGTATTGTATGTTAAACAAAAATATCTACTTTAGGTATTGTGATTTCTCAGGTATTGTATGTCAAACAAATTTATCTAGTTTTACACATTACCTGTATTAATTGATGAATAGAAAATAGAGTTTATGTTCTGTAAATATTGTACTTTTATTATGTGTAACAATATAACATCATTTAGTACAATATGTATTCAAACCTTTTTGTAGTATTTTACGGTCGTATTTTGTGCATTGATAATGTACTAAAAATATGTGTTTATAGGTGCAACATAGTTTATCAAGTCCTTCTGAGTAAATGCAATATTATCAAATGATCTAGCTTTTATAACAAAATTGGTCATGGATTTAGCAGGATGGGTATCTGTAAAATGTGGATGTTAATATTGTATGTCTTTTATTATAAGTATTGTACTATATGTATGCAATATAAAACATGTATTCTAATGTTGAGTAAAATAAAATATGTGCAACATTTGAGGTACTGTAATGTTTGTTGTGTGTGCTACTATTGTACGCAGATAAAATTTAGTTCTATATATCAGATGAGGTTTGGAAGTTGTATTATTGTTTATTAGTATTATACAACACGAGTGTTACATATTGTATGTATAACAAAAGTTTGAAAGTTGTGTTGCTCTGTGTTGGAATTGTATGACGGAAAAGTTATGTATTGTATATATGATGAAAGTTTGGAAGTTGTGTTAATTGTGTATTAGTAATGTACAACATGAAAGTTACATTTGAATTGAATTAGGATAATTACTTTGCACGAATGATTACCAAAATAATAATGGGGACTAGATTAACTTACTGGTGATTTAGAACTATATGGTTAATGTGCAGATAATTCAATAACTAATAATATTTTAAATGAGCTTTCGGGACTTAACTATTTAATATTAGTAGCAATAAAAGGAAGTTTTATAGGTATTAAGATGCAAAAATATTATAAAGGAAAACTAGTTTGTGCATCTATCTAATAAACATATGTTAGAGCCCAGCAAATGAGGTCATTAACACATCTGCAATGAATAATAAAAACAATATCATGACACTGGAAATAATGTATATAAGAAACATACAATACTTACGAATTTGTGAAGGAATATGGACCGGGAAGGAGTAGGGAGGCAACAAAGTTGTAATGAAACTTAGAGGGAACTACGTAGGGAATGAAATTTCAAACAATGGTATTTTTTTTAATTTTGTGGAAGTGGGATATTAAAGCAACACTTTTGCTTTGACTTTCATGCAATAAAATCGATTGGAAGTGGGATATCTCGACTAACAGTCCAGTTTGTGTTTTCCTGAATGTCGAGTGGGTGAGGGGTGGTTATCCAGTCGATGGAACTATTTCCTTAGATGGAGGTTACAAATAAACCAATGCAGGGGGTCACCTGTAAGTACCTTAATGATGGCTATAGGATGCCAAGATTGGGGTACCCACAGTGCAAACGGGTAATGAAAATTGAAATTTGTTATGTTTGTGATACTTATTGTTGATTGAATTGGGTCAGGATGGCTAGAGCCTTGATATCTAAGAAGTAATCGCTAGAGATACATATCAAGTAGGTAGGGGAGTCTTAGGGAATCATAGATAAAATTGATACTACAGGAGATTTGATCTGGGTATGAGGGTTCTTACGACACCCCTATCTATTGGTCTAAGAGTTGGGAAGTTCTTCCATGACCTCATGGTGGCGAGGAGACTCCCATCCCAAATGGGCATTTCCTCATTAGGGAAGGAAGTCCCCTCAAAATTGGGACAGTCATCTTCGTGTAATGATGATGATTGTAATGGTGAAGAGATCTTAGAAAGACAAACTATGTGGAGGTAAAATGGGGTTAGAGAGGGAGTCGAGGACTAGTTTCCTATCTACGGTCTCCTACCCAAGATAGGAGACGACTCATAGCCATGCGATGGGCATCCAACGACTTTGGGGGAGTCTACTTCAAATAAAAATAAACCATGTTCGTGTCACAAGCAACTATACATGAAAAGTAAAAACAGTCTGTGTGATGTTTAAAAGCCAGGATTTTGGTTTAATCAGAATGTAATTCAAATATTCAAATAATTCTTCACTTAAATTATATACAAGCTTCCTTAATTTATTTGGAGGGTCAAATGAAGTCATATTAACTTCACAATTGGGCCACATATTAATTAAGGAGTCTATAATCTTATAATTTGATCATGTTTGGGTTTTATTTACCTTTTTTCCATAAAACTCACATAAGTCATTATCTTAACATATAATTAAAATGCGAGATAAAGTGAAATATCTTTTCATTAGTGAGTTAGATTTTGAGTCAACTTTCCAGATATGGAGTGGTTATCTACTCTACAACCTATTCATTATCTTTTAGGCATATTTCAAGGATTATCATAGGAGAGACAAGAAGAGAGAGAATAATGCTATGTATTATTTAATCACAAAGAAAAGAAAAGAGGAAATATATTTCGTTTTCTTTTTATATCAAACTTTATATGAAGTATTTACTATTGGGGGTAACTTGCATCGAAGTCTAAGTTTTGAAATTTATGTTTGAAAGTTTGCAATTTGGACCATAAACTTATTTTATTTAAAATTTGATATGTTACAACTCTAATTAAATAAATTTCATCCTCAAAATTTCCTTAGACTACTACCCACCTTAGGGTTTCACTTACTCCTTACATAAGTCTCATTGTTTTCATAATGGTACAAATTAATAGTTAGAGCTTAAAATGCATAAATTAATTGTTACCTTGATCATCATCTTCTAAGTTCATGGCAATAATAGTGTCTTGTCTCCTAGGTGGAGGATCATGGTTCCTATTCTAATTCTGGAGGGGATTTGGATTTGGAACTTGATACTTCTTAATCTTTGAACAGATCGACTTGAGGTGCTCTGCGTCTCTCCACAATAGTAGCATGATGTTGTACCATACCTGCATGGTCCTACGTGGTTCTTCTTCTCAATGTCTGTAGTAGGTCTAGGTTCCTTCCTCCTATGGTTGTTGGGAGGTTGATGCTTGTATTGATTGTTCTTCTGAGGAACTTCCTTCCTATAGGACCTTCAGTGGTAATCTACCAAATCTAGGGTTGCATCCAAGGCTCCCCGAAGGGTCTTGTGGCCTCTTCTTGAGAGGGCAGGCTTAGGTCGAGCTTGAGTGTAACACCCCAATTTTATAAAACATGCACAATTCTAAGCACAAGCATAAATCTCATTGGTATGTCACAAAATAATTACCATTGCACAAAAATATAATTTCATTAAACCAACTTAGGAAAATAATTGCAAAATCTCATGTCTCAAGTTCCACAGCATAAAACTTAAACTTTGAACTAAACTAAACTAGTACAATATTGATACTAATTGAAAAACTAAACTAAATGCCATATGATAGTTGGTACTCCTCCAAGTATAAACTCTTAGTCTGTCCTTGATATGTATTCTCCTCACTTAACCTCCTCCCTTATTCTTCTCTCCAGCGGACATTGAGTCCCCAGCCATGCATTCAAGACGGAAACACATTAGAGTAAGCAGCATTGAGTATTGTTATTAATAAATAATAACCTGGCAATGATGTAAAACATAAAACTAATTGAATAGTAAATCTTGGATTCACATGATATGCTCTGAGCGGCTAATTATAATGTCATCTACTCTTATTTAACAATTTTTCTCATAAGGCTCGTAGGCTCAACTAATGTTCCACATGAATACATGATTTGCATCAAAGTGACATAACTATTCTCTAATTGAGCTCATGATTTGCACCTAAGTGCCTTTAATAATGCTCCACTTGACCTCATAATTTCTGCCTGAGTGCCATAATGTTCCATTTGAACTCATGAATTACACATGCATGCCACTATGTTCCATTTGAACTCATAAGGACCAAGGGCTTAACATTAACATGACGAGGACAAAATAATAAAACCCATTAAATGATTCATCATTAACTTGGAATAATTAATCTTTACTTGGATTTCACATGTTCATAACATGGACTCTTGAAATATAACTTGAAATCATAACATCATATAATAACTTTTGGGGAACATTAATGCAAGATTTTTTGAAAATTGAATACATATCTATTCATATAATTTAACTTGATCATCATGACACAATAATCTTAAAATAGATAAAAACCATCAATTAAATACTCAAAGTGCATGGACCCGCTTACCTTTATTGGGTCAAACCCTAATTGGTCTCCTTGATCCTGAGCCACTCCCATGTTCCTCAAATTATATGATTTATATTAATTATAATCATTAATACACCCTAAACCCACATTTGAGTCTTATAATGAATCGAGGTATGATATTATAGAACTAGGGTTTGAGAATCATAAAATCGAATTCCTTATCAAAAACCTTTTTCAACGACTATTTTTGGGGTTTTTTTTATAAACAGTTCATTTATTATCAATTTTAGAAGTAGTGATGTGGTCATTGTTGCCCAAACCAGCAGACATGGACTCGGGAACACTTTGACCTAGGCCAATCGTCACCCACCATTAAGTAATGAGGCTCGCCTCTATTGATATTAGTCAATGAAAAATGAAGCCGAGTGAAAACCCTAAAGTGCCCTTCTACCTAAAATAAAAATCATTACAAACTAAGGGCATAACCAAGAATCATATCATGTGATTCTTCTTTGTCAAAACAATTGAGAACATGGCACAGTAGATCTCAATTTTGAGGCTACTAGTCACGACACAAAGGGCTCCCTGGCTTCGTGTCCATGGAGTTGAGTTCCTCAAACCAAACTGGTTCCAAAGAGGTAAAGAACAAAGAGGCAATTCCACCACGGCAAGAAGATGAGGGTGTGAATATGGAAGAACATGAATCACACTCCAAAACAAAGCTTTACAACACAAACTTCGGGGAAAGATAGACAAAAGCCAATTTTCCTAGATTAGAGAGGCATAGAAAACCCAAGATAGCATATCGTGGGTTGTGCCCCCAGGTCGAGCTATAGGGTACAGTGTGTAGGAACTTTTGGGAACTAATCATGCTATGATAAGATGTATGTAGGGTTAGAGAAACTCATTGTATCACCAATTGTCTGAAAATTGTAGAGAGGGCTTGGCTAACAAGGTGCTCGATTGAGGTGCAAAACTGACTTTTTCGGGGCGTCACTGAACATAGGAGATGAAATTGGCGCTAGAGGAGATGTGCTATGGGTCTGGGGGTTCTTGAGACACCTCTATATGTAGGTGTGCGATCTAGTAAGGCCCTATGTAAAACCATGGAAGTAGGAGAGTTCTAGCCCTATTAGGTGTTTTGTCGTTAGGGCGTAAAGTCCCTTCAAACCTAGGATTGTCAGGTTTGGGTCAAGATTGCAATTCCAATGGAGAAGAAACTTCTAGAAATGGTGCTTTGTGGAGGGATTTCACGGTTGGCGAAGGAATCATAGTTATACTACCTATTATCGGTCTCCTAATGGAAGTAGGAGACGTTTCAAGAGACGCCTGATGGGAATCCTACGGCCCAAATGAAAAGGCCACATAAAGAGGGCACGCATGACCCCAACTACAGCCGAAATCTTTCAAATAAATAGGGGTGTGACATTAAAATGCGAGAACTATACCAATTCGAATTAATCAAATCATATTTAGCCTTTAAACCATATATTAACTTTACAAATCAAATTGAGGGGTCAAATAGGGTCATATTAAACCCAAATTTGGACCACGTGTATTTTAGGTTCTAGAACACTCTCAGTTGCTTGTTTTCCATATTTTATGCCCAGATGATGAGTATTTAGTATAATATGGTTATTATCATGTTAACAATATTTCAAGAGGTTAATATATTGTTCGTATGCATGTGACATCTCATTTACAATCATTTAGGTTCATCTAATCAAATTTTACTCAATTAGGGTTTTCATTGTGGGACTTTTACATTAGGATCTGATATTTTAATTTAATTAGTGGAGAAATTTCTATTAAGACCCTAAGCTTGATTGATACAAAATTTGGGATGTTACAATTCTACCCACCTTAAATAAAAATTTTCCTCGAAATTTTCTTTGACTATTACCCGCCTTAGAGCCTTCTTTATACCTAATTTGGAAAAAGTTAACATGTTTATCCATAAACTAAAACTAGGTATAGAACTAGATTGTACCTTCTTCTTCCTCCTTATTATCAACCATTGCAATGATCCTTGCTTGCCTTTTTTCTCATTTCTCTGGGTTAGGGTTTTGCCCTGCATCATTCTTTTCTTTGGGCTTGGGACATTATGGCTTCTTATGATTTGGGTCTCCATAATAGTAGCAAACTCCAAGTCCTTTCCTGCATGGTCCACCATGAAGTCTACAACAAGTTGCATAAGGTTCCTTAGCAGGTTGTCCTTCTAGAGCTTTCCTCTTCTTATCATTATTGTTTTTGTGCTCGCTCTTGCTTGCTGAGAATCCTCTATTCTTCCAATTTCATCTTGTGTGGTCCTCCAGCTCTAGGGATGCTTCTAGTGCCTCCTGCACTATCCTAATACCTCAAAAAATAAAAGCATAGTCGAGGTCAGGCTTCAGGCCACGCATGAACTACTTTGCTAGATGCACCTCGTCTTCAGTCTCATATTTTTGTAGCGCATGGAACTTCATCGCATACTGGATGATGATGGAGTCATATTGCTTGAGGTGCCTAAACTCAGTCTCCTTCTTCTCAATTATAGCCTCTGAAATGTAATGCTTCTCAAAGGCAGTAGTGCACTCCTCCTAGGTCAAAGTCTCAACATTGGGTCCTCCAACATTGGTGAAGTTCTCCCACCAAGTGCGGGTTGCACTCTTCAACATGTGTGTCCCAAAGCAAACTTTGGAATGCTTGGGACATCCCAAATCATGAAAAAAAATGCTCAACATTGAGTAGCCACTCCTCACCATGACCAACTACATCGGTCTCAGCTTCTCCATAAAAGGTTTCTAGCTTGATCTTCAGGAAGTCTACTAAGGTCAACTCTTTGCTCCTTGGCTGAAGTTGTCTTCCATCTTGACCAGTTCGGGCATCAGTAAGAGCCTTTATGAGAACTTCTAGAGGTGCATTAGGTTACCATTAGGGTGAGCCCCTCCATAAGCACTATGATCACTTCCCCCATTAGAAGGACTTCCCTCTCCATCTACATGCTCCTTGCACTTATCGAATTTCCTCTTGGGATCCATCTACAAAAGGGAACATGAACTATATGAGATTTGGAGAAAAGCTCGGTGGTCAACTATATTTTTGGCTCTTCTACCATATGGTAACACCCAAATTTTCTAAAACATGGACAATACTAAGCGGAAGAATAAATCTCATTGGGATGTCACAAAATGATTACCATTGCACAAAAATATAATTTCATTCAACCAACTCAGGAAAATAATTGCAAATCACATGTGTCAAGTTTCACAACATAAAACTTAAACTTTGAACTAAACTAAACTAATACATAGTCTTGATACTAATTGAGAAACTAAACTAAATGCCATGTGATAGTTGGCACTCCAGCAGGTCTAAACTTTTAGTTTGTCCTTGAGATGTATGCTCCTTGCTTAAGCTCCTCCCTTCATCTTTCCTCCTGTGGATGTCGCGTCTCCATCCATGCATTCACGATGGAAAACATGTTAGAGTAAGTAGAATTGAGCATTGTTATAAAAAATAATAACTTGGCAATGATGTAAAACATATTAGTAATTAAACTGTAAATATTGGATTCACATTATATGCTCTTAGCAGTTAATTATAATGTCCTCTACTCTTATGCATAAATTGTGCTCATAAGACTCATAGGCTCAACTATTGTTCCACTTGGACTCATGATTTGCACCTGAGTGCCATTAATAATGCTCCAACTGAGCTCATGATTTGCACCTGAGTGCCATAATGTTCCATTTGCACTCATGAATTGCACACACATGCCACTAGGTTCCATTTGACCTCATAAGGCCTGAGGGATCAGCATTAACATGATGAGGACAAAATAATAAAACTCGTTCAATGAATCATCATTAACTTGGAATGATTAATCTTTACTTGGATTTCACATGAACATGACATGGATTCTTGAAATAGAACTTGAAAGCATAACATCATATAATAACTTTTGGGGAACATTAATGTAAGATTTTCTAAAAATTGAATACATATCTATGCATATAATTTAACTTGATCATCATGATATAATAATCTTAAATTGGCTAAAAACCATTAATTAAATACTCAAAGTGCATGGACTCACTTACCTGTATTGGATCAAACCCTAATTGGTCTCCCTGATCCTGAGTCACTCCTATGTTTCTAAAATTATATGATTTATATTAATTATGATAATTAATACACCATGAACCCTAACTTGAGTCTTTTAAGGAACGAGGCTTGATATTATAGAACTAGGGTTTGATAATCATAAAATCAAATTCCTTGTTGAAAACCTTTTTCAATACTATTTTTGGGTATTTTTTGATAAACGGTTGATTTATTATCAATTTCAGAAGTAGTGACCAATAGAAAAATGCCAAAAAGCCACGTGGGCATTGTTTCCCAGACCAGCAGACATGGACCTGGGCCCACTCTTACCTGGGCAATCATCGCCCACCATCAAGGAAAGGGGTTCTCCCCTGCTGATCATCGGTCAAGGAAAAATGAAGATGGGTGAAAACCCTAAAGTGCCCTTATGCCTAAAATAAAAACCATTACGAACCAAGGGCATAATCGAGAATCATATTTTGCGATTCTTCTCCTCAAAATAATGGAGAACATTGTGCATTAGGTCTTGATTCTGAGTCTACTGGTCACGACACAAAGGGCTCCCTGGCTTCATGTCTAGGGAATTAAGTTCCTCAAACCAAACTGGTTCCAAAGAGGTAAAGAACAAAGTGATAGTTGCCTTATGTCAAAACCCATTTTCTCTACAACAGTGAGAAGATGAGGGTGCAAAGATGGAAAAACACACATTGCACTCCAAAAAAAGCTGTACAACACAAGCTTTGGGGGAAAATGAAGACAAAAGTTGATTTTTCTGGACTGGAGAGGCATAGAAAACCCAAGACCGCATATTGCCAATTTTGTGCCCAGGTCGGCTATAGGATACGGTGTGCGATGGCTTCTGGGAACTAATCATGCTATGACAATATGTATGTAGGGTCAGAAAAACTTACGCTATCACCAATTGTCTGAAAATGGAAAAGAGGGATGGGCTAAGAAGGTGCTCGTTAGAGGTGTAAAACTGAATTCGTTGGGGTGTCACTGAACATAGGAGACGAAATTGGCACCAAAGGAGATGTGCTCTGGGTTCAGGGGTTCTTGAGACACCGCTATATATAGGTGTGAGAGCCAGTAAGGCCATCTATAAAACTATGGTAGTAGGAGAATTCTATCCCTATTGAGCATTTTGTCGTTAGGGCATAGAGTCCCTTCAAACCTAGGATTGTCAGGTTCGCATCGAGATTGCAATTCCAATGGAGAAGAAACTTCTAGAAATGGTGCTTTGTGGAGGGAGTTCACGGTCAGCGAAGGAATCACAGTTGTACTACCTATTATCTATCTCTTATTGGAGGTAGGAGATGGTTCAAGAGCTGCATGATAGGCATCCTATGGCCCAAAAGTAAAAGCCGCATAAAAAATGGTATGCGAGATGGAAACTATAGCTGAAATATTTCAAATAAATAGGGGTGTGACATTAAAATGGGAAAACTATATCAAATCGACAATCAAATCATATATACACTTCAAACTATATATTAACTTAACAAAATCAAATTAAGGGGTCAAACATGGTCATATTAAACCCAAATTTGGACCACGTGTATTTTAGGTTCTAGAACACTTCAATTTCTTTTTTCCATATTTTATGCCTGTATGATGAGTATTTAGTAGAATATGGTTATTATCATCTTAATAATATTTAAAGAGGCTAATATATTGTTCTTATGCATGTGATATTTCATTTACAATCATTTAGGTTCATCTAATTAAATTTTACTCAATTAAGGTTTTCAATGTGGGACTTTTACATTAGGATCTAATATTTTAATTTAATTAGTGGTGAAATTACTATTAAGACTCTAAGCTTGTTTGATACAAAATTAGGGATGTTACAATTCTACCCACCTTAAATAAATTTCATCCTCAAAATTTTCTCTGACTACTACCCACCTTAGAGCCTTCTTTATACCTAATTTGCAAAAACTTAACATGCTTATCCATAAAATAAAACTAGGGCTAGAACTAGATTGTACCTTCTTCTTACTCCTTGCTATCAACCATTGCAAAGATCCTTGCTTGCCTTTTTTCTCATTTCTCTGGGTAAGGGTTTTGCCCTACATAATTCTTTGCTTTGAGCTTGGGACATTCTGGCTTCTTATAATTTTGGTCTCCATAATAGTAGAAAACTCTAAGTCATTTCCTGCATGGTCCACCATGAAATCGATCACAAGTTGCATAAGGTTCCTTAGCAGGTTGTCCTTCTAGAGCTTTCATCTTCTTATCATTATGCTTTTTGTGCTCCCTCTTGCTTCCAGAGGATCCTCCATTCTTCCAATTTTGTGGTGGGTGGTCCTCCAGTTCCAGGACTGCTTCTAGTGCCTCTTGCACTGTTCGGATACCCCGACCAACCAGAGCATAGTTGAGGTCAGGCTTTAGGCCACCCATGAACTTCTTTGCTAGATGCACCTCATCTTCGATCTCGTATTTTTGTAAAACATGGAACTACATTGCATATTGGCTGATGATGGAGTTGTACTTCTTGAGGCACCTAAACCCCATCTCCTTCTTCTCAATTATAGCCTCTTAAATGTAATGGTTCCGGAAGGCAATAGTGAACTCTTCCCTAGTCAAAGAGTCAACATTGGGTTCTCGAGCATTGGTGAAGTTATCCCATAGAGTGTGGGTTGCACTCTTCAACATGTACATCCTAAAGCAAACTTTGGAATGCTCAGGGCCACCCAAATCATGAAAATAATGCTCTACATTGAATAGCCACTCCTCGGCATGACCAACTACATTGGTCTCAACTTCTCCAAAAAAGATTTTTGGATTTATCTTCAGAAAGTCTACTAAGGTCAACTCTTGGTTCCTTGGTTGAAGTTGTCTTCCATGTTGACCAGACAAGGCATCAGTACAAGCCTTAATGAGCACTTCTAGAGGTGCATTAGGGTTACCATTAGGGTGAGCCCCTATATAAGCACTATGATCACTTCTCCCATTAAAAGAGCTTCCTTATCCATCTAAGTGCTCCTTGCACTTATCCAATTTCCTCTTGGGATCCATCTACAAAAGGGAACATGAACTACATGAGATTTAGAGAAAATCTTGGTGGCCAACATATTTTTGGCTTTGATACCATATTGTAACACCCCAATTTTCTAAAACATGGATAATACTAAGCGGAAGCATAAATATCATTGAGATGTCACAAAATGATTACCATTATACAAAAATATAATTTCACTCAACCAACTCTGGAAAATATTTGTAAATCTCGTGTCTCAAGTTCTGCAACATAAAACTTAAACTTTGAACTAAACTAAACTAGTACATAGTCTTGATACTAATTGAAAAACTAAATTAAATGTTGTATGATAGTTGGCACTCCACCAGGTCTGAACTCTTTATTTGTCCTTGAGATGTATGCTCCTCACTTAAGCTTCTCCCTTATTCTTTCCTCCTATGGACATTGCATCCCCAGCCATGTATTCAAGACGGAAAACATGTTAGAGTAAGCGACATTGAGTATTGTTATAACAAATAATAACTTGGTAATGATGTAAAATAGAAAAGTAATTGAATAGTAAATCTTAGATTCACATGATATGCTCTTAGCAGTTAGTTCTAATGTCCTCTACTATTATGCACCAAGTGTGCTCATAAGGATCGTACGCTTAATTGATGTTCCACTTGAACTCATGATTTGCACCAAAGTGACATAACTATGCTCCAATTGATTTGCACCCAAGTGCCATTAATAATGATCCACTTGACCTCATGGTTTACACTTGAGTGCCCTAATGATCCATTTGAACTCGTGACTTGCACATACATGCCAATATGTTCCATTTGAACTCATAAGGCCCAAGGGATCAACATTAACATGACGAGGACAAAATAATACAACCCATTAAATGATTCATCATTAACTTGGAATAATTAGTTTTACTTGGATTTCACATGAACATGACATGGATTCTTGAAGTAGAACTTGAATACATAACATCATATAATAACTTTTGGGGAACATTAATGCAAGATTTTCTAAACATTGACTACATATCTATGCATATAATTTAACTTGATCATCATGATACAATAATCTTAAAATGGCTAAAAACCATTAATTAAATACTCAAAGTGCATGGGCCCACTTACCATTATTGGACCAAACCCTAATTGGTCTCCCTAATCCTGAGTCACTCCTATGTTCCTTATATTATATGATTTTTATTAATTATCATCATTAATACACCCTAAACCCTAATTTGAGTCTTTTATCAAAATGAGGTCTGATATTATATAACTAGGGTTTGAGAATCATAAACTTGAATTCATTATCGATAACCTTTTTCAAATATTATTTTGGCTATTTTCTGATAAACAGTTGCTTTATTATCAATTTCGGAAGTAGTGACCAATATAAAAATGCCAAAAAGCCACATGGGCATTGTTGTCTAAACCAGTAGACATGGACCTGGGCCCACTGTGACCTAGGCCAATCATCATCCGCCGTCAAGCAAAGAGGCTCGCCCCTACTGATCATTAGTCAAGGAAAAATGAAGGCAGGTGAAAACCCTAAAGTGCCCTTGTTCCTAAAATAAAAGGTATTATGAACCAAGGGCAGAATCGAGAATCATAGCATGAGATTCTTCTTCCTTAAAATAATGGATAACATGGCACAATAGGTCTCAATTTTGAGGCTGCTGGCCATGACACAAAGGGCTCCCTGGCTTCATGTTGAGGGAGTTGAGTTCCATAAACCAAATTGGTTCCAAAGAGATAAAGAATAAAGTGGCAGTTGCCTTCTATCATGACATATTTTCTCCATGACGGTGAGAAGATGAGGGTGTGAAGATGGCAAAACACACATTGCATTCCAAAACAAAGTTTTGTAACACGAACATTGGGGAAAGACAAAGACAAAAGCCAATTTTCCTGGATGGGAGAGGCATAAAAACCCAAGAAAGCATATCCTCAGTTGTGCCCCAGGTCGAGCTATAGGGTAAGGTGTGGGGGGGGCTTCTGGGGAACTACTCATGCTATGATAAGATGTATGCAGGGTCATAGAAACTTACTATATCACCAATTGTCTGAAAATGGCATAGAGGGATGGGCTAACAAGGTGCTTATTGGAGGGGCAAAACATAATTTGTTGGGGTGTTCAGTGACACAAGAGATGAAATTGGCACCAGAGAGATGTGCTCTGAGTTTAGGAGTTCTTGAGACACTGCTATATATAGGTGTGTGAGCCAATAAGGCCCTCTATAAAACCATGGTCATAGGAGACTGCTATCCTTTTGGGCATGTTGTCGTTTGGGCACAGAGTCCCTTCAAACTTGAGATTGTTAGGTTCGGGTCGAGATTGTGATTCCAATGGAGAAGAAACTTCTGGAAATGGTGCTTTGTGGAGGGAGTTCATGGTCGGTGAAGGAATCACAGTTATACTGCCTATTATCGGTCTCCTACTGTAGGTAGGACACAGTTCAAGAGCCGCCCAATGGGCATCCTATGGCCCAAAAGAAAAATCCACATAAAGAGGTCGCACGTGATGCTAACTATAGTTGAAATCTATCAAATAAATAGGGGTGTGACATTAAAATGGGAGAACTATATCAAATCGACTTAATCAAATCATATCAAAGCTTTAAACTGTATATTAACTTTGCAAAATCAAATTGAGGGGTCAAACAAGGTCAAATTAAACCCAAATTTGGACCACATGTGTTTTTTTGGGGGTAGAAGCTAGGAAGATGTTTTATTCAACCCCCTTCCTCATGCAGGGATCAAAGTTTGAGAACTTATAGTATTTATAGGGAAATGAAACATGGTAGGACTCCTACCATTACAAAAAGAAAGGGAAGGGAGTAGACCCACAGGGTCGAATGAAGGGTTCATGTAGATATGACCCTCATTGTAGTTTTTGAGGTGATGATTTTCCAAAGCATCAACAAACGACATACACTATCTAGGTAAGTTCAGAATCTTGACATCCTCCCGATCTTGAATGAGATTTCTGATATCATGAAGCCATGGATGGTAAGAAGGATAATCTGTTGGATTACCATTCATGGCCTTAGTAGCTTTGCTACTATCTGTGACGATCGTCAGCGGCTCATTAGGATTTCCAGTATGTGTCTGCAAAGCCAAATGGATGGCCCTAATCTCGACTTCTGTTACCGAATGAGTAAAGACAGTTTATGCCTCACCTCTAGTCCATTGGCCATCTTTGTTGAAGGTGGTCGCTGCTACAGCTGTCTTGTTTCCTTTTACTACTGCATCCACAAAAGTGGTTATAGTCGATCTGGATTCAGACCACTGGGTGATGGCATCATCTTCACGTCTGGGTGTTGGGGATGCTCTCCTCATTTTCCCAATATTCACAGCTTTACATGTAGTGCTGATTTGGATGAATTGTTTATTGGTGTCTATACTGGACTATTCAAATAGTAAAGCATTCCTAGCTCTCCATATTGTCCAGAATGCAACAAAAAATGTCATCTTGTCTTCCTCTTTGCCTTCGAGCAACTTGGATAGCCATTCTTGAATAAGTAGATGTTGTAGGTTTGTCGTGGTTGTTTGCATGTTCAAATGTCACCACACTTCAGAAGCCAAAGGGAAGATCCACAGAGCATGTAATGTGTCTTTAGTTTCAGCTCCACAGTGTGGGCAAGTGGAGCAATCAGTAAATTGTCTTTGCTTTCAGTGGGCATTGATCATAATTGCTTCATGGGCAGATAGCCATATGAAGACCTTGATCTTGCATGGGGTATGAAGGTTCCAGATAGTGTGCCAGCGTTTATTGATAGGGAACACGCAATTGCCATGTATGATATCATAAGATGAACTTTTTGTATAGCAACCGGTTTCATTGTGTCTCCATCTCCACAAATCGTTGTCCCTGGCTGCATCCGAGGGAGATAGCATTTGTATCTGTTGAACGCAGCTGGAAGGTAGGTAGTTATTGAGGAAATCATTGTCCCATCCCCCTTGGAGGTTTCTCGCTACTTGCAGGTCATGTATACCTTCATCTATAGGCTTCTTGCTAACGTCTGAGAGGCTTTCATAGTTGGGAACCCAATTGTCCGACCAGAATGCAGTAGTATTTTCATTGTTAATAACCTTCAAGCAGTTTCCTTTTACAAAATCTATACCTGAGGCCAGCGATCTCCAGAGTGGAGTAGCTTGACCCTTTTTGGCCTAGGTGGAATTTTTGTATTTATGTTTGAGACCTGTCTTCTAGAGGGAGTTGTGAGAGCTCAAGTATTTCCAAGAGTTTTTCGATAACAAAGCTTTGTTCCAGTCCAACATGGACTTTATGCCTAGTCCTCCATTTTCAATTTTGGTGTCGATCGTCTTCTAAGATACAAGAGACATTGGGTGTGGG
Organism: Alisma plantago-aquatica; assembly: GCA_963693085.1. Classification (NCBI taxonomy): domain Eukaryota; kingdom Viridiplantae; phylum Streptophyta; class Magnoliopsida; order Alismatales; family Alismataceae; genus Alisma; species Alisma plantago-aquatica. The sequence goes on from OY856415.1 coordinate 224,795,883, forward strand.
TTGTGGCCTCCTCCCCAAATGAATCTACGTACTAACTTGTCCAGTTTAGTATAGACTGACACATGTATCTTTGTTGTTTGCATGACATAGGTAGGAAGCAAGGTGAGCACTAACTTTGCAAGGCAGATGCAACCCACGAGGGATAGTGTCTTGGCTGTCCAACCATTTATTCTTGTCTCCATGTTATCCACCAGGTAGGAATATGTATATTTGTTCACTCTTTTATGCAATAGAGGGACGCCTAGGTATCTGCCAAGGTCAGCTATTTCCAGGATGCCACTGACCTAACAGATGTTTCTTCTAGTATCTCGATCAACAGAGGCAGCAAAGAAGATTTTGGATTTGTCAATAGATATTTGTTGTCCAGATGCATCTTCAAAGGTTTTGAAGCATTCTTTGATAATCATCAATTGCTCCATGGTTGCCCGTGCAAAAATCACTATATCATCTGCGAAGCAGGTGTGAGAGATTGCAGGGCCTTGTTGGGAGAGCTTCACTGGTCAACATTGTTTTCCTTCAACACTTTGATGGATGAGCTGAGTTAGACGCTCCATGCACAGGACAAAAATATAGGGAGATAGGGGATCACCCTGTTGCAGGCCCCTAGAAGTCTTGAAGGGAGGAAGAGTCTCGCCATTGAAGATTATACTTGTTTGTCCAGCTGATAGGGAGTTCAAAATATACCTCTTGATATTGTCAGGCCAGGACATTCAAAATATACCTCTTGATATTGTCCAGCTGATAGGGAGTTCAAAATCCCAAGACATTCGATCATACACTTTAGATAGATCTACCTTTATGGCCATGTAAGGTGCAGTAGAGCACTTTGTAAGGATATGAATCACCTCTTGAACAAGAATGATGTTATCAAAAATGCATCTACCAGGAATGAAGCTAGTCTGCTCCGATGAGATCTAGTGTGGGATGTACATCTTGAGTCATTCCACAATAACTTTAGATGCCAATTTAAGACAGACATTATTAAGTGAAATGAGTCGCAAATGGTTGCAGCTTGTTGGGCACTTTATCTTCAGAATGAGAACAATGCTTTCATCTCCAAGTACTTTAGGTATTATGGAACCATTAAGAATGCTTATGATGGTGAGTAGAATGGAGTTTCTTATGAGTTTCCAGTTTGATTTTATGAAGTGCATGTCAGTGTCATCAGGACCTGCAACTTTAAAAGGGTTAGTGTCTTTTACAATTTTCCATACCTCATACTCAGTAACAGTGGTGCCCAACGTACAAAGTTGATGTGCCTTCAATTTTTTTAAAACTCCTAGAAATCTATCCATATTAGAGGCAGTAGGTGTCGAGGTGGCTGTGAAGAGGCTTCTGAAATGGCTAGATACTAACTTCTTTAGTTCACTGGAGTCTGTAATCCATCTGTCGCTATCATCTTTGAGGCTGTGGATGTTGTTGCATCTGCGCCTATTGTTGACATTTGCATGATAAAACTTTGAGTTGTTATATCCCTCTGTGAGCCAGTTGATGTGGCTTTGTTGGCGCCAGTCCTCTTCTTCCTTAAATAAAATGGATTTGAGTTTGAGTTCCAACTGTTGACATTTATGGTCTTATTCTTCATTGTAGGCAGATTCTAGTTGCTGTTGGATTCTAGTAATGTGAGATAGGACTTTGTTCTTAGTCTTCCACTAATTGCATCGTGTAAGCTTGACCCATTCAGTAATAGCGCCCGCATCTTTGCCAAAAGTAGAATGGAAGGGTGTCGATCCATCCCAATCTCTACGGAGCATGTTCTGAAAGTTCCGTTGGTGCTTCCAGGATGCTTTAGTCTTAAACCTCTTGTCTGACTTATGAGTAGTTGACTTTAGAACACCAATTGGGTTATCTCAGATCCAATTCTAGGAAGGTTTTCACAGATAAATGTGGGGTACTGCTGAATCCATTTGCCATTAGCAAGAGCTATGTCTAGGCACTCATGTAGTAGCCCTTTTTTGTAAGTGAACACATATCATGTGTTGCCTATATCTGCCAAGCCTGCTTGGATGATGGTGTTATTGAACTTGTTGGCCTCAGATAAATTGAACCTGCTACTCCCCATTTTGTCAATCGGATTTAACATGCAATTGAAATCCCCTAATGCGATCCATGGAAGGTTGACAGACTGACTAATTGTGAGGAGATGTTCCCACAGAATAGGTCTTCTGTTTGGGCTAGGTGAAGTGTAGATAAAAGTAATAAAACAACTATCATTGACCCGACAATGTATATAGTACTTATGGCTTTGAATTATCTGAATATTACATTCAGTTTTGTTCGAAAGAACCCAGATCCCCCCAAGAATCCAGAGGCTTCAACTCTATGAGAACTAGAAAAACCAAGGTCTTTGATCACTTGTCGTGCATTGTCACCAAAAATGCGAGGTTCTAGAATGCAAGCAAATTTGACTTGATGTTTGAGGATGAGGTGTTTGAAGCAGTGCCTAGCTTTCTTTTTGCTGGCACCTCTTATATTCCATGTAATTGTGTTTAACATTCAGATCAAGATGAAAGAGTTTATCTGCCTGAAGAGGTCGTATTCCCCTCACCACCATCCGCAATCCTCTTTGCCTTGCTTCAGGTGCTATGTTGATGGGGCTTTGCTGGACTCGTTGAGCCCAGGCCTGCTTCCTTTTCCTTTGCTTTCCTACCTAGAAGTGCCTAATTTTTACCAGGATCTCCAGGTGTTGCAGTGCCATCAAGGATTTTTATAGCCGTCAATTCTCCTTCAACCTCCATGGATTGGTTCTTGTTACTGTCAGTTTGTTCATTAATGTTCCTACCTCTTACCACCTCATTGCCTACCGGAGTAATAATAGTGTGAGAAGGTTCTGTTGTTTCAATTACATTCCTTGTCGATGACTCAGGGTTTTCAATCACAGGTGTATATTACTTCTTGGTCGATACATCAACATCCTTGTTTCGGCGTTGTTTCTTTCGCCAAACTTTTGGTCCAGAGTTTTCTTCAATGGCTCGCGTCGGACTGTTGATGTTTCCTTCAACAACAATTGTTTCCTCCTCTTGTTCCTCATCGAGGACCTGATACTTGTTGTTCAAAGTCATACTTTTGCCTGATGGTTTCTTAGTTGTTTCTTTGTTGCACTAGGGCCGGTGTGCTAGTACATTTCTGTCGTAGTAAACTTGCCACTTCTCCTCGTCTTCCATCCATCGAACACTTGCTTCATCTTCTTTGTTTTCCATATTGGTTTTGGTCTATTCTCCTTCTGGTCCATTGCTCTCCTCTGTAACATGTCCCAGTTTCCCGCACTTGAGGCACATGTTAGGTAGTTATTTGTATTCCACTTTGTATTCCCATCCATTGATTATGATTGCTGGTTGGATGGGTTTAGATGTAGAGATCTCTACTTCTAGCTGAGCAAAATGACTTTTGGTCCATTTGGTAGAGTGGTCATCTGCCCTAACCAGGCGGCCAATAGTTTGCCCAATCGTGTAGAACATTTCCTTATTGTAGTAATGAATGGGGATTCCTATGACTCTGATCTAGGTGACGATGTGCGTCGAGAGCCACTTGGAGGGTTCAAAGTATCCATCCCATTGCCACACCATAAGACAACTTCCGAATATAGACCATGGTTGTTACACCCTGATCTCACAATTACCACTAATCATGAGATTAGGGTATAAATTGAGGATTTAACGTAATACAAAGATCGCCCTTAACTTTTTCTTCTTTTTCAAACTCTTTGTTTTCTCGCATTGAACCACATAAACTAACTTTATACGAGAATTAAACTTTTATTTCTCTAATGTAATCTCAGCATTAATGATACACATCCATACATTCATTATGTTTCTCACATTTCCATGTACATACGACATGACAATCATTTGCATTCTCTCTTATTAAGGAAACAAACATACAAAATATCATTTACAACTCTCTCACATCTATACAAGGACCTAGAGTGACAGGGACCGACTAAACTTAACTATACTTATTTCTTATGGAAGATCTACTTTGATGCAATGATATCTTCTTCGAGTCCATGTGATTTCCCTAAAAATTTTGAGTAGAGGGGTGAGCCAACTCACTCAGTGAATGAGTACTTCAAAGAAACAGTCTTAAGCACTGATATAATTACATATATACTTTTGAGAAACTGATATCAATTATAACAGCAGTAAGCTTTAAAGAGTATAATAATTGACAATCATAAATACGGCAGGATACTCTAGATATTTATAAGAGTGAATCAATATATGAAATGCTTGATTGATCATAAAGAGAATTAATAATTCAGAAACATACCAAGAATAATTGAATAACTTTACACACTTGTTTGACCTCTCATTCATTTTATTATGCCCTGATCATATGCAGTGTACTCTACATATGAAGACTCATAGTGCACTATGATCACACCGCACAAGACTTAGCGGACACACCCGGAAAATGCTAAGTCTGACTACTCTCCTGGTCTGCAACAGGGAAATGGCTCTCTGGCCTAAACTAGACTCCTCCTCTAACCTGAGCACACAGGCGGAGAGTCAAGCCACCTCTTGACTTTTTCTGTACTCTAGTTCCACCAAGACTTCTGGTTGATGTTGGACACAATTTTCTATACTCTAGTGCCACCAGGACTTCTGGTTGATGTTTGACACTACAAACTATAATTTAAGGAGACTTCCACCAGGCTTCGTCCCCCGTGCCACCTGATAGCACGTTCTGACCCCCGTATACTGGACGCTGCCAGGGTTAGGTCATTTTACCCCTAAGGCGCAGACCTCACATAGGGGTTCTACGGTGTTAGGGCCCTTAAGTCTATTATTTTATTTTTCTTGGAAATTTCTTACTATATTGTATCTTTTCCCTTTTATACTTGACTCTGGTATCTCTATGGTACCGTGTCTATTTATTTTAAGTTTATAACACAACATGTATATCATCCTTAACTTGGTAGAGAAGTATATTCAAACATTGTAATATACTGAGAAATCAACATACTATACATGCAGGTAGACTAAAATACTTACATAAACATAATGCATTTCCATTTGGCACTTATACACTAGAATCATGCAATTAAACATCTTAATATACTAATGAGAGCTAATTACTTGGCATACGAATAATCATCATTTGCACCCATAAATTATTTGCACTTTCTTGGAAAATGTGCACATCGACCCAAATCCTGGGTTGTGCATCTCATATTGAGAACATGGTAATAAAAATGCTTAATTCATTGAATACACTATCCTTAGGGTTTCATTTACCTCATTCACTTATCACATGGCTCTCATAAGGATTTAATATGTCATAAACATCCATTAAATACAGATTGCTTTAAACAAGTCATATACAATCAACATATGTATGAAATCATCAAATTGAGATAAATTAGGGTTTTCCATGCTATTCATTGATATATTATGAATCATGAATAACATTGAATAAATAGAGTCTATGATGCCAAGAAAAACACTTCAAATGGGTTTCACCATATTTATTCACAAATTTCCAACTTTCCACTCATATAGGGCTTCACCCTTTTTACGAAGATATCAAGAAAACACTATTCACATCACATGAAATCCAAAATAGTATCTGATATATATGTACTATGCATTTATATAAACAATCATTCATAACCAAAGGGATTTAGATAAACAAATTTCTCTATTTAATAATGCAGCAATTTCAGTCATAGACAAATTCCCTATATTTCAGTTTACTCTTATAACCTTTGCAAATACTTAGGGAAATCTCATTAGGATGTATTGTATACATTTCTAATATGAATTTATCATCTGAAATTCAAAAAAATAGAGGAAGAATCCATTTCATATCATTTTGCAACAACTTAGATCAAACAGACAATTCAGGGTTTGTAGTCGCATACTAAGCAATTAAAGATTATGGATGATTTAACCAATTTTCGTGAAATATACTATTTAAAGGAAGTTCCCACTCACCCTAAGGTGTGAACACACCTTAAAAATGCAGCTCATCCCTAAAAATCTTGATCTCATATCAAATCCCTAGCAATTCACCCCATTCTTCTTCCTTTCAACTCGGAAACCCTAGAAATGAGGAATTATGAAGAAAGAGTGAGAAAAGGGGAAGTTTTGATACCATTTTGGATCAATCCGAGGAGGGACAGAATTTTTACATGTGAGAGAAGATTCACCATGAAACTATATCCAAAGAAGTGAAACTTACATGATTTCATCATTCCTCGGACTGCAAAACCCTAGGTCAGCATCTCCATCATTTTCTCCTCTCAAACCCTAACTCTCCCTCTCTCTCTAGGATTTCATTTCTATGGATTGAACCATGAATTATGAGATCTCCTTGTGTGTTAGTTTGATCATATAGAGCAATTGAGCTTCTTGGGTCAATTGCACTTTGACCCCTCACTAAACTTTTTCTTATTTCAGCAGATTTTTCTGTCATAAAAAGGTTTCTGTAATTCATGTATTTCAGAGATCAAACCTTCTCCAAAAATTATTATAATTTATAATATTGTTTATAATTGAGTTACTAAGCTTCAGTTAAAATTTTAGATCATTCAAAAGCTCCCATTAAATAATTAAAAATTGAATATTTCATTGCTATCTAGAATTCTGCAGAAATGTCTGTTACTATAATTCATCTACTAATAAGATCTAAATGCATCTAAAAATTATGAAAAGTTTTCATGTTGTTTATGATTGAGTTTTAGATATCTAGTTAATATTTTAGATCATTTGGTGTTACTAATAAATAAATAAAAATCAAACAATATACTGCTAAACAACATTCTGTCAACATGGTCGGTTGAAGTATATCTCGACCGAGAATGACTTTCAAAGAACATCCAAAAAATTTGAAATTTTTTACTGAAATGTAAGATTGAGTTATACATATTATATCCAAATTTCAATTATATCCAAATTACATAGAAAATATGATAATTTATTTACCGTACTACTATCTTGATCAAATTCCATACTCATGTACCATCAAAACCCTAATTTCAGCCAACTAGGGTTTATGTTTCTCAAACCCTAATTTCTCATTCAATAGAACACTTAATGTTATTATTAGGTTTAAAACATCATAATTGAATTATCATAATTAATTAGATTTATGAAATGATCAATCCAATTAAGCATATAATCATCCAGGTAAACCCTAGTTTACCAATTAAGCTCGGATACGGTCATAACAATGGCCCTCTGGTCAGTGCAGCTTCTTGATCTGCCTTACTGTAGAATTGAACTACATAGTATTGTTCAGCAAGTTCATAGATCTCAAATCGGCCCTTTGGTTTCCATATCAGTTTGAGGTGCTCTCCCATCGTGAGGAAACCAATATGCCTGTCAATCAGTTTTATGATTATGGCATACTTGAAGGGTTTACTCATTATCTCCTTCGCTTCTGGTGCCACATAGATTTCAAGAAATCATTTTTCATTAATTAATTCAATGTCCTCTGGATTGATGATATCCTCCGGTTCATCATCAATAAAGTAGGGATCTACTTCTCCGCCCCCCCACCCACCGGTGATGGCTTGCTTGAATGTCTTTATCCTCAGTGTAGGGCTATCATCTGTCAGGAAAGGGTTTCCATCATCCATAGTGTAATCGCAATCATTGTAGAGTGTTTAATCGGTCTCCATATTGGATGTTTGGGTCGTTGTGTCGTTGGTCATGCTTCCACGCATGCCTTTATAGGTTAGATTAATCCCTACTTTACGTAGGTTTGAGTGATCCATAGATCTTGCTGGCATGTTAATGGAGTTGGATGCCCGAGACTTTCCACTCGTTCCACCTTCGTCATCCTCTAGGGTTTTCCAGAAATCACCATGTGCGCCGCCGCCTACCCCCTCACGCCCCTCGCTAGCCATGTTTTGTCCCTTGTTTTTTATTATAGAACACGCTCAATGGTTTTTTTCCATATTTTATGCATGTATGATGAGTATTTAGTAGAATATGGTTATTATCTTGTTAACAATATTTAAAGAGGTTAATATATTGTTCTAATGCATGTGACATTTCATTTACAATCATTTAGGTTCGTCTAATCAAATTTTACTCAATTAGGGTTTTCAATGTGGGACTTTTACATTAGGATCTAATATTTTTATTTAATTAGTGGTGATATTTTGATTAAGACTCTAAACTTGTTTGATATAAAATTTGGGATGTTACAACTCTACCCACCTTAAATATATTTCATCCTTGAAATTTTCTCTGACTACTACCCACCGTAGGGCCTTCTTTATACCTAATTTGCAAAAACTTAACATGTTTATCCATAAAAAAGTAGGGCTAGAACTAGATTGTACCTTCGTCTTCCTCCTCGCTATCAACCATTGCAAAGGTCATTTCTTTCCTCTTTTCTCATTTCTCTGGGTTAGGGTTTTGCCCTGCATCATTCTTTTTTTTTAGCTTGGGACATTCTGGCTTCTTATAATTTTGGTCTTCGTATAGTAGCAAACTCCAAGTCCTTTCCTGCATGGTCCACCATAAAATCTATCACAAGTTGCACAAGGTTCCTTAGCAAGTTGTCCTTCTAGAGCTTTTCTCTTCTTATCATTATGGTGTTTATGCTCTCTCTTGCTTCCTGAGGATCTTCCATTCTTCCAATTTGATGGTGGTCCTCCAACTCCAGGGCTGCTTCTAGTGCCTCCTGCACTATTTGGATACCCCGACCAACCAGAGCATAGTCGATGTCATGATTTAGGCCACGCATGAAATTCTTTTCTAGATGCACCTCATTTTCGATCTCATATTTTTTTAGCACATGGAACTTCATCGCATATTGGCTTACGATGGAGTCATACTTCTTGAGGTGCCTGAACTCCATCTCCATCTTCTCGATCATAGCCTCTAAAATGTAGTGATTCTGAAAGGCAATAGTGAAGTCCTCCCAGGTCAAAGGCTCAACATTGGTGACCAGCCTAAATCACGCGTCCTAAAATTGGAGGCGTATTTGAGGTAGTCGAGCCTTCGCATTTATAACCCGAATCCTTCTAGGCCCCCACAACTTTGTTTACGGGGTCGAAGTAGTCATACGGGGTCGAACACATGGACAAGGTGGGTTGTGTTGGCGATTCCGAATCGACACTCTACACTCCGGTGGGTATAAAGAGATATTAAAATTCCCCGAAGGGAACAACAAGATGTCACGATTAAATCAAAGAAAACTATCTCCAACTGGAGTTACAAGAAAGATTAAGATTTTGTCATTTAGCAATTTTTAGGAATTTTCATGCAACAGAAAATAGAAAGATAAACTGCGGTTTAAGGCGTAATGCAAGGGACAAGACTTCAGTAAGACAAGCGGTAGCACTATCACCCTGCACCCCTCCTCTCAGAGTGGGTGCCTCTAACCAAGCTTCAACACCCCTCTCGAGGTTGCTGGGCTCAAGTTAGAGTGGAATGATACTAAAACAACTCCGTTCCGGGCACTCTCGTACTCCAGAACCGGACCGAACACTAGAGCCACAACCCAACTCTCGAAGTAGTTGCAACGGGAAAGACGATTCGGTAGCTAAGTGAAACGCGATCCAAAACATGCAAGCTAGAGTTTAGATATCCAACACAGTAGTTACCCAATCATAAGGCACTAAGCATTAAACAGATAGCAATTAAGCATTTCTATTTCCATAAGCAATAAGGGTCTTAATACAATGCATAAGCTAAGAATTTAAATAACAGAAAGATAAGTGTCGCCTTCTTGATGTAGAAGAACGACAGACTACTACTACTCCCAGCCCGATACCGTCCAGGGACCTATCCCGGTACAGCCGTGTCGGGTGGCACGAACTCTCGAACGGCACGCCTGACAGACGACTATATCGTTCGAAGACCCTGGCCGATACGCTCATGTCGGGCGGCACACCCTCTCAGGCGGCACGACTGACGGGCGGAGCGTATCGGGTTCGGTATCGTGTCAGGCACGGATTTATTTATACTACTGTCGGGCATTGTTGTCAGGCACTCGTGTCGCGTATCTACGTCGGCCGATATCAGCCCTCAGTGTCGTCCAGTACAGTCCTAGGTGAACCGATCCCCTCCCTCTCGGGATGAGGAAGAGCTCACCTAGTGTCGCCCAGTACGAGCACTGGGGCACGATACGGTTTCTCTCGCACTTCTCTCACAGATAGCTCAAGTCCCCAACTGTCCGAACTGTGAACTGGCCAGCCGTCTTGACTTATCCAACCTGTCTTTTCGGCTTCCTGTAGCTGTTATTTATAGTCAGCCGGTTGGTGAGAAAACATGGTGCTCGAAGCGCCACGTAGCTCCCTTATACGCCGGTCGATGGATGTGGATGGCCGATACAGGCATATCTCGGCGCGAGGTGTTGGCTATTGGTCACGTGGTGGGCGGCACGCCTGCCGGTGGGTGGTCGTGTCGCTCGATGAGCTGGGTCGTCGATGCGGCTTTGGCTCCCTGTCGGGTAGAAGGTGTGTCGGCTGGCACGTCCCTTTCGCAAGGTGCCCTTCTCCGTCGATCATTCTTGTGTCGCCCAGCCCCTGTCGGGCTGGGTTGTATCGGGCGTCAGGAAGGTCGAGACGGGCTTAGACTTATTGTGGGCCGGAATCGGCCTTATTGCACAAAAACGAGGAAAACTCTGTAGAAGATAGGAAAAATTGGAATAAGAGCGTTGCTTGGCCAATTATTGTGAAAATACTAATAAAATAGAGGAAAATAGCAGAAAAGGGTAGTTTTGATAACAGAATAAAGGGCAAAAACATCACAAAATTTGGTGTTATAAACTCCTGCAAACTTAGCTTTTTTATTGTCTTCAATCAATATTTAAACTAGACTTTGTGTTGCTTCTTCTTGTACAGCAAAACTTTAAGGCTAAAGGGTAGCACAAGATTTGCGATGTCTTGGAGGTAATGCTGTCTTAATGCGAACAAAAGACCTTGCCCTACTTGCCTTATTATTTAAGTAAAATTTTTCTTCTCCACAGCTTCGGCGAGGCTTTGGTGTATGATTCCGAACTTAGCTTCCACACCAAACAGCTTTATTTTAGGGGCAGAAAGTTGTGTATAGGGTAGGCTAAGGCTTTTTGGGTTTTTCTTCTTGTTTACCATCAGTCCATCCAGGTAAGGGTCCGTTAACGGGCAAGTGGTCCCTGCAGTCCAAGCCAGTTGGCTTTAGAGCAGTGATTTCACATCCTACGTACCACTGCCCCGGATCTACCATGCCTAAAGATGGGTACTTTTGGAAAACAAGTGTGTATATATTTTTTCTTTTCTTTTATTGGGCACAACTCTCATGCTTTTATTCACGCTCATAAGGCTTCTTTCTCTTTTTGGGATTTTTGCTGGGTAAGAGAAAACAAAAGAGATATCTGCTGTTTGGGCAGCTTTTTCCTTCTCCATACTCGTCTCTTAGCTGTTTGCGAGATTATTATTTTTCGAAAATTTTTGGATGGAAAGGCACAATCTTTTGTTTGTTCGAGACCGCATTATCAGAAAGATATGACAGAACTTGTAACTCATTAAATATACAGAAAGTAAACTTTGCAAGAAGTCACAACAGGTTTTTATAATTATAGCAACTTTGTACAAATATAAGTATAGGGAATCATAAGCAAAAATTTTCAAAGTTTTCAAGACTTTTAGCAAGAAGGAAAAAGGTTGTGTAAGAAGTTATATGTACACTAAAAAAGGTTATATGCTATATGTACACTAAAAAAAATTATATGTACACTAATTGAATTGGATAGGACGAGGGGGATCAAAGGAGAAAAGTTTTGTACCTCCCTCACTGGTACATGGTACCCCCCCAAACTTACTCCACACTCTGTCCCAGAGTTGTGAAGTAGATGAGGTAAGGAAATGTTAATCAGTGAGGGTTAGATGATCAGCGCGCCTGGGCTAGATAAGAGCTCCCACACATATTCTCCTCTTTTGCTGTGATAGTCGATGTGGAGGAGCTGATCAGGCATTGCCTCGTTTGCCATCCATTCCAGGACGAAGATGCCGCAGTCGTTGGATAGTTGAATTTGCTGCGGGCTGCGGTGGCAGAACTGGAGTTCATGCCAGCTTCTTGCTTGCATTCCCAGGAATGGTTGTATCAGCGCTGCTATATCGATATAGTACTTTCGTACTAATCGTTCGAGAGATGTCAGCGTTGTCGATGTATAAGGCACTGGATGGTCTTTATTGTTGTCCGAGCTGTTGTAGAAAATCCCTGCTCGTTGTTGGGTGTACACCGTTAAGAGCGTCCAGTGGTTGTTGTGCAGGATGGGAAGGAGAATGGTATCCGGGACTCTGCATTCCAACTCTGCTAGGAAAGCTTCCTTCGCCCCTTGCTCATCGGCTAGGCAAATGTCGTTGAACAGCATTGGATCTGCTATGTATGCGTGTTCAGACTTGTTTCGTAGTATCTGGATGTAGGCGACCGCCACAGATAATGCCAGACATCCTCCCTCTTTTACCATGTCCCTTAAGTCGTCAATCAGGACTATGACATCGCCTGCCGAGTAGGCTACGTTTGCAGGGTTGGAGTCAGCCAACTTCATGTGGATTTCGTTGACCTGTTCCTGCGTGAGGGTAGCGCATGAGAAACGGTCGAAGTTGTGGATTGACTCCTCCAGGTTCTGGGGCGAGGCATGTTCGTCGTGTCTGAAAACTTGTCGCAAGATGTTTATCTATTTGCCTGCCCCACAGACATTCGTCTCTGCTTCTGCTTCTTTTTCAGGAGGGTTGCTGTGTCGAGATGACTCTTCTTCTTGTTCACTATCCAGCAGCTCTTCTGGTATCCCCGCGTCTCGGAAGTAGTGCTTGTCCTTTATCAGCAGCAATGCATATTTGCTTCTGAGACTGTAGAAGTTATTATTCTGGAGTTGCTTGAAGTATCCGAAGATATGTATCATCTCCATGGCTCTGAGGACTATGAATGCGCTATTTCCACTTCCCTCCTCTTCTTGGACTAGGAAGTCCCTTAGTGAGTAGAAATTCCAGACGCCGCTATGGCGCTGGACTCCGTACTTGATGACCCGGTGGAGACGTAGCGGCAACAGTCTTAGCTTTACGTCCTTTGGGTGTAGGAACGTACTTCCTGTGTGCGGGACCTCTTTGCTGCAGCAACAATGCAGTTGGACATCATGATTTCGGAGGTCGGCAATGCACAGGAACCAGTTGTTTCTGTGTTTGTAAGGGGCCAACACCAGTTTCGGATTGTGCACTTCAATGTAATCTAACATACTTTCTACCTACGTAGAATTGTACAACCCCATCATTAATCTTCTTGCTAGGGTCGGGGTGGCAGCGTAAACTGTATGTTGGCCTTTCTTCTTGTCGGCGTTTTCTATAATGGCCCCTTGTAGTACTCTAAACAAACTCTTCCCTATGACGGCCTTGGCGCGGAAGATGTTTCTCAGAGTTCCCCGCTTCACCGAAAAATAACTGTCGCTCCAGAGTACCTCTTCCTCGTCGTCTTGCGATCTCAGGACCATGTTGAGTAGTTTCTGGTCTCTGATCGTTAGATATCCTATCACCCTTCTGTCAAAGTCAGCCATTTCGAAGGAAGGTATCTCTGTCGGTGCGGAGAAATCGGTGAGATCAGCTCTCGAACTCCTTCCTCTGGGGAGGTGTCTTTCGTTTGCAGTGCAGATGTCCCCCCCTTCTCCCTCGGATTCATCAGAAGAGCCCTCCCCGACCCTGATATCTTCATCGTTATCCTCAGCTTCATCAAAGGGGGTTGAGGGAGCGGCCTCATTCAGGTCAAAAGGGCTTCCTTGTCTGGCTGGAGTTTCATAGCCTTGCCCTTGTGATGAATTTCCTCCGGTTGCCGATGAAGATCTGCCGGAGGAGGAGGTGGATGTTGATGATCCTGACGACGCTCTTGACGACGAGGATTGAGAGCCCGGACCAGGAGGCGACGGCGATCTTCTCGGCTACCTTGGGCGTGGATGGTCGTCCTCCCTGTTCAGCCTCCCCTCGATCTCGCTAAGGCGCTGCAGGACTTGTTGTAGCGTGGCATTTACTGCCTCTAGCCGGCCAGGTAGGCTGGCCAAAGCCAGCAGCTTTCATTCCTGGCTATCCAGCCTTTGTTCGAAAAATGACAACTTGCGGGTTAGGGAAAGAAATGTAGTAGAATGGTTTTCTGTTACCTCCCGCAAGAAATCGAGTTCTTGTCCCAGCATCATTCCGAGCGAAGGAGGGTTTTTCGCTTGTCTCCCCCTCGACCTCAAAATGCTCCTCCCGCGCGATGGTCTGCCTGACGAGGCAGAACCTACTTCTATCATCCGCGCGGCTGATGCTTCTGAGCGGGGTGTCGGTGCTGTCCTGCCCTCTTGTTGTATCGGAGGAGACCGTGTCGTGGGGAACGGATGCTGCCCCATATTGACGTTGTCGACGATCTCCTCAACAACTGCAACAGGTGACTTTGGTGGCGGTGTCGGCGTCACCTGTGCTCGTTCGAGATCCATTTGTAGGATGTCAGAGAATAGCTCATCGCTGACATCCAGTTGTACTTCATCAATCGCCCCTAAGGGCGCAGCAGAAATTACGGGGACTACAGCCGTCTCTCTCGCTGCAGTTCCAGTTCTTGTCTCGACGACCTCCACGATCGCCGGTTCTTCTCTTGCCACCGCTGGCCTTGTTGTCGTGGTTGTCGTTCGTGGCTCCGAGGCAGTGGGCCGCTCGGCAGGAGCTGTTGAAAATACGTCCTGCCGAGTACCTAGCGGGATGGGCCCCCTGGTGATTCCCCGCTGTTGGCTTCTTGGGGGTGGAGCGCAGCTTGCGCCTGCTGCCATAGCCTCAATCTCGGCTGTGGTGAAGACTAGCTTTTCTGTGTCGTAGGCGATGCAACGAGGAAGCGGGAGAAGGATCTTCGTCCTTGCAAACTTGTAGAAGTAACTCCGCCCTTCCTTCTTTATTATACCCTACCTCATGAGGTACTTGAGGTCGATCAACTCGTCCCCTCTTGTCCTTGAGAGGCTGCGCGGCTCACGCGGGTATCCTAACCCCACCACGATTAGGTTCATGATGCCACCCATGCAATATTCCTTGGTGGCATCCTTTATTGGGTGCAGCCTGTTCAGCAAGAAGCGCCCCAGGTTGATAGTCCGGCCCTCCATCATGTGCCACATGACGTGGAGTTCCTCGGAGTAAATGTTGTTGGACTCGTTCTTGCTGAAGAGGAGGCACGCCACCAGCTTGTGCATTATCCTCCAGAAGCATGAGTGCATTGCCGCCACCTTGCTCCCGGGTTTGAAAGATAACTCCCCAGTTAGCTTTTCCCAGATATCTACGGGGTTGAACCCATCTCCTTCGGTGATCCTTGCACCGTTATTTAGTCTCTATCTCTCCTCTTCGCTGGAGGAGAAAATATGGTTGAGCAGCTTCTCTGAAATGACGTGCTCTGCATTGTAAAGCCGCCCCTGGAGTCTGTCTGCTCCGCCATACTGTCTGGCTTCAGCAGGTGTATTCTTTACTCGGTGAAGGGATGCCATGAACTCCTTCGTGAGCTCTGTGTAGGAGGCGGATAGGCTGAATCAGATTTGCCTCAGACCGGCTACAGCAAGTATGTCCTCCAGTCTCCCGAAGATGCCCAACTGCATGAAGGATGACTGGTGGCCGAACCTGCTCGGCCTGTAGAGCTTGGTTCTAGCTCAGTATATCGGCGTCCGTGCTCCTCATCTCTTGGCACGAACCTTCCCGGCGTGTGATCCAGGGGTTCTACTGTTGGAGCAGGTGCTGCAGCTGGAGTGGCCTCTTCTTCTGTCCTCACCCTCTTTCCAGATGTTGAGGGTCCAGCTGCTTCAGGGGTCGAGCGCTTCTGCCCGACTGTTGCTGCCTCTGCCTCTGGCTCGGTGACAACTCTCCTGCCTTGCTCGTCAATGAGCCTAACATTTATCTTTGTGCGTGCCATCCCTATCATCAATCAAACAAATGTTGTTTTGTTATTAACGGGAAAATTAATAAAAGGAAAGGCACCCCGGAACAACTGTATCGGGCCTTGAGACAAGATCAGGTAAAGCTTGCCCGATACAACCGTGTCAGGCGGTACGTCCGACAAAAACAGACTGCCCGGCAGGGTCTTGAAAGAGTGCTGCCCGATACAAGAATAAACGGGCGATACGATCGCTACCCGACACAGCTGTATCGGGCAGGCGTGAAAGAAGCGTGTCGCGTGATAACAGTATCGGGCGACAAGAAAATCAACGTAAAACCCTCGCCCGATACATCATACGCGATAAAAGTCCGTATCAGGTATGCTCGGGCGATAGGGCTGTCGCGCGATACCTTTGTTTTCCTTAAGGTGTTGCGCATCACGGGATCGAAAGAGGTCTCTGCGCGACACGGGAGCGGAGGGCAAGAAAAGTACTGCACGATATGGTAGCTGAAAAAGGTAAAGTCCGGGAGCGCGACACGGTAAAGTTTTTGCCTTATATATAGCGGCCGGATGTCGCGGTAAAACCATTCCCTCCCGAGACGGGCGCAATCTGTATGTCGGTTGGTGTGCCGCCCGATTCGGTCTGTAAAGTTGCTAGACCAGACTTCGCCCGACCGATACAAGATTTTTCGGGACAAAACTCCGAAGTAAAACCCACTTAGAGAAAGAGGCGACAGGCGGGTAAAACATCATTGGCCTAAGGCTAAACCCGGCCTCAGATGGTATTACCCATCCTGGCAAATAAAACTAAAGCGGTGGCCCTTAAAACAAAAAGAGTCAGCACACGTGCGCATGCATTGACTTGGGCCTTATTACAGTCCATAATGTTTGTAATGTCTGCCTTGCAAGAAAGTAAATAACATCCTATTCTAGGAAAATAAAACACGGGCTGCCTCCCGAGGAGCGCTGCATTTCCTGTCTACAGCTAGACGTCCTTCAGCTTCTTCATCTTGATCTATCTTTTAGCTGGTTCGGTGTTAGACGGGATCTTCCCTATAGGATTCTTCATAATCTTGGCGAGCTGCGCTAGCTGCTGGTCGATTTGGCGCTGATGTGTCTGCATATCTGCCAACTGGACCTACAATGAGTTCAAAACCCCCGAATTGGACAGTGCACTTTGCGCTAACTGGTGATTAATGGTGTCCTGCTTCTTGACAAAATCGAACAACTGGACGATCACTTCAGATTGGTTCACCCCTTTCTCCTGTTCACGGGGCGGGCCTTGGTACTTTCCTGGTGCTTGGAAATTACCTTTTGCTGGCTGGAACTGGCTTTTCTTGGTGTATTGGCCTGACCCCCCCCCTCTTTTCAAAAGGTTGCACGGGCCTGGCCAGGGTGTTTAGCTGATGCGAGTTCTCGGCTGCGTCTTTGTTGCCATAATTAAATCCAGGGTGGTCTGGTCTCTTGAAGCTCATGTAGGATACATTCTCGGTCCTTTCTTTTTCCGAGTCGGAGTCGCTGTCGGTGCCGGGTTTGGTGTAGACACAGTTGTCTACCCCATGTCCTCCTTCACCGCAGGTAACACATTTCATGACTTTCTCAACTTGCTTCTTCCCCTTTCCGCCATGATCCTTCAGTTGTTTCACATCTGTTGCTATCCTTTGAATCTGAGAAGTAATGTTTTCCAGAGCCTTGGACTCAAGAGAGGTTCCTTCCCCTGCCTTCTTCGCCTGCCCTCTATCGGATCTATCATAGTCAACATTGGCCTTCAACTCAGCCATGTTCCTAATGATCTTTTTGGACTTGCTCGGCTTTTTCCCTAAGAAGTCACTTCCTGCTGCCGCATTCAGTGATACCCTTTCATTGGGAGTTAGCCCATTGTAGAAGGTGGAGACCAGGAAACCCTTCTTGAAATTGTGGTGAGGGCAGTCCCTCTGATATTCCAGATATCGTTCCCAGGCGTCGTGGAGGTTTTCATTTGGCTTTTGCGTGAAAGACGTGATTTTTAACTTGTTCCTCATCGTCTTCTCAGTGGGGTAAAACTTGTTTACAAATGCGTCAGCAAGTTCTCCCCATCCATTCAACACTTGGTGGGGTAGCCCAAGGTACCATGATAGAGCCTTGTCCTCCAAAGAGAAGATGAAACCCTTGCAGTAAATGACCTCTTGGGGAACCCCTCGCATCTTTATGGTGTCGCAGATATTTTTGAAAGCATCAAGGTGATGGTAAGGGTTGTCGCTCTTAGAACTCCCCCTGAAGCTTTTATTTTGAATCATGGAGATCATAGATGGCTTGAGCTCAAAGTTTGTCGCATTGAACCTTGGGATGATAATGGGGCACCTCGATCTATTGGCCTTTGTAGAAGCCAATTCTCTCAGAGTTTTCTCTTCTTCCTCCGAGTCGTCACTGTTGCTGGCGTCTCGGCATCGCTCCCGGTTATCATGATTCCTCCTGTGTCTCCGACGACGTCTATGTTGATGATGCTCTTCCTCATGCCCTAGTGATTCTAGATCTTCTTGCCGCTCATGATCACTATACCGGTCGTTGTCTTCCGGTGGAGGCGAAGCTGGCCTCCCTCCTGGGCTTTAGTTTCCAGAAGGTGGCTCTACGCGAGGAGGCATGGTTGACAGTCTCGGTGTTCAGTAGATCAGAGTACCTGAAAACCGCATAAAAATCATGTTTAGAAAATTATAATTGGGGTAAAGAATAATGCTTAAAGTAAAAGAAAAAGAAAAAGAAAAAGAAGTGCTGTCAAGCCTGTTTCTAAGCTTGAGGCACGGGAGTGTAGTTAGTGTCTTCGGATTCGTCAACAGTGCCATTTGCCTTGTCCCCGGCAACGGCGCCAGAAAGTTGACCGGCCTAAATCGCGCGTCCTAAAATTGGAGGCGTATTTGAGGTAGTCGAGCCTTCGCATTTATAACCCGAATCCTTCTAGGCCCCCGCAACTTTGTTTACGGGGTCGAAGTAGTCATACAGGGTCGAACACAGGGACAAGGTGGGTTGTGTTGGCGACTCTGAATCGACACTCTACACTCCGGTGGGTATAAAGAGATATTAAAATTCCCCGAAGGGAACAACAAGATGTCACGATTAAATCAAAGAAAATTATCTCCAACTGGAGTTACAAGAAAGATTAAGATTTTGTCATTTAGCAGTTTTTAGGAATTTTCATGCAACAGAAAATAGAAAGATAAACTGCAGTTTAAGGCGTAATGCAAGGGACAAGACTTCAGTAAGACAAGCGGTAGCAGTATCACCCTGCACCCCTCCTCTCAGAGCAGGTGCCTCTAACCAAGCTTCAACACCCCTCTCGAGGTTGCTGGGCTCAAGTTAGAGTGGAATGATACTAAAACAACTCCGTTCCGGGCACTCTCGTACTCCAGAACCGGACCGAACACTAGAGCCACAACCCAACTCTCGAAGTAGTTGCAACGGGAAAGACGATTCGGTAGCTAAGCGAAACGCGATCCAAAACATGCAAGCTAGAGTTCAGATATCCAACACAGTAGTTACCCAATCATAAGGCACTAAGCATTAAACAGATAGCAATTAAGCATTTCTATTTCCATAAGCAATAAGGGTCTTAATACAATGCATAAGCTAAGAATTTAAATAACAGAAAGATAAGTGTCGCCTTCTTGATGTAGAAGAATGACAGACTACTACTACTCCCAGCCCGATACCGTCCAGGGACCTATCCCGGTACAGCCGTGTCAGGCGGCACGAACTCTCGAACGGCACGCCTGACAGACGACTATATCGTTCGAAGACCCTGGCCGATACGCTCATGTCGGGCGGCACACCCTCTCAGGCGGCACGACTGACGGGCAGAGCGTATCAGGTTCGGTATCGTGTCGGGCACGGATTTACTTATACTACTGTCGGGCATTGTTGTCAGGCACTCGTGTCGCGTATCTACGTCGGCCGATATCGGCCCTCAGTGTCGTCCGGTACAGTCCTAGGTGAACCGATCCCCTCCCTCTCGGGATGAGGAAGAGCTCACCTAGTTTCGCCCGGTACGAGCACTGGGGCACGATACGGTTGCTCTCGCACTTCTCTCGTAGATAGCTTAAGTCCCCAACTGTCCGAACTGTGAACTGGCCAGCCGTCCCGACTTATCCAACCTGTCTTTTCGGCTTCCTGTAGCTGTTATTTATAGTCATCCGGTTGGTGAGAAAACATGGTGCTCGAAGCGCCACGTAGCTCCCTTATACGCCGGTCGATGGATGTGGATGGCCGATACAGGCATATCTCGGCGCGAGGTGCTGGCTATTGGTCACGTGGTGGGCGGCACGCCTGCCGATGGGTGGTCGTGTCGCTCGACGAGCTGGGTCGTCGATGCGGCTTTGGCTCCTTGTCGGGTAGAAGGTGTTTCGGCCGGCACGTCCCTTTCGCAAGGTGCCCTTCTCCGTCGATCATTCTTGTGTCGCCCAGCCCCTGTCGGGCTGGGTTGTATCGGGCGTCAGGAAGGTCGAGACGGGCTTAGACTTATTGTGGGCCGGAATCGGCCTTATTGCACAAAAATGAGGAAAACTCTGTAGAAGATAGGAAAAATTGGAATAAGAGCGTTGCTTGGCCAATTATTGCGAAAATGCTAAAAAATTGAGGAAAATAGCAGAAAAGGGTAGTTTTGATAACAGAATAAAGAGCAAAATGTCACAAAATTTGGTGTTATCAATTGGGTCCTAGAGCATTGATGAAGTTCTCCCACCAAGTGTGGGTTGTACTCTTCAACATGTGTGTCCTAAAGTGAACTTTGGAATGCTTAGGGCATCCCAAATCATGGAAACAATGCTCGACATTGAATAGTCACTCCTCAGCATGACCAACTACATCAGTCTCAGTTTCTCCAAAAAAGGTTTCTGGCTTGATCTTCATGAAGTCTACTGTAACGACCCCGCCTCCCGGTAACCCCCAATTAAGGGAGACCCAAAGGTCGGAATCGTTAATCAATTTACAGGATCAAAGGTTCAGCAAATAATCATTTATAATTAGTAAATTCTACTACTAAACTGAGTATTGGCAGTAAAAATTGAAACTTTATTTACCTTTTTGAAACTTTGGGAAACTATCTATCCCAGAATGTAAATCCTCTATCTAATCCTCCTTGTACTTTATTCTTACTTTCCAGATGTGTCACTTTACTGTTTGTACTTTCAGGGTTATACCTAAAACGCCGACAAACAAAACATCGGTCAGCAATTGCTGGTATGTGGGGGCAATCAAAATCTCACAAATAAGTTTAATAATGTAACTATTGCAATCAAGGTAATTAACAAGTCAATTTACATTTTCCAATTGACAATCCCCACCGCTTTTGCCCTAACCCTGGATTTGACTTAAGGCCACCTTCTCAATCCCGAGCTTGGTGCCTGGGAGTCACCTCTCATAGTGCTCCTTAGTCTTGCCTCATCAATCACCTTCTCATTCCCGAGCTTGGTGTATAGGGTCACCTCTCAAGGTGCCCATTGGTCTACCCTCCTGGGCCTGACCTTTATGGCATCTTCCATCAGGGTGGCATGTAGGTGCGGGATTTACACATTTATATTAAATGGTGATAATCATAGTCACTTTATAATTGCAATATGAACATCCAAATAGTTAGTTGCATTCAATGCGATTAAACATTCGGGAATCTTTCGGGAAACTAAAGCGGTTACTCATATTTAACCACATACCTGTTAATGAGGACTTGAATGCAGAACTAATTTAATCAACCAGGAAATCAAGCAAGCACACACACAATTTCCTGAAAAATACATTTAATTCCTCTATTATTAATCATGTCATGATAATTCAATAATACTAAGGTTTCCCTAGGTTAATTGTCCTTTTTAGGGTTTCAACCATAATTAGGGTTTCATCTCTTTTTTATTGCTTTTACATTCCTTTTATTAAATTATACCTCAAACCCTAATTTTCTTGCTTTATCAACTATTAGGATTCCTAGGATCAGACTTATTCCAATAATTCCTAATTTCGAATTACTTCATCATTTCTTTTTCTAAATCAGGGTTTCCAACCTTTAATCCACATATGGAGTCATAAAACCCTAAACTTGTAATTCTATCATCAAAACAGGTTAATAACTATCTAAAACATAAAATAAGTTAACCATCTTCGAATTATCTTAATTGCAAGACTAATTACCCTTTTTATCAACAATTAGGGTTTTTATCCCCAAATTAACTCTTTTTCTTATTCTAGATATATACTTTTACAAAACGAGTCAGATTCAGGGTCTCAAACTATTTTTATTAAATCCCTCATATTTTTATGATCATTTTTCATGTATTGAGTTTTTCCATACGAGCCTCCTAGCTCTAGATATAAATTTTCTAAGATAAATCCTTTTTATCCAATTAATAATTGATTTAAGAAAAACGCGGACCGCACGATCAATGGTCCGGTGGTCCACTCAGGATCCATCGGCCATGATCGCGCGCGCCCTTAACAGCACTGTAAGCGAGAAAAGGACTGAAATGTCCTTACCAGTTCACGGGAACGCGGAGGGCAGATTGGTAATTCTACTCTTCGTCTCCTTCCTTGATCTCGCGCGAGGTCAGCTCCTTCGACAGTCAACCCTTTGAGTTGACTTCGAGTTCTAGCCTTCTTGCGAGCGGGATGAGGGCACAGGGAGCTTCGCCTCTTTCAACCGAAGTTGATCCGGGGCTCAATTCCTTGTCGAACGCACGTCGACGCCGCCTCCAAGTCGCCGGACTCCGGCAGGGCTCGTGATGCCGACGAGGGTCAGGATCAAGGCCTTAGGTGCAATTGAACCCACGAACGAGTTCCTAGAGCTCCGCCGCAGAGTTTTGGCTATCAATATGTGATGTTGGTGCCCTCCATCGCCCTCCCCTATTTATAGGGTCGAGGCCTATACCTGCCCAGTTGGGCGTTTTCTCAAACGGCGACAAAACTCAGAGAAAAACGGGTCGATCTTGCGCGATTCCATCTCCCGAACCTAAAGGGATTATTATTAGGTGATGAGGTTCCCTGGATTCTGAGAAAATCAAAGGGGAAACTCCCCCTCTATCCACGCATAGTCCTAGTCCCAGCGGGACTTAGACGATGAGCATCCGCCATTGGATCAAGATCCAACGGGCTGGATTGCTCGCGTTCTAAGGAAACAAAAACCCATTTATATTTTTAATTAAGGAAAATTCCCAAAAAGGCTATATCTTGTAAAATTAATATCTCTCAATATATAACTCTGATTGGTCTCAAAATTTAAAGGAAAGTTCCTTTTAATATTTTCTATCCCTGAACGAAAATTGGGAATCAAAAAGCAATATATGAATAGGATTTCTTCTCTCCCAAGATTTCTTATTAAATACTCCCAATTAATTCATATCCTTATTCCTTTTGCCTTTATCTTATTAATTTGGGTCCCTTGGACCTCAAGGAAACCCAAAGGCACGAATTCCCATATTGGGGAATATTAGTTTAGCATTATCTTCTTTTAATTATCAGTTTCTCATATTTCCCTTTTATTATTCAATTTCTTTTCCTTGTTAATTCCTTTTTCTTTTCAATTGGGCTTTATGGCCTCCAAGGCCCACAATCAAACAATCAAAGCCATCTCACACGAAAGTCATCACCATTCAAAGAAAAAGATCTCATTTAGTCATTAAAAGAGAAAAGCCTTTTACATTATATTTTTAGAAATTTGAGGTTATAACATCCTCCCCTCCTTATAGGAATTTTGTCCTCAAAATTCAAACAATCAATCAAACAAACAATTCAGGGTATGTTTTCTCCATGTCTGTCTTTAGCTCCCATGTGGCCTCATCCTCTCCATGGTGCTTCCAAAGAACCTTTACCATCTCTATATTCTTGCATCTGAGTTCTCTCACCTTGGTATCTAAAATCCGCAAAGGTGACTCAGGATAAGTCATCTTCCCTTAAAGCTCAATAGGTTCAATGCTCAGCACATGGCTCGGATCTTGCACATAACGCTTCAGGTTAGACACGTGAAACACATCATGCATCATGCTATACTGAGGGGGTAACGCCAAATGGTATGCAGCTTCACCAATCCGTTCTAACACCTCAAACGGACCCACATATCGGGGACTCAACTTTCCTCTGTTCTTAGCTATAGCTCGGAGCGGTCAGATTTTCAGAAACACATGATCTCCCACAGTGAAATGCACATCAGTCCGCTTTGCATCAGCATACGACTTCTGTCGATCCTGGGCTCTCTTTAGCCTTTGCTTGATCAAAGCCACTTTATCAGCATACACTTGGAGCTCATCTGACCTCAACAATGTCCTCTCACCCACATCATCCCAGTGAAGTGGTGACCGACACGGTCTCCCATACAAAGCTTCATACAGAGGCATCCCGATACTGGCTTGGTAGCTGTTGTTATAAGCAAACTCTGCTAACGGTAAGTATTGCTCCCATGAGCCACCCCAATCGAGCACACAAGCTCTCAGCAGATCTTCTAATGTCTGGATCGTCCTTTCTGACTGTCCATCTGTTTGGGGGTGATATGCGGTACTAAACTTTAACCTTGTACCAAGCTCCTCTTGAACCTGCTTCCACAACTTGGAAGTAAACTCGGGATCTCTATCAGAGATGATCGATCCTGGTACACCATGCAAACGCACTATCTCTCTAATGTACAGCTCAGCTAGGTCTGACACCTTAGCTGTGGTCTTCAAGGCAAGGAAGTGTGCGGACTTGGTAAGACGATCTACCACGACCCATATCGCATCATGACCCCTCTTGGTCCGGGGTAGACCCACCACAAAATCCATGGTGATCTGCTCCCATTTCCACTCTGGAATCTCTATTGACTGTAAAAGTCTGCCGGGTCGCTGGTGTTCAGCCTTCACCATCTGGCACGTAAGACAACTAGCCACCCATGACGCAATGTCTTTCTTCATTCCTGGCCACCAGAAAAACCGTTGTAGGTCCTTGTACATCTTAGTAGTTCCTGGGTGTACCGTGTATTTGGATCCATGTGCCTCTTGCAGGATTTTCTCTTTTATGGTTGAATCTGCAGGAATCCAAATGCGATTCTCAAACCTTATTCCTCCATCTACTCCCACAGATAGACGGGTCTGTGGCTTCATCAGCAAACCTTTCATCTTATCAAGCTCTCCACTGGTCAACTGTGCTGCTATGACCTCACTCAACAACTCAGATTGAATCTGGATATTAGCCAACCGAACTCAGTCCTCAAGTAGTTGTGGAGTCCATTCCGCAAGTTCCTCTAAACTTTTCCATTGACTGGATAGGATAGTTGCACACTTGATCTGCTTCCGACTTAGAGCATCAGCTACGACGTTCGCCTTACCAGGATGGTAGGCAATGGAGAAGTCGTAATCATTCATGTACTCCATCCACCGTCGTTGTCGTAGGTTCAGGTCCTTCTGTGTCAACAGGTACTTCAAGCTTTTGTGGTCGGTGAAGATCTCAAAGGTAGCACCGTACAGGTAGTGTCGCCATATCTTCAAGGCATGAATGAAAGTAGCTAATTCCAGGTCATGTGTTGGGTAATTCACCTCATTTGGCTTGAGCTGTCGGGAAGCATATGCAATCACATGCCGATCTTGTTCCAACACACAGCCAAGTCCCATCTTGGATGCATCGGTGAATATCATGAATCCTTCATTGCCAGAAGGCAGAGTCAACACAGGTGCGGTAGTCAGCTTCTCCTTCAATTCCTGGAATCGAGCTTCACATACTTCAGACCACACGAACTTCACATCCTTTCGAGTCAACATGGTCAGCGGTAGGGCAGTCTTGGAGAAATCCTTGATGAAGCGACGGTAGTATCCGGCCAACCCCAGGAAGCTGCGAATCTCGGAGGGGTTCTTCGGTGCCGGCCATTCTCGAACTGCCGATACTTTGGCTGGATCTACGGCGATCGTTCCTCCTGAGATGATGTGTCCAAGAAACATGACTCGGTCCAACCAAAACTCACATTTCGAGAACTTTCCGAAAAACTTATGCTTTCTCAGGATATCAAGGACTCTACCCAGGTGGTCACGGTGTTGGGCTAGGTCATCTGAGTACACCAAAATGTCATCTATGAACACTATCACAAAAGAGTCAAGGAAGGGTTGGAACACACTGTTCATGAGGTTCATAAAGACACTCGGTGCATTGGATAATCCAAATGGCATGACCACAAACTCATAGTGGCCATAACGGGTTCTGAAAGCCGTTTTGGGTATATCCTCACTCCTCACCCTCACCTGGTGATATCCTGATCTCAAATCGATTTTGGAAAAGACTCGAGCTGATTTGAGTTGGTCAAAGAGGTCATCTATTATGGGTAAAGGATACTTATTCTTAATGGTTGCCTGATTGATCATCCGATAATCAATACACATCCAAAGCGACCCATCCTTCTTTTTCACAAAGAGGACCGGTGCTCCCCATGGTGAGGTACTAGGTCGGATAAACCCCTTATCCAACAACTCTTGCAATTGGGTTTTCAACTCAAGCAACTCAGCAGGGGCCATTCTATAGGGTGCCTTAGATATAGGGTTAGTCCCAGGAGCTAACTCAATCGAGAAGTCTACCTCCCTCTCAGGGGGAATCCCTGGTAGATCATATGGAAACACATCCGCGTACTCCTGAACCACCTCTATGTCCTCTAAGGATTGCCCCTTAACCTCGGGTACGGTAACTATGGCTAGGTAGGCTCGACAACCCTTGGATAGCATCTGTTCAGCTTTCAAAGTGGATATGTACAGACTGGTCATCGCATCTTTCCTTCCTCGAATGGTGAAGTGTGGATAGCCGGTCTTTCTAATGAGAATCTTCTTCTCTCTACAGTCAATCTGGGCCCTATAGGTGGAAAGCCAGTCCATCCCGATGATTACATCAAAATCATTCATATCGAGAAGGATGAAGTCAGTGGGAAGCTCATGGTTCAGGTACTTTACTGGCAAGATAGGGGTTTTCAAAAGAGAGGTATAAATACGACCACTCGGGGTTGTGACATCCAAAACATAACCCAAATCCTTGATATCCAAACCAAGCATAGTTGCCAGATTTCTCGAAATAAAAGTATTAGTAGATCCAGAATCAAAAAGTGCTTTTACATTTTGTCCCATGACTTCCAGCAAGCCTACAAAGTTATTCCATATCATAAAGCTACGACATGGTCTACTGAACTAAAAGAAAAAAACTCTATGGGTTATTACCCTCAATCAACTTATTAGCATTCGCCTGAGCTTCTTCATTGTCGATGGCAAACACTCTAGCATGTCTTCTCTCTCCAGCTGGTGGTACTCTGGCTGGTACTCCTACCGGGGGTGCTGCAGCTACTGGCTGTGCTGCTACAGGTTGTGACCCCAAAGGTCCCCTTGGGTCAGGCTGAGGGCAGTTGGCGATGAAGTGTCCCTCTTGCTGACATCTGAAACACACCTTCTTCTCAAAGCGACATTTCCCAGGATGTGCCCGTCCACAGGTGCGACACTGCTGGAGGCGACCACGCGGCTTGCCATTGTGCCCGTGCCTGTTCTTGTTGTGGTTGCGTCCTTGCCCCTTTCGGTGTTCATTCCTCTGGCCTTGAACTCCTTCAGTGAAGCCCAAGTATCCTCTGGATTGGTTTTGTGTAGGCATCACTGTCCTTTCCATGTCTAAGGCGGTATTGTAGGCTTCAGCAAAGGACGTCTTTGGCTTACTAGCCATCACATGAGGCTTGATGGCAGGATGTAGACGTTCCATGAAGTGGTCCACCCTCCTCTCTTCGTCCAACATATGCCCAAAGCATTCCAGGAGGCGGAACCTGCGACCGAAATCCGCAACTGAAGAACTTCCTTGAGTCATGCTCATGAACTCCCTCTCTTTCTCTTTCCTTGCTGAGATGGGAAGGAATCTGGCGGTGAAGATGGTCTTGAAGTCGGTCCACGCCATCAGTTCCTCGCTTAGGTCCCTTCCCGTGATGTGGTTCTCCCACCATATCTTGGCTGCACCTTCTAAAAGGTGAGTAGCAAATAGAACCTTCTTATTCGGCTGCACCTCAAGCATCCGGAACCCGTTCTCGACTGCAAGCAGCCAAGCTTCTGCCTTGTCGACCACTTCAGTCTTATCTTCTCCCCAGAACTTTTCAACATTCAGCTTGACGAAGTCTAGAATGGTGTCTCCCAATCGAGGACGAACTGAAAGTGGCTCACCATTCTCATCTCGAGCTATGTCTCTAAGGGCCAGGGTACGGATAGCTTCGGTCAATTGCTTTTGTTGTTCCATCCAAATTGCATCTGTTGTATGAACCACCATGGCTGGTTCTGGACCACCAGGCTGGTCCTCCTCCATTTGGGCTTCCTCTTCATGCATCTGGTACTCCTCGTACTCTAGTCCTTCCCCTGGCTCTCGGTTGCTGCCGGGCATTGGTTCAGGGTTGGGTGCCCCAACTCCCTCTGGTCTCTTTCTCTTCTTTGAGGTCTCTCCATGATTTCGCTTCCTCTTCTCGGAGGATCCATTCTCCTTGCGGGGTGGTCCACCATCGGTGGTGGAAAAAGAGATGGCCACCACTTTGGTACGAGCCATCTGCACACGAACAGACTTTTAGTTTACTTTTAAACTAATTACACTTGTGCAAATGACATCTTACTTATGTATCTTTTATTAATTTGGTGGAGGATCCCTTAGACCTTATCAATCTTAACCCATACCACGTGAGGGTGAGGAAGAGAGAGAAAACCCTAATCCTTAAAGTCCTTAAGAGAATTTGAGTTGAGAAGGGATGAATAAGATGAGAGAGTCCTAAAGGTATCTTATTTTGAGTTTAAACCTAATACATCGGCCAGGCAGTCACACGATCCGGGAGTCCTCGTATTCCGACTAGCGGTGCGGAGGAAAATTTTGTCAGCCCCCAGATGTGATCCTTTTCTAGACACCTCAGTCTTTCAGAAAATCCTCTAATAACTCCTTCGGTTCTATGGAATTTGTAAAATTTAATAATTATTAATGATTAGATGGAGAACCTATGCTCTGATACCAATTGTAACGACCCCGCCTCCCGGTAACCCCCAATTAAGGGAGACCCAAAGGTCGGAATCGTTAATCAATTTACAGTATCAAAGGTTCAGCAAATAATCATTTATAATTAGTAAATTCTACTACTAAACTGAGTATTGGCAGTAAAAATTGAAACTTTATTTACCTTTTTGAAACTTTGGGAAACTATCTATCCCAGAATGTAAATCCTCTATCTAATCCTCCTTGTACTTTATTCTTACTTTCCAGATGTGTCACTTTACTGTTTGTACTTTCAGGGTTATACCTAAAACGCCGACAAACAAAACATCGATCAGCAATTGCTGGTATGTGGGGGCAATCAAAATCTCACAAATAAGTTTAACAATGTAACTATTGCAATCAAGGTAATTAACAAGTCAATTTACATTTTCCAATTGACAATCCCCATCGCTTTTGCCCTAACCCTGGATTTGACTTAAGGCCACCTTCTCAATCCCGAGCTTGGTGCCTGGGAGTCACCTCTCATAGTGCTCCTTAGTCTTGCCTCATCAATCACCTTCTCATTCCCGAGCTTGGTGTATAGGGTCACCTCTCAAGGTGCCCATTGGTCTACCCTCATGGGCCTGACCTTTATGGCATCTTCCATCAGGGTGGCATGTAGGTGCGGGAATTACACATTTATATTAAATGGTGATAATCATAGTCACTTTATAATTGCAATATGAACATCCAAACAGTTAGTTGCATTCAATGCGATTAAACATTCGGGAATCTTTCGGGAAACTAAAGCGGTTACTCATATTTAACCACATACCTGTTAATGAGGACTTGAATGCAGAACTAATTTAATCAACCAGGAAATCAAGCAAGCACACACACAATTTCCTGAAAAATACATTTAATTCCTCTATTATTAATCATGTCATGATAATTCAATAATACTATGGTTTCCCTAGGTTAATTGTCCTTTTTAGGGTTTCAACCATAATTAGGGTTTCATCTCTTTTTTATTGCTTTTACATTCCTTTTATTAAATTATACCTCAAACCCTAATTTTCTTGCTTTATCAACTATTAGGATTCCTAGGATCAGACTTATTCCAATAATTCCTAATTTCGAATTACTTCATCATTTCTTTTTCTAAATCAGGGTTTCCAACCTTTAATCCACATATGGAGTCATAAAACCCTAAACTTGTAATTCTATCATCAAAACAGGTTAATAACTATCTAAAACATAAAATAAGTTAACCATCTTCGAATTATCTTAATTGCAAGACTAATTACCCTTTTTATCAACAATTAGGGTTTTTATCCCCAAATTAACTCTTTTTCTTATTCTAGATATATACTTTTACAAAACGAGTCAGATTCAGGGTCTCAAACTATTTTTATTAAATCCCTCATATTTTTATGATCATTTTTCATGTATTGAGTTTTTCCATACGAGCCTCCTAGCTCTAGATATAAATTTTCTAAGATAAATCCTTTTTATCCAATTAATAATTGATTTAAGAAAAACGCGGACCGCACGATCAATGGTCTGGTGGTCCACTCAGGATCCATCGGCCATGATCGCGCGCACCCTTAACAGCGCTGTAAGCGAGAAAAGGACTGAAATGTCCTTACCAGTTCACGGGAACGCGGAGGGCGGATTGGTAATTCTGCTCTTCGTCTCCTTCCTTGATCTCGCGCGAGGTCAGCTCCTTCGACAGTCAACCCTTTGAGTTGACTTCGAGTTCTAGCCTTCTTGCGAGCGGGATGAGGGCACAGGGAGCTTCGCCTCTTTCAACCGAAGTTGCTCTGGGGCTCAATTCCTTGCTGAACGCACGTCGACGCTGCCTCCAAGTCGCCGGACTCTGGCAGGGCTCGTGATGCCGACGAGGGTCAGGATCAAGGCCTTAGGTGCAATTGAACCCACGTACGAGTTCCTGGAGCTCCGCCGCAGAGTTTTGGCTATCAAGATGTGATGTTGGTGCCCTCCATCTCCCTCCCCTATTTATAGGGTCGAGGCCTATACCTGCCCAGTTGGGCGTTTTCTCAAACGGCGACAAAACTCAGAGAAAAACGGGTCGATCTTGCGCGATTCTATCTCCCGAACCTAAAGGGATTATTATTAGGTGATGAGGTTCCCTGGATTCCGAGAAAATCAAAGGGGAAACTCCCCATGTATCCACGCAGAGTCCTAGTCCCAACGGGACTTAGACGATGAGCATCCGTCGTTGGATCAAGATCCAACGGGCTGGGTTGCTCGCGTTCTAAGGAATATTTATATTTTTAATTCAGGAAAATTCCCAAAAAGGCTATATCTTGTAAAATTAATATCTCTCAATATGTAACTCTGATTGGTCTCAAAATATTAAAGGAAAGTTCCTTTTAATATTTTCTATCCCTGAACGAAAATTGGGAATCAAAAAGCAATATATGAATAGGATTTCTTCTCTCCCAAGATTTCTTATTAAATACTCCCAATTAATTCATATCCTTATTCCTTTTGCCTTTATCTTATTAATTTGGGTCCCTTGGACCTCAAGGAAACCCAAAGGCACGAATTCCCATATTGGGGAATATTAGTTTAGCATTATCTTCTTTTAATTATCAGTTTCTCATATTTCCCTTTTATTATTCAATTTCTTTTCCTTGTTAATTCCTTTTTCTTTTCAATTGGGCTTTATGGCCTCCAAGGCCCACAATCAAACAATCAAAGCCATCTCACACGAAAGTCATCACCATTCAAAGAAAAAGATCTCATTTAGTCATTAAAATAGAAAAGCCTTTTACATTATATTTTCAGAAATTTGAGGTTATAACATCTACTAAGGTCAACTCTTGGTTCCTTTATTGAAGTTGTCTTCCATGCTGACCAGTCAAGGCATCATTAAGAGCCTTGATGAGCACTTCTCAAGGTGCATTAGGGTTCCCATTAGGGTGAGCCCCTTCACAAGAACTTTATAAAAAAAATAGATCACCATACATTGTCTTGAAAAGATTCATACATTATTCTTTGAATAGAAAAACGATAACTAACTTCTTGATCAAGTCTAAGATTCTAACATCCTAAACATGGAAAACTAAACATGAAACAAAATATAATAAATATTAGAATCCTCTAAGGTAGATGACACCCCACTAGGTTACACTTGAAGGTCTTTTAATTCTTGGCTTGGTCCTCTTTAGTCCTTATTTGATCCAACTCCTGGGGACATCACACCTCTAGCCATGCATAAGGGGAAAACAACATGTCATTAAATAGTACTTGCACTATATAGAAGGAACAAAATAATTATACTTAACATGAATGAAGAATTGACATGAATTAACTGTATACATTCTTGAGTCATTTAAACATGAAGAATTGATCAGTATATATATGCATCTCTCTATGATGCCCACTTAAAAGTACATGATTTCTAGGATAGCCCTGGAATCTAGGAAAGCATTTGATGACCTCTTGAGGTCCATGATTCGAGAAGCATATAAAAATTGAGTCAATTCCAATTGTCTTTATATTAACTTCAGCAAGAACATGAATTTAGTCTTGAAATTTAATCTTTAACATTATGGGATTTCTCCCTCTTGAACCATGAACTTTAAATTCACTAATCATTAATCATACTATATAATCTAAGTGATCATGGTAACTATAAGATGTAAGATATAACAATCATAAAACAATACATATGATGAACATGATTAGAGAATTGAACTTGTAATCATAATTTCTACTTTATACATAACCCAATCAACCATAAATAATTGTTCACAGCAACATGACCCTTTCACTTGGAGAAAAATAGACCCTAACTTAGGTCCTATGATCGCAAGTCAATCCTAAGTTTTTCGTGAAATATATATTACATTAATTATCATCTTAAATAACCTAAACCTTAATCTTAAGTCAATAAAAAATATGGTCTTCCGTTGTTGAATTAGAGTTTGAAAATCATAAAATCTAGTTTCTCATCAAAAATACTTTCCAACAAGTGTTGTTTCAAATTTTTTGATCACATATGTAACTACCATGATTTTCAAAAAAATTGGTCAATCATAAATCTCCAAAATTTCATGTGTATTGCATTAGCAAAATAGCGACTCCCAATCAAACTAAACATATGGCATGGACCCACTCAAACCAAGCGGTCAAAGCTCATGCAATCGGAAGCATAGAAGGCAGTCTAAAAATCCATTATGTCCATGTGGGATAAATAAAAATCATCAACGGTAAAGGACACTTTGGGAAAGTAGTTTCTGTAATTATTCTTCCTTAGAACAACATAGAATATAGCCATGAGGGTCTCAAATTCACAAATCATATACATGATTCCACCTTCTCCTTATAAACCATCGACAACAGTGAGTTCCTCACCTTGCCACAAATACGACGAGCTCCAACTTGGGTAGTTTTGTGGTATGGGGCTCCAGAACCACCTCTCACCATGGCAAGGATAGGAGTTAGGCCTTAGGAGATGTTAATGTGGTTAAAAAAACCGATTAACAACAGTCAAATGGTGTCGTTGAAGATTGGTGATGTCATACTAATAACAACGAAAGGAAAAGGGACCTCTCTTTTTGGGTTTCGTCAAAAGGCCATAAACAATAATGGAAAGCATTGCAAATTCAAAATCATAGTAGCAACCCGATAAACATCCATCACATCTTGAGAAAACAATCCAGGAAGAAAGGAAAAGTCAATGGACTTGTTTATGTAGATGGAGGATTATAGATAAACCAATTTAGAGACTCACTCATGAGTACCTTAACCACGGCTATAGGATGCCAAGATTGGGGTACCCATAGTGAGAGCGGGAAATGAAAAATGAAAGTCGAGATGTTTGTAATACTTATTGTTGATTGAATTGGTTCGGGGTGGCTGGAGCCTTGATAACCAAGCAGTCGTTGTCAGAGATACAAATCGAATAGGTGGGGGAGTCTCAGGGCACCATAGATAAACTTGATACTTGAAGAGAATTGAACTAGGTCTAAGGGTTCTTACGAGACCCTTATATATAGGTCTAAGAGTCTGAAAGTTCTTTTGTGTTCTCATGGTGGCGAGGAGAGTCCCATCCCTAATGGGCATTTCCTAGTCAGGTCAGGAAGCCCCCTCAAACTAAGGAAGATTAGCTTGGGGTGACAATGATGATTGTAATGGTGAAGAGATCTTGCAAATACAAACTTTGTCGAGGGAAAATGGGATCTGAGAGGGATTCAAGGGATGGTTTACTATTATTAGTCTCCTACCCAAGGTAGGAGACAACTCTACAACCCTGTGGTGGGCATCCAACAACTTTGGGGGAGTTTGCATCAAATTAAATTAAACTAGGTATTTTTTATAAGAAACTATATGCAAGGAGTAAAAATAGTCTGCATGACATTTAAAATCCAAAACTTTAGTTTAATCAGAATGTAATTTGAATATTGAATTAATTCTTCATTTAAACTATATACAAACTTCCTTAATTTATTTGTTGGGTCAAAACAAAGTCATATTAACTTTAAAATCAGGCCATGTGTTAATTAAAGAGTCTATAAGCCTCTTATTTGATTAGATTTTGGTTTTGTTTACCTTTTGTCCATCAAACTCATATATGTCATTAGCTTAACATATAATTAAAAGGTGGGATAACATATAACTAAAAGGTGGGATAAAATGAAATATCTTTTCCTTAGTGAGTTAGATTTTGATTCAAATTTTGAGATATGGAGTGATTATGTACTCTAGGACCTATACATTATATTTTAGGTATATTTGAAGGATTATCATAGGAGAGAAAAGAAGAGAGAGTATAATGTTGTTTATTCTTTTAATCATAAATAAAAGAAAATAGGAAACATATTTCGTTTCCTTTTTATATTAAACTTCATATAAAGTATTTACTATTTGGGGTAACTTGCATCAGAGTCTAAGTTTTGAAATTTATTTTTGAAAATTTGCAATTTGGACCCTAAACTTATTTTATTTAAAATTTGGGATGTTACAACTTGTGATTAAATAAGACTAGGGAAACTTGGATTGGAGTTTCACCTACCAATCACACTTGTCAAGCATGCAAACAATCAAACATATTTCATGCACTTAGAATAGTTTATGAGAAGTTGTTATTAGTTTCTTATCCCTCCCTCTCTGAAGATTAGATAGATCTAAGTATGAAAGCATTCCTTGATCTCAAGATGACAAGAAAAAAAGCTAAAAAGCACTTTCATATAACTTTATCTTAGGTGATCACTTTTGTGGGTTCACACTACTCCTTACCCCATATCTAATCAAACCTCGGCCTATTGAGGTCAAAAATAATCAAACGTTGCAAGATGGTCTCTAAGCATACATGAAACACAAATTAAACTAGAGTAAGGAGACAAACATGCCAAGAATATGTATATCAAATGGATAAATATTGTTTACATGGTTGGGTGTGATCGGTGGCTACTTCCAACCCATGTTTAAATGATTATCCACTCACTATAATAAGAAACATCATGGATTTGTATTTTGAAATAGCAAGCGTTCAAAATAGGGATACAATAAACCTAAATTGGGGAAAATGGAGTTAAGGGAGGGAAAGAGATCAAAGGGGGGTAGATCTTTGCAAATCCCTAAAATATTAGAGTGGATATTCCTTAGATAACGCATGATCTTCCTCAGTTCCCCTAAAACAAGCATCAATGTAGGCATAGGATGATCTTTTATGGTCGACAGAGCTCGCTAGAAGTAGACAATGGAGTGAGAGTTGCAAAACAACTCCAATCCCCCTTAGTCAATGTTGATTGCGAAGGAGGAACTCCAAAGTTCCTCTCTCAAGGACCATCTTTGAGTGTTCTTTATGGTGGTGGTTGATGAATATGGTTGACGAGGTATCTCTTTTGAGGATCAATGGACAAACTAGATAGCATATTAACATCATGGAAAATGAGATGCCTTGTGTATGTGAGACTAAGGAATCCTATATATAGGATCTGGTGGGGTTCTTGAGGTCCTACAAGTAGTCTCTATAGAGGTACTTTTCTTGTACCATAAGCAAAAGAGAACGTACTTAGTCAATGAGAGGAGTGATCCTCATCAAATAGTTCTATTGTTGAGGCTTTGTTAATGTGGAAGCGTCATCATTCTAATGTCTCATCCATCTATGAGGTAGGAACCTTGTCGATCTTTGTGGATCTACAATGTAATAAACTTGCAAGTGAGGTAGTGACTCCATCGATGAGTGTCACCTGATTGATAGATGAGGAAGAAACCTTGTAGGTTGACGTTTTGTTTGCCTAACTCTTCATTGGTGTGCAACATCCCCGTCGAGAAGTCACTTTATTGATGGACAAGGTACAAACCTCATTATGATACATTATTATTGATGGAAGGTCATGCTTGATTATTATTTTGGGTGAAGAAATTCAGTAGTGGCCAGATGGTAGATCATACAAATGACATACCTGTTCATTAGTGCTAAGTTAGTGAGGACTCTGTAACATACCAAAATCTAGCTACCCCAATATTAGAAACCCTAATTCCTTGAGTAGGATGATAGTGTGATTGAATCATTAGAATTAACCAAACACAGTTGGAGTTATACCCTGACATGGTTGGTTGTGTCTTAGTGAACATATGATGTGTATATAATGAGTAATATATTTTTTTCTACCCCTAGTGGCATGTAACACACATAATATGAGTAATCCACATGTTTATAACCTAATGCATGGAAAATGACTAACTGAGGTATGAACCTAAGTATGGATGCATATAAACCATAATCTATGGTTGCATATGAACCTAGCCATGCTTAAGATCAGTTCATTATAATGTGATGATAGGTTGAATTTATGTAATGTAACCCCATGCTTGGAGCACAGTTATGATGTGTACAAGATTAATAGTGGTGGTTTGACCTAAACCTTGAGTTGAAATCATCTAACCCTAAAATGTACATCCTTGGTGAAATTCATGATGCAGTAGTAACATTAGGTCCTCAAATCACATAATATATCTCAATACACATACATTAGACCTATTACCTAATGATGGCTTCATATGTAAATGAGTTTGTGAAACACTTTATATAAGTCACTTTGTTCACTAATACAGATATAATGATGTAAATGTGATTAATAAAAAGTTTGTTTGTGTATAAACTTGCATAAATGTCTAGGATGGTATCTAATGTGCTTAATATGTGTAATGGAATAATAATTTACTTTTCATGTAAATGAAAATTGGTAGTTTTCCATTATTTAAATTAATATTGACATTAATAAACTTATTGACTAGTTGCTTAAAATAATCTATTTCATGTAAGATCATCTAATATAACTCCATATGGTGATAACATGAGGATAATGAAGCCTAAATCCTGAATATTGAGGATAATGGTCAAATATAATAATAAATATCAAGATAATTGTGTAAAACCCTAATTGTACTAAGACTCCTACATGATAAATTCAAAGCCCAAATCTAAATGAAAAATTATGTTCTTTAGGTCCTAATTAGTTTGGCTGCATATTTTCAATTTAATCAGATGATATTTCATGCCCCAATTTTATTGGAGAAGATAATTTAGAATTATTAGATCCTAACATGTATCAGACTGTGCTTTGTCTCATTTAAATTGGACTTCTCGATCACGCGGTTGATTTTCATTTTTCCCTAAGCTTTCTGTGTCTGTCACACCCTGATTTTTTTGGGACCTAATAAACACATGATTAAGTTATTTGTGAGATCAATATAGGATTGATCTATGGTTACAGTAAGGTTCCATCCAAATTTTTTGATATTTGGATTTTAGAGAAAAAGAATGTAGAGAGGGTATTTTCTATAATTGGGACTGTTTTGTAATATCCTTGAAGTATGGGAATATGATATGTAATTTGATGATATGATGTGACAATCAAAGTAAAATAAGGAAAGAAATATGATGACTCTAGTTAATGGTTTGAGCCGTAGACATAGTTTTGATCTTCGTATTAAGAAAGAGTGCAATATTGATCACACGTATCATTGAGGAATTATGTTAGTTCAATCCCAATTTATTTTTAATCAAGAATATGATTAATCTTATGGAGCCTTCGGAAGACCAAGGAATGGGACATGTGCCCTATAACCCAATTCTAGCCCACTTTTGTCCAACATGGTTTACATATAGGTCCTTGGAGTATAAATTTGAAGATTTAATTTTTTGTGTTCATACCCTATTGGATGGCATTTATGAAACGCTGGTTTGGACCAAAAGCAATATGCAGATGAGGCATTTTGTTGGCCTTTGTTTCACCAGCCTTTACTTCCTTATTTGGAAAGAGCGTAACAGTAGACTACATGGGAAAAAGGACATGGATGTCCTTGTTGTGTTTGATACTTTTGTTTCTTATTTTAGGATGGCTTTCAAAGCTAATCCTAAGATTACTAGAGGGGTTAATAGGGAGGTGTTGGCCCAGTGGGATTTTGTAGCTTAACCCACTTGTATAGTATACGATGGCTTCCACCATCTATACACTTTTTTGTTGATATAGTAATACTTTACCTGCTCCAAAAAAAGATTGTGGGAGAAATTTATGACCATTTTGAATTATCTAATGTCCTAGATAATTAAAGTAGTAATTACTAGATATTAGTTCAAAAGGGTAAGTTTGGAGCATTTATTTATTTAGTTTTGTCTTAATTTATTACAAAAATATAGATAATGGAAATATATGGATAATTTCAAAATTTAGGATTAAACTGGGTCATTATATGACCTATCTAATTATTCTTAAAAATTAGACTTTATCTAATGGAAAAAATATATAAAAGGGGGCCGACCCTAGTCCATCACAGACTGCAGAAGCGACACCCAAGAAACATGACTCAAATGGAGTCCTAGGGGAGGATAAGTCTCCCCACAAGATTCGGTAGATAGAGGCTATAAAGACTTTTATCTATGGAAGAATAGGGCTAGATGAATTCCAGATTATGGTTTTGGTCAAAACTAAGGGAAAAAGAAGGAGATCGAAGAAGATAAGGTAGAAGAGCACAATAGCAGCTGTGACGGTCGTATAATTCAATCTTCGATCCTGCCCCCATAGATCATTGTGAGAGGACCACATGGATGAAGAGGGTCAGACAAAGTGAGAGGTAGTCTCACGTGGGGCGGTGGTGGCCGGGGAGGTGGAATCTGCGCTAGGTCAGGCGTCGATGGTCGTACTCTATAAAATAGAGCATCACACGGCCTGAAGGGGAAGAAGCACAGGTTGACCGAGTCAAGAGGAGCTAGATCCTAGGGTCTGTGATCACTGACCCAACCTCAGATGGGCGTGAGATGATAGCCACAAGGTCAATCTTGAATGGTCAGAAATTGTTTATAAGGTAATATCTTTATAGGTTATAGTTGTTCTTTTTAATGTACAAAGTATCAATAGAAAGGCTAGAATACACTCGAGTGTACATATTACGTTGTACACCCCAATGGTGTTTGCCTATCTAGACCATGTTTTTTCTAAAATCTAATCCATTGATCTTAATGGTTACAATAATAATAGGCCACATACAAAATTTGAGCTCATTTGGATGAGTGTAAGTCACTCATCCAAGGGAAACAAAATTGATGCACAAAACTAATTTGAAATGCCTAATTTTTGCATCCTTTAGATGCACGACCTATAAGTGTTCAAATGAGCTAACATTTATTATATAGTATGTTCTTATGATAAATAAGAACATCAACAGTTTAGATTTTTCAAAAAATTTCTGCATCTTCAAAAATGATTGAGGTGTACGGTGCCTTTGGTACACTCGAGTGTACACTAGCCTGATTATATATATACATACATATATATATATATATAATGTACCAAAAGCATTACGATTTCAATGTTTGGTGTGTTATAAATAGAAAACAACTTTAAAAATTCATGAATATTTTACAATACCTATATCTTGATGTGTTGAATATGATTCCAAGTTCTGATATTACTGATTAATTTTGGTACTTATGTTTCAATATAAACCCTAATAAGGGTATTTTTGGTATTTTACCCATTGTTTGACCATGAAACGATGTGATATCTTTAACTAAATCCTAATATACAATATTCTTACTATTTTCAAAAGTATTTCCAGATTTTCATATATAATTACACTAGTATGTAATTTTTGGACCTAAGTGGCCATAATGTAAGATAATTAATGATTATTTATGGAGTAATATGTGATATATATGCATTATTGGTATGGAATATTATTTAAGTATTTTTCCCTATGATTTACATGTTAGTCAATAATAATAATACGTGTGAGTGTTTTGAAGGTTTTCTTTTAGTTAATAATGTATATAATCATGTATTAGTGCATAACATTATTTATTTATTTCATATGGGTATATCAGCATATAGTTACCATATAATATGTTATTTTGGCTTTTAATATAATACACAGAATGAAAAGTAGTTTTAAACCAGAATTAAATTCAATTTTAAATAAGAACCTAAATTTAGTTTGGGGTGAATGTGATGGGGGTTTGAGATTTAGAATGAAAAATGGAAATACACATGGACCTATAGAGATTGATGATGTCCAGGTGATTAGGTTATGAAGAAAGGAATCAAGGACACATTAAAGAAATCATCAGTATCAAGGTAAGTGGGTCATTTCCATTGAATTTCATTGTTATTATGACCCAACCTACACATTCTGCAAAGTAATTTAGAGATTAAGTTATTTTCAGACATATAGTATTTCATGCTTATTTCATGTTCAATGATACTTTGAGTAATCATACTTTGTTGAGATGAAGTTATGTGGTGAGGATACTGTATTATAGATTTTTGGTATTTAAGCTACTTTTAGATACTTAGTATTTATTTATTCAATTTAGTTTATTTCTCAAGCCTTTAGACACATATGTCACATATTTGATATCAGAATCAATTAAGTCATCATGTTAGATCAAAGTTTTTGATTAAGAGTTATCTAAGTAATAAGAATATCAGATTTCAATTTAGATTTAGATTCACTTTAGAATTTAAGAGAAGAGATTCAAATTAAGGATTTTTTTTTAGTAAGATTTTAGTTCCTAATAGAATAATTTCAATGTGTCAGTTAAGACAAACTTTTTGAGATATTCAAATTCAGATTTACATTCAGAATTCAGTACATATTTAGTTATCAGTATTCAATTTTCATATAAGACAATTCTAGATTCTGAATTCAATAATTTTAGATTTAAGGTAATTCAATGAGAACCTTCACATAAGACATTATATGATAAGTCCTCATTCAATTAGTCCTATGACAATTCAAAGGCATCCATTGCCAATTCAAAGGGGTGTTTACTCCAATTTAGAGGTAATTTGGTACCAATTCAAGGCATAGTCACACCAATTCATAGACACCTCAGTGTCATTCAGTGGCATGTAGTGCCCATTCAGAGGTACTTTGCTACCAATTTAGGATGTAGATACACCAATTCAGGAGGACTTATCATATAATGGTGGCCACAAATTAGTTAAAAGACATAAATAAAAGACACTACGATTCAGTATCAGTTTACATCTTTCAAATATTAGTTCAGATTTTAGTTATAGTATCATCATGTTTATCTTATTAAAAATTCAATGCCACTTACTCTAACCTAGGTTTCCCTTTGTGCGTCGCTGGGGACGAGATGTCTGTAGGTACAAAACTTCAGTAGATAGTCATAACAAGATGATGCAGTGATAACTTTAGGAGGTTTTCTTGGTGGGGCACCATCTACACGATCCCAGATTTTATATGACATTTATATAAAGTTGTATTAGGGTATTAAGTTTCTTTTTATATATCATGATACAATAGAGTTTCTCTCCTAAGAATGTATTTTGACACTAGCATGCAATGGTTCTTTTCTATTATTATTGTAATAATTATCATGTTTGTGACACTCCCAAGAAAAAATGTTTGGCTTCCACTCATGTGGTATGAAAATTGGGGTGTTACAATATGGTATCAGAGCAGTAATGTAGATGGCCACCATGCAAATTCTCATATTCTTAGTTTAGACTACCAATTAGCAACCAAGTGAGACTAGATAGATTTAGAAGACATTCAGTAACCCTAGTTATAAAAGAAATGAGTGAAAGATAGTTGAATTAAGGTTAGAGGTTTATTCATGCAATAGATGTTGATATGAATTAGGGTTAGGGA